>JAFEMH010003860.1:0-241399 GCA_022495995.1 Adenophora triphylla var. japonica
ACTATCTTTTCAAACAAAAAAAAAAGGAATTAATCATATATATAGTAATTATTATATTAATATATATTCCTTAGTTTTGATTAATTTGAATCAATCTTTCAAAAATTAAATTTTTAAATCAAAGATCCTAATAAAAACAATGGAAAAAAACCAAATAAAATAGGAATACACCTAAATAAAGAAAGGAAAAAAATAAGAAGAAGAAAAACAAATTTTATTCCTATCTTTCTCCGTCGTACCCTTTACCCCAAATCCCCGTCCCCACTATCTTCTCACTTTCCATTCGGAAATCATACCAACCCATTACACTCATGCCGAAAACCTCACATCTAAATAAAAAGGCAAATCCCAAATGATGTATAAAAAAATTGATTGTTTAGTAAAATAATTAACTATTTCCCGATAATAACTGCTTTACTGACCGAACTCCAACTCCCACCAAATAAATCACATACTTTTTCTTTCTGTTACTGCATAGTAGTAATTTTCATCGTTAACGGCTTTTCTCACGACCTAATTCCAAACCCAGTCCACGCCTCTTTCATTATAATCAGACTTCTACAGATTAGTGGAAGTATGGATTAGCGATTGACAATTTGGACGTGCGCGGGAAAGTGTGTGTGAGGTCACGTGAATTGGATTACTATGGTGGCGGTCGTTCAAACTATAGGGCCCAAATATTAGTTGGGTAAGTTACTTGTTTTTTCATTTGAACGGTGCCAAATGGATCTTTGTGGAATGATGTTCTTGATGTTTCTTTCAATTGCACGAAGCGACACCTACACCTTGTGATTCAATTAAAATCAATTCCTCCTTTTTGATCGAAAGCGTTGTGCTAGTACTAAGCCCGTGCCAAGGCATGAACATTTTTACCCTCCAACCATTAGATTTTTTTGAATATATAAAAAATTTTAATTATAACCCTTAATGAGTTAATTGTTGCTAAAACACACTTATAATTCACCACCCCTTCAGTTATACTCCTTCTCGTAACTCAACCAACTATCTTTTTCAAACAAAAAAAAAAAGGAATTAATCATATATATAGTAATTATTATATTAATATATATTCCTTAGTTTTGATTAATTTGAATCAATCTTTCAAAAATGAAATTTTTAAATCAAAGATCCTAATAAAAGCAAAGGAAAAAAAAATAATGATTACACCTAAATAAAGAAAGGAAAAAAATAAGAAGAAGAAAAACAAATTTCATTCCTGCCTTTCTCCGTCGTACCCTTTACCCCAAATCCCCGACCCCACTATCTTCTCACTTTCCATTCGGTAATCATACCAACCCATTACACTCATGCAGAAAACCACACATCTAAATAAAAAGGCAAAACCCAAATGATGTATAAAAAAAATAATTGATTGTTCAGAAAATAATTAACTATTTCCAGATAATAATTGCTTTACTGACCGAACTCCAACTCCCACCAAATTAATCACATACTTTTTCTTTCTGTTAGTGCGTAGTAGTAATTTTCATCGTTAACGGATTTTCTTACGACCTAATCCCATACCCAGTCCACGTCATCACCGCTTTCATTAAAATCAGACTTCTAAAGATTAGTGGAAGTAATGATTAGCGATTGACGATTTGGCCGTGCGCGGGAAAGTGTGTGTGAGGTCACGTGAATTGGATTACTAAGGTGGCGGCCGTTCAATCTATAGGGCCCAAATATTTGTTGGGTTAGTTACTTGTTTTTTTATTTGAATGGTGCCAAATGGATCTTTATGGAATGATGTTCTTGATGTTTCTTTCAATTGCACGAAGCGACACCTACACCTTGTGATTCAATTAAAATCAATTCCTCCTTTTTGATCGAAAGCGTTGTGCTAGTACTAAGCCCGTGCCAAAGCATGAACATTGTTACCCTCCAACCATTAGATTTTTTTTTGAATATATACAAAATTTTAAAATAACCCTTGATGAGTTAATTGTTGCTAAAACACACTTATAATTCCCCACCCCTTCAGTTACTCTCCTTCTCGTAACTCAACCAACTATCTTTTTCAAACAAAAAAAAAAAGAATTAATCATATAAATAGTAATTATTATATTAATATATATTCCTTAGTTTTGATTAATTTTAATCAATCTTTAAAAACAAAATTTTTAAATCAAAGATCCTATTAAAAGAAAAGGAAAAAAAAATAATGATTACACCTAAATAAAGAAAGGAAAAAAATAAGAAGAAGAAAAACAAATTTCGTTACTGTCTTTCTCCGTCGTACCCTTTGCCCCAAATCCCCGACCCCACTATCTTCTCACTTTCCATTCGGAAATCATCCCAACCCATTACACTCATGCAGAAAACCACACATCTAAATTAAAAGCCAAAACCCAAATGATGTATAAAAAAATAATTGATTGTTCAAAAAATAATTAACTATTTCCCGATAATAATTGCTTTACCGACCGAATTCCAACTCCCACCATATTAATCACATACTTTTTCTTTCTGTTTGTACGTAGTAGTAATATTCATTGTTAACGGCTTTTCTCACGACCTAATCCCAAACCCAGTCCACGCCGCTTTCATTAAAATCAGACTTCTACAGATTAGTGGAAGTATGGATTAGCGATTGACAATTTGGACGTGCGCAGGAAAGTATGTGTGAGGTCACGTGAATTGGATTACTAAGGTGGGGGCCGTTCAATCTATAGGGCCCAAATATTAGTTGGGTTAGTAACTTGTTTTTTCATTTGAACGGTGCCAAATGGATCTTTATTGAATGATGTTCTTGATGTTTCTTTCAATTGCACGAAGCGACACCTACACCTTGTGATTCAATTAAAATCAATTCCTCCTTTTTGATCGAAAGCGTTGTGCTAGTACTAAGCCCGTGCCAAGGCATGAACATTTTTACCCTCCAACCATTAGATTTTTTTGAATATATACAAAATTTTAATTATAACCCTTAATGAGTTAATTATTGCTAAAACACACTTATAATTCCCCACCCCTTCAGTTACTCTACTTCTCGTAACTCAACCAACTATCTTTTTCAAACCAATAAAAAAAAAAGGAATTAATCATATATATTGTAATTATTATATTAATATATAAAAAAAAATTCCTTAGTTTTGATTAATTTGAATCAATCTTTCAAAAACGAAATTTTTAAATCAAAGATCCTAACAAAATCAAAGGAAAAAAAAAATAATGATTACACCTAAATAAAGAAAGGAAAAAAATAAGAAGAAGAAAAACAAATTTCATTCTTGCCTTTCTCCGTCGTACCCTTTAACCCAAATCCCCGACCCCACTATCTTCTCACTTTCCATTCGGAAATCATCCCAACCCATTACACTCATGCAGAAAACCTCACATCTAAATAAAAAGGCAAAACCCAAATGAAGTATAAAAAAATAATTGATTGTTCAGAAAATAATTAACTATTTCCCGATAATAATTCCTTTACTGACCGAACTCCAACTCCCACCAAATTAATCACATACTTTTTCTTTCTGTTAGTGCTTAGTAGTAATTTTCATCGTTAATTGATTTTCTCACGACCTAATCCCAAACCCAATCCACGTCATCGCCGCTTTCATTAAAATCAGACTTCTACAGATTAGTGGAAGTATGGATTAACGATTGATGATTTAGACGTGCGCGGGAAATTGTGTGTGAGGTCACGTTATTTGGATTACTAAGGTGGCGGCCGTTCAATCTATAAGGAAAAATATTAGTTGGGTTAGTTACTTGTTTTTTTATTTGAACGGTGCAAGATGGATCTTTATGGAATGATGTTCTTGATGTTTCTTTCAATTGCACTAAGCGACAACTACACACTTGTGATTCAATTAAAATCAATTCCCCCTTTTTGATCGAAAGCGTCGTGCTAGTAATAAGCCCGTACTAAGGCATGGACATTTTTACCCTCCAACCGTTATATTTTTTTGAATATATACAAATTTTTAATTATAACCCTTAATGAGTTAATCGTTGTTAAAACGCACTTATAATTCCCCACCCATTCGGTTACTCTCCTTCTCGTAACTCAACCAACTATCTTTTACAAACAAAAAAAAAGGAATTAATCATATATATAGTAATTATTATATTAATATATATTCCTTAGTTTTGATTAATTTGAATCAACCTTTCAAAAATTAAATTTTTAAATCAAAGATCCTAATAAAAGCAATGGAAAGAAAAACAAATAAAATAGGAATACACCTAAATAAAGAAAGCAAAAAAATAAGAAGAAGAAAAACAAATTTTATTCCTATATTTCTCCGTCGTACCCTTTACCCCAAATCCCCGTCCCCACTATCTTCTCACTTTCCATTCGGAAATCATACCAACCCATTACACTCATGCCGAAAACCTCACATCTAAATAAAAAGGCAAAACCCAAATGATGTATAAAAAAATAATTGATTGTTCAGAAAATAATTAACTATTTCCCGATAATAACTGCTTTACTGACCGAACTCAAACTCCCACCAAATTAATCACATACTTTTTCTTTCTGTTACTGCGTAGTAGTAATTTTCATCGTTAACGGCTTTTCTCACGACCTAATCCCAAACCCAGTCCACGCCTCTTTCATTAAAATCAGACTTCTACAGATTAGTGGAAGTATGGATTAGCGATTGAATATTTGGACGTGCGCGGGAAAGTGTGTGTGAGGTCACGTGAATTGGATTACTAAGGTGGCGGCCGTTCAATCTCTAGGGCCCAAATATTAGTTGGGTTAGTTACTGGTTTTTTTATTTGAACGGTGCCAAATGGATCTTTATGGAATGATGTTCTTGATGTTTCTTTCAATTGCACGAAGCGACACCTACACCTTGTGATTCAATTAAAATCAATTCCTCCTTTTTGATCGAAAGCGTTGTGCTAGTACTAAGCCCGTGCCAAGGCATGAACATTTTTACCCTCCAACCATTAGATTTTTTTGAATATATACAAAATTTTAATTATAACCCTTAATGAGTTAATTGTTGCTAAAACACACTTATAATTCCCCACCTCATCTGTTACTCTCCTTCTCGTAACTCAACCAACTATCTTTTTCAAACAAAAAAAAGGAATTAATCATATATATAGTAATTATTATATTAATATATATTCCTTAGTTTTGATTAATTTTAATCAATCTTTAAAAACGAAATTTTTAAATCAAAGATCCTAATAAAAGAAAAGGAAAAAAAATAATGATTACACTAAATAAAGAAAGGAAAAAATAAGAAGAAGAAAAACAAATTTCATTACTGTCTTTCTCCGTCGTACCCTTTACCCCAAATCCCCGACCCCACTATCTTCTCACTTTCCATTCGAAAATCATCCCAACCCATTACACTCATGCAGAAAACCTCACATCTAAATTAAAAGGCAAAACCCAAATTATGTATAAAAAAATAATTGATTGTTCAGAAAATAATTAACTATTTCCCGATAATAATTGCTTTACTGACCGAATTCCAACTCCCACCATATTAATCACATACTTTTTCTTTCTGTTAGTGCGTAGTAGTAATATTCATTGTTAACGGCTTTTCTCACGACCTAATCCCAAACCCAGTCCACGCCGCTTTCATTAAAATCAGACTTCTACAGACTAGTGGAAGTATGGATTAGCGATTGACAATTTGGATGTGCGCAGGAAAGTATGTGTGAGGTCACGTGAATTGGATTACTAAGGTGGCGGCCGTTCAATCTATAGGGCCCAAATATTAGTTGGGTTAGTAACTTGTTTTTTCATTTGAACGGTGCCAAATGGATCTTTATGGAATGATGTTCTTGATGTTTCTTTCAATTGCACGAAGCGACACCTACACCTTGTGATTCAATTAAAATCAATTCCTCCTTTTTGATCGAAAGCGTTGTGCTAATACTAAGCCCGTGCCAAGGCATGAACATTTTTACCCTCCAACCATTAGATTTTTTTGAATATATACAAAATTTTAATTATAACCCTTAATGAGTTAATTATTGCTAAAACACACTTATAATTCCCCCACCCCTTCAGTTACTCTACTTCTCGTAACTCAACCAACTATCTTTTTCAAACCAAAAAAAAGAAGAAGGAATTAATCATATATTCCCTCCGTCCCATGTGATTACAAACCAATTTCTTGGTCACAATAATTAAGAAGTATTATTAAGATAATGAAAATGTGTGGTAGGAAATGAAGAGAGAGAATGAGTTGAGTTGGTTGTATAAATTGTGTGGTAGAAAATGAAGAGAGAGAATGAGTGGGTGGGGTAGGGTGAATATAAAATAATAAATTTATTTCCATTTTGGGCAGTTTGTATTCACGTGGGACGGACCAAAAAGGAAATAAGTTTGTATTCACGTGGGAGGGAGGGAGTATATTGTAATTATTATATTAATATATATTCCTTAGTTTGATTAATTTGAATCAATCTTTCAAAAACGAAATTTTTAAATCAAAGATCCTAATAAAAGCAAAGGAAAAAAAAATAATGATTACACCTAAATAAAGAAAGGAAAAAAATAAGAAGAAGAAAAACAAATTTCATTCTTGCCTTTCTCCGTCGTACCCTTTACCCCAAATCCCCGACCCCACTATCTTCTCACTTTCCATTCGGAAATCATACCAACCCATTACACTCATGCAGAAAACCTCACATCTAAATAAAAAGGCAAAACCCAAATGAAGTATAAAAAAATAATTGATTGTTCAGAAAATAATTAACTATTTCCCGATAATAATTGCTTTACCGACCGAACTCCAACTCCCACCAAATTAATCACATACTTTTTCTTTCTGTTAGTGCGTAGTAGTAATTTTCATCGTTAACGGATTTTCTCACGACCTAATCCCAAACCCAGTCCACGTCATCGCCGCTTTCATTAAAATCAGACTTCTACAGATTAGTGGAAGTATGGATTAGCGATTGACGATTTGGACGTGCGCGGGAAAGTGTGTGTGAGGTCACGTGAATTGGTTATTAAGGTGGCGGCCGTTCAATCTATAAGGAAAAATATTAGTTGGGTTAGTTACTTGTTTTTTTATTTGAACGGTGCAAAATGGATCTTTATGGAATGATGTTCTTGATGTTTCTTTCAATTGCACTAAGCGACAACTACACACTTGTGATTCAATTAAAATCAATTCCCCCTTTTTGTTCAAAAGCGACGTGCTAGTAATAAGCCCGAACCAAGGCATGGACATTTTTACCCTCCAACCGTTATATTTTTTTTAATATATACAAATTTTTAATTATAACCCTTAATGAGTTAATTGTTGTTAAAACGCACTTATAATTCGCCACCCATTCGGTTACTCTCCTTCTCGTAACTCAACCAACTATCTTTTTCAAACAAAAAAAAAAAGGAATTAATCATATATATAGTAATTATTATATTAATATATATTCCTTAGTTTTGATTAATTTGAATCAACCTTTCATAAATTAAATTTTTAAATCAAAGTTCCTAATAAAAGCAATGGAAAAAAAAAAAACAAATCAAATAGGAATACACCTAAATAAAGAAAGGAAAAAAATAAGAAGAAGAAAAAAAAATTTATTCCTATCTTTCTCCGTCGTACCCTTTACCCCAAATCCCCGTCCCCACTATCTTCTCACTTTCCATTCGGAATCTTACCAACCCATTACACTCATGCCGAAAACCTCACATCTAAATAAAAAGGCAAAACCCAAATGATGTATAAAACAAATAATTGATTGTTCAGAAAATAATTAACTATTTCCCGATAATAACTGCTTTACTGACCGAACTCCAACTCCCACCAAATTAATCACATACTTTTTCTTTCTGTTACTGCGTAGTAGTAATTTTCATCGTTAACGGCTTTTCTCACGACCTAATCCCAAACCCAGTCCACGCCTCTTTCATTAAAATCAGACTTCTACAGATTAGTGGAAGTATGGATTAGCGATTGACAATTTGGACGTGCGCGGGAAAGTGTGTGTGAGGTCACGTGAATTGGATTACTAAGGTGTCGGTCGTTCAATCTATAGGGCCCAAATATTAGTTGGGTAAGTTACTTGTTTTTTTATTTGAACGGTGCCAAATGCATCTTTGTGGAATGATGTTCTTGATGTTTCTTTCAATTGCACGAAGCGACACCTACACCTTGTGATTCAATTAAAATCAATTCCTCCTTTTTGATCGAAAGCATTATGCCAGTACTAATCCCGTGCCAAGGCATGAACATTTTTACCCTCCAACCATTAGATTTTTTTGAATATATACAAAATTTTAATTATAAACCCTTAATGAGTTAATTGTTGCTAAAAAACACTTATAATTCCCCACCCCTTCAGTTACACTCCTTCTCGTAACTCAACCAACTATCTTTTTCAAACAAAAAAAAAAAGGAATTAATCATATATATATATAGTAATTATTATATTAATATATATTCCTTAGTTTTGATTAATTTGAATCAATCTTTCAAAAACAAAATTTTTAAATCAAAGATCCTAATAAAAGCAAAGGAAAAAAAATAATGATTACACCTAAATAAAGAAAGGAAAAAAATAAGAAGAAGAAAAACAAATTTCATTCCTGCCTTTCTCCGTCGTACCCTTTACCCCAAATCCCCGACCCCACTATCTTCTCACTTTCCATTCGGAAATCATACCAACCCATTACACTCATGCAGAAAACCTCACATCTAAATAAAAAGGCAAAACCCAAATGAAGTATAAAAAAATAATTGATTGTTCAGAAAATAATTAACTATTTCCCGATAATAATTGCTTTACTGATCGAACTACAACTCCCACCAAATTAATCACATACTTTTTCTTTAAGTTAGTGCGTAGTAGTAATTTTCATCTTTAACGGCTTTTCTCACAACCTAATCCCATACCCAGTCCACGTCATCACCGCTTTCATTAAAATCAGACTTCTATAGATTAGTGGAAGTATGGATTAGCGATTGACGATTTGGACGTGCGCGGGAAAGTGTGTGTGAGGTCACGTGAATTGGATTGCTAAGGTGGCGGCTGTTCAATCTATAGGGCCCAAATATTAGTTGGGTTAGTTACTTGTTTTTTTATTTGAACGGTGCCAAATGGATCTTTATGGAATCATGTTCTTGATGTTTCTTTCAATTGCACGAAGCGACACCTACACCTTGTGATTAAATTAAAATCAATTCCTCCTTTTTGATCGAAAGCGTTGTGATAGTACTAAGCCCGTGCCAAGGCATGAATATTTTTACCCTCCAACCATTAGATTTTTTTGAATATAAACAAAATTTTAATTATAACCCTAAATTAGTTAATTGTTGCTAAAACACACTTATAATTCCCCACCCCTTCAGTTACTCTCCTTCTCGTAACTCAACCAACTATCTTTTTCAAACAAAAAAAAGGAAATAATCATATATATAGTAATTATTATATTAATATATATTCCTTAGTTTTGATTAATTTTAATCAATCTTTCAAAAACAAAATTTTTAAATCAAAGATCTTAATAAAAGCAAAGGAAAAAAAAATAATGATTACACCTAAATAAAGAAAGGAAAAAATAAGAAGAAGAAAAACAAATTTCATTACTGTGTTTCTCCGTCGTACCCTTTACCCCAAATCCCCGACCCCACTATCTTCTCACTTTCCATTCGGAAATCATCCCAACCCATTACACTCATGCAGAAAACCTCACATCTAAATAAAAAGGCAAAACCCAAATGATGTATAAAAAAATAATTGATTGTTCAGAAAATAATTAACTATTTCCCGATAATAATTGCTTTACTGACCGAATTCCAACTCCCACCATATTAATCACATACTTTTTCTTTCTGTTAGTGCGTAGTAGTAATTTTCATCGTTAACGGCTTTTCTCACGACCTAATCCCAAACCCAGTCCACGCCGCTTTCATTAAAATCAGTCCACGCCGCTTTCATTAAAATCAGACTTCTACAGATTAGTGGAAGTATGGATTAGCGATTGACAATTTGGATGTGCGCAGGAAAGTATGTGTGAAGTCACGTGAATTGGATTACTAAGGTGGCGGCCGTTCAATCTATAGGACCCAAATATTAGTTGGGTTAGTAACTTGTTTTTTTATTTGAACGTTGCCAAATGGATCTTTATGGAATGATGTTCTTGATGTTTCTTTCTATTGCACGAAGCGACACCTACACCTTGTGATTCAATTAAAATCAATTCCTCCTTTTTAATCGAAAGCGTTGTGCTAGTACTAAGCCCGTGCCAAGGCATGAACATTTTTACCCTCCAACCATTAGATTTTTTTGAATATATACAAAATTTTAATTATAACCCTTAATGAGTTAATTATTGCTAAAACACACTTATAATTCCCCACCCCTTCAGTTACTCTCCTTCTCGTAACTCAACCAACTATCTTTTTCAAACAAAAAAAAAAAGGAATTAATCATATATATTGTAATTATTATATTAATATATATTCCTTAGTTTTGATTAATTTGAATCAATCTTTCAAAAAACGAAATTTGAAATCAAAGATCCTAATAAAAGCAAAGGAAAAAAAAATAATGATTACACCTAAATAAAGAAAGGAAAAAAATAAGAAGAAGAAAAACAAATTTCATTCCTGTCTTTCTCCGTCGTACCCTTTACCCCAAATCCCCGACCTCACTATCTTCTCACTTTCCATTCGGAAATTATACCAACCCATTACACTCATGCAGAAAACCTCACATCTAAATAAAAAGGCAAAACCCAAATGAAGTAAAAAAAAATAATTGATTGTTCAGAAAATAATTAACTATTTCCCGATAATAATTGCTTTACTGACCGAACTCAATTCCCACCAAATTAATCACATACTTTTTCTTTCTGTTAGTGCGTAGTAGTAATTTTCATCGTTAACGGATTTTCTCACGACCTAATCCCAAACCCAGTCCACGTCATTGCCGCTTTCATTAAAATCAGACTTCTACAGATTAGTGGAAGTATGGATTAGCGATTGACGATTTGGACGTGCGCGGGAAAGTGTGTGTGAGGTCACGTGAATTGGATTACTAAGGTGGCGGCTATTTAATCTATAGGATCCAAATATTAGTTGTGTTAGTTACTTGTTTTTTTTATTTGAACGGTGCCAAATGGATCTTTATGGAATGATGTTCTTGATGTTTCTTTCAATTGCACGAAGCGACACCTACACCTTGTGATTCAATTAAAATCAATTCCTCCTTTTTGATCGAAAGCGTTGTGCTAGTACTAAGCCCGTGCCAAGGCATGAATATTTTTACCCTCCAACCATTAGATTTTTTTTAATATATACAAAATTTTAATTATAACCCTTAATGAGTTAATTGTTGCTAAAACACACTTATAATTCCCCACCCCTTCAGTTACTCGTCTTCTCGTAACTCAACCAACTATCTTTTCAAAAAAAAAGGAATTAATCATATTATAGTAATTATTATATTAATATATATTCCTTAGTTTTGATTAATTTGAATCAATCTTTCAAAAACGAAATTTTTAAATCAAGATCCTAATAAAAGCAAAGGGAAAAAAATAATGATTACACCTAAATAAAAAAGGAAAAAAATAAGAAGAAGAAAAACAAATTTCATTCCTGTCTTTCTCCGTCATACCCTTTACCCCAAATCCCTGACCCCACTATCTTCTCACTTTCCATTCGGAAATCATTCCAACCCGTTACACTCATGCAGAAAACCTTACATCTAAATGAAAAGGCAAAACCCAAACTCTAACTGACGGAATTCTAACTCCCACCAAATTAATCACTTACTTTTTCTTTCTGTTAGTGCGTAGTAGTAATTTTCATCGTTAACGGCTTTTCTCTCGACCTAATCCCAAACCAAGTCCACGTCATCGCTGCTTCCATTAAAATTAGACTTTCACAGATTACTACCAAAGAAAAATCCTTTCAAAGTATAGATTCCAAAAATTGGTTGATATTATTAAATTGCGATGACGGCCATCTTCACGGTCTCCTTTATTTGTTGCTGCTTATGGGCATAAGTAACTTTGAGGGAAATCTCGAAGGGTATTTGCGCGATTTTTGTAAGTTGGGGGAGAAAGATTTTTTAGGGAGGAATGTTTTGATTTTGGAGCCCGTGTTGGAAGAGTTACGGTTTTGGGAGGAGAAGAGTAGGAGTTACAAAACGGTTGGGGATGGTTGAAAAGGATATGAATTTAGAATGTCAGATCAAATTGAGATGCTGAGGTCATATACCTGCAATGGGTAGTAGGAACGATTAGTTATTGGGGTTAATTTTCAACCGTCAGATCCATTTTTTGAGAAAGAATCTGGAGCACTCTTTGCTCGTCGGTTATCTTCATTTTCTATTGTAATATAGATTAGTACTCCCCTACACGTGCCAATGACACGGTGACAGTACGACATAAATAAAGTGTGGTTGAGATCATGATCCTAAAAATGCAGTAAACTTAAAAACATTAAAATAAAACATAGTAAAAAATAGATTTAGAATTGAATACAAATGGGAAGCGTTCTATGCCTGAATTGTTTCAAAGAAAATAAATGTTAAATTATTAAGAAAATAAATTTAAAAAAAAATGAAAAGTTAGTCTTTTGGTTCGAGCTTCACGACTGTAACGGGCATGGAAACTTCATCTTCAAACGTATTTGCTTCAACCATATTAGCTTCAACCGCATTGGCTTCAACCGCATTGGCAAACTCCTCATGTGTATGTAAAAGATATGAAACACGTTTATATAACTAAGCTTAATGTATTGAATTAAATCATATAAGAAAGCATACCACGGCGTTAACATAATCTGGATTTTCCCAAATATCATCGTACGCATTAGCATCAACCGTATCATCAACTACGTCTTCAATAGCTTCATCAACTGCACCTCTAGTCACCTATTTCAAACATGGATTGTATAGAAAATTTTAAGATAAAAATTATATAGGCATTATAACAGAGTCAAGCATGTATTACAATTTACCATGGAACATGATATATACACAAATTTTAACAGTTGCATAGTAATAATTTATACTTGTAGGTTAAAATGATAAAATATGTCACTATCAAAAATTAAATTTTAGGAATCATACCTAATGTATAAGCCTAAAAGAATAACTTCAGGATAAACAATATTTGTAGTGTCTGTGTCATCTTTTGAGGGCAAAAGGATCCCTATCCTATTGAAAGTAGTACATCGAGATAAAGCAACGTATAGTTGACCATGAGTGAAAACCGGCGTCCGAAGATCAATGCCCACAAACTTAACTGATTGACGTTGTGATTTATTTATTGTCATTGCAAAGGACAATCTAATCGGAAATTGGCGTCTTGTAATAGGAATAGCAAGTTCGGAAGCTGAGGGTGTAAGAGAAATTCTTGGTATAAATACCAAATTGCCTGCTTTATATCCAGTTAGGATTTCAGCCTCAATAATACGTCGCCCACATCGAACTACTCTTAATCTTGTTCCGTTGCAAAGACCATCCCTTGGTGCAAGATATCTCATCAAAATAACTAGGCAACCAACTTTCAACTGCAAGTCTGAAGGGGGAAGACCATGAGAATTCAATGTGTTCAAATATTCTATTGGGTATCAATTTGCCACGATCGGATCACTTGTATCATCATCCGCATATTTGTATGCCGATAGATAAATTTATCTGCTCATATTTTATTTTTTATTATATGTTTTAGTTCTATTTTGTCTCCTAATTATGAGATATATTTTCCCTACACAAATTCAAAATTATTTCTACTCACCCTCCCATTAGATTCATTGACATAAAAAATAGGGGTATTTCTAGTAGAATACTTTTCAACATAATAATTACTACTACTTTGAAAATCCCACTTTTACAGAAATTAGAGTAAAGGTAGTGTAAATAGAATTAAGATAGTGTATTTAGAAATTTCCTTACTGGATTGGGTGAGCATTTAACATTGATTTGGAGTAAATTTTTTGATTTAAATTAAAAATAAATGTAACTATCAAGATCGAGAAATGAACGCTCGAGATGTCCGTCTTTCAAGCAAACTGAGTGCACTGACCCCGACCTATATCTAATTCCAGTTACAACCTCTCCATCCATAGAACTTCACTCCAATGCAGAAAGCACCCATAGTTTGGTCAATGAGCAGATGACACCCTAAAGGTATAACATTAAGCATATAACACCTTCATAGTTAATGGGAGTTGCAACCGTTACTTTCTGTCAAAGTTAAGGTTAATAACATTGACGTTCTACATGTCAAAAACGGTTGTACCATAGTCCAAAAGTCATGTAAAAAGCCTCCTGCGGTTTGATCAACTTTGGCAAAAAAAAAAAAAGTAACAAATACAAATTCCGTTAACCACGAGGTGGTTAACGGAATTTGAAGATTATCCGCACATTGACTAAACCAAAGGGTTTTTTTCTATATTTTACCTAATTTTTTAAAATCAATCATTTTCATTTATGGTAATTTGTGTGTCGTGTCAAAAAAGATGCACAGAATTTGAGTAAGAATCTATAAAAATGGGATGAGATTCTTCTCAATTATTCCACAAATTTTTCATTTCAAATGTTGAATTATCGAAAAAATCATATCCTGCAAATGCTCTATGAATGAGATATGAATGTATTTGGGGGCTCATGACTTTCGAAAGTCATAGCAATCTCGATCTATGGTTTTCATAGGATGGATGGCCATGATCTGCAATCCTTTCTCCATCACCAAAATCAGGACTGTCCGTTTACATTGAGATTCAATCTCACCCTAATTGGACTTTATGTGACTTTAAAAGTTCTATAACTGGTGCGTATGAATGACAACTCTATTTCATGTTATTTAGACTAACATATACTACATCAATTCCATAATAAATGTCTTAAATTTTTTGGTCGTCACAAAGTAACTAATTTTTTTTAAAAAGATTGGGATTTTTATTAATGAACTTAATCTATTACAAAAGTTGCACTTCAAAGTGTTAGAAATTGCATTCTATGGGGGTCCGAACCCCGTCTCCGACCTCTTGTGTTGAAAGGAACATCAGATACCGTTGAGCAAGAAAATGTGAAGATTGGAAAACTTAACTTGTTTATTCCATTGTGTCAATATATATAGTTACAATAGAAGAATCCTAACTATACAAGGATTGTGAAATCTAAACTATACAAGGAGAATAATATAGTTTCCTAATCTATGTAAATCACAATATATACCAAATACAAGAAGGAGAAGTAGATTAGGAAACTATAGCAGGATTCCATAACAGATCAGGAGCTGGTCGAGCCACGAGGCGGGTGCCTGGGCATGGGCCAGGCGGGCGTCTGGCAATCAGTAGCAATGGCCGAGGGAGACAGGCCATGAGGCGGCCGCTTGGCACTGGAGGAGTCGGGCGCCTGGCATGCAGTAGCTTCGGCCTTATCAGAACAGCCTTGAGGCGGGTGCCTGACTTGGCATGAGGCGGGCGCCTTAGAGTCAGTAGCTTCAGCCTTGGATTGGTTTCCTTCAGTGACCTCCAGAGCTTCATCCTTAATACGCCCCCACAAGATGGACGATCCGTGGAGAAGGCCAATCTTGGAAATGAGGTGTTGGAAGCGTATACGAGGCAGTGGTTTCGTTAGAACATCTGCTAGTTGATCCGAACCAGCAATGTGTTGCACACGGAGAGTACCGGACTGAATTTGCTCACGAACAAAGTGAAATGAGAGGGCCACATGTTTCATTTGAGAGTGGAAGACCGGGTGTGCAGAGTAGGTTGTGGCACCAAGGTTATCACAGTAAATCACAGGTGTAGCACGTGATGGAAACCCAAGCTCAGTAAGTAAGTTCCCAACCCAAGTGAGTTTAGCTGCAGTGTCAGCTATTGCCCGGAATTCGGCTTCAGTGGTGGACAGAGCAAGGGCACGTTGTTTTCGGGAAGACCAAATGACCGGGTTTTTACCCAGATAGATAAGCAAGCCAGAAGTGGATACAAAATCATCTTTGTCACCAGACCAATCCGCATCACAGAATGTATGAAGAGAGGGAGGAGACTTTGCAAAAATCTGAAGACCAAGGTGTATAATGCCATGAAGGTAGCGTAGAAGACGCTTCAGTGCAACCCAGTGAGAAGGTTGGGGGTTTTGCATGAAATGCGCAAGTTTGTTGACCGAGAAGGCAATGTCGGGACGAGTGAATGATAAGTACTGAAGTCCACCAACAATGGCACGATAGGGGGTAGGGTCAACAGTGGGAGTGGCAGTGGACCTAGTGAGAGGTGGTGATGCTACCATGGGAGTGGGAAGCGGCTTGCAGTCAATCATGTTGTGACGGGTGAGAAGGTCATGGATGTATTTAGTCTGGGAGAGGAGGAGCCCATTTTGGTTTGGAACGACTTCGACACCCAAGAAGTAGGACAAGGGGCCAAGGTCCTTGAGGGAGAATCGATTGGATAGATTGGAGATGAATGACTGAAGTTGAGAGGGAGAAGGCCCGGTGACAATGATATCATCAACATAGACTAATAGGTAAATTGGGGATGGAGATTTGTTGAGGATAAAAGAGAGGGGTCGGCTAAGGAGGGGTGAAAGCCATATGTGGTGAGGTAGGTTTTGAGTTCTTGAAACCATGCACGGGAGCCTGTTTGAGACCATAGATGACTTTTGACAGACAACAAAGGATGGGTTGGTGGAGTCCTCAAATTCGGGGGGTTGTGTCATAAAAACAGTTTCAGAGAGAGTACCTTGAAGAAAGGCGTTGTTGACATCAAGTTGGCAAAGGGGCTAATGGTTGGTTGTGGCAAGGGAAAGAAGTAGTCAAACTGTAGCTGGTTTAACAACGGGACTGAAAGTTTCGGTGTAGTCAACATCGGGTTGTTGGTGAAAACCTTTGGCTACAAGTCGAGCCTTGTATTTCTGAATGGTGTTGTCGGGATTGTATTTGATGCAAAAGACCCACTTGCATCCGACAATGTTATAAGCTGTGGTAGGCGGAACCAAGGACCAAGTGTTGTTGCGGGTTAGAGCTTGGAACTCTTCAATCATGGCATTACGCCAATGGGGAATGGATAGGGCTTGTTTGGTGGTGGTGGGAAGGCATGTGGGAGAGGTGAGGAGGGATAGGTTGGCATACTTGGGGTTGGGTTTGGTGATGCCATGAGATAGTCTAGTGGTGATAGTGCGGGTGGGAGGTGGAGGGGATGGAGGGTTGGGAGTGGGTGGGGTAATATCAAACTGAGATGGGGGTGGGGGTTCATTAGGGATGGGATTGGAAGAAGGATGGGTTGGGGAGGGAGGAGTGGGGGGGAGGAGGAGGGGGTGGGGTTAGGGGGAGAGGTGGGATAGAGGAGGTGGTGTCTAGAATGGGGAGGAACAAGGTGTGCCATTCAGAGGGAGGAGGAGTGGAGGCAGTGGGGGATATGGTGGTGAGGGAGGTATATGGGAAGGTGGTTTCAACAAAGAAGACATGGCGGGAGGTGTAGACTCGATGGGAGTTGGGATCAAGGCAGTAATACGCACTTTGCATGGGTGAGTAACCAACGAAGATACATGGGATGGATTTTGGGGCTAGCTTATGGGTGGTGTATGGGCGAAGCCAAGGATAGCAGAGGTAACCAAAGCTACGTAACTTGGTATAGTTTGGAGGGGAGTGGAAGAGGCGGAGGTAGGGGGAATCATTATTTAAGGTGGGGGTAGGTAATCTGTTTATGAGGTAGTGGCAGTGGTGAGAGCATAGGGCCAAAGGGTGAGGGGTAGATTGGCATGGGAAAGGAGGGTGAGGCCTGTTTCAACAATGTGGCGGTGACGACGTTCGGCGTATCCGTTATGTTCAGGAGTGTGAGGGGGTGTAGTAAGGTGGGTGATGCCATTTTGACCAAGGGTGGGTGTGAGTTTGAGGTATTCACCCCCGTTGTCGGAGTAGATTTGAATGATGGGACGTTTGAAGTATTTTTCGACTAAGGCTTTGAAGCGAAGGAAGGTATTGTATGTGTCGGATTTGTGTTTGAGAGGGTAAAACCAAATGTATTTAGTGAAGTGATCGACAAAGATGACGTAGTATTTAAAGTTGTCAAGTGAGTGAATTGGAGAGGTACATACATTCGAAAAGATCAGATCAGGAGGAGCATGTGAGACAAGAGTAGAAGATGTAAATGGCAGCTTGTGGTTTTGATTGATAAAGCAAGAATTACAAGGAGGTAAACTAGAGGAAATAGATAAACTAAACTTGCTACGTAATAAACTAAGAACGGGGGAAGAGGGATGTCCTAATCTATGATGCCACAGCTGCGATGAGAGAGAGCTTGAATGAGCTTGAATGGGTGGAGGGTGCCAAATGTAGACGCCATCCTCAAGGTTTCCATGGATAAGAGATTGACTTGTGGCTTTATCCTTGATAAGAAAAGAAGAATGTGAGAATTCAATGATGGCATTGTTGTCACGACAAAATTGAGACACAGAAAGAATGTTACGAGTAATAAGAGGGACATGTAAGACATTATTAAAATTAAGAAGGGAAGAGGAGGTGGGGAGAGAGAAGGAACCTATGTTGAAAATCGGAAGAGAGGAACCGTCGCCGATAATGATGTCGTCACTGCCATTGTAGGGTGTGTGTAAGGCAAGGTTGTAAAGATCGTTGGTGATGTGATTGGTTGCACCACTGTCGATGAGCCAAGAAGGAGGTGGAGGGGGGTTGGGATAGGCAGCGGTGTGAGCTTGGGGGTTAGGTGGTGGATTACGGTTTTGGCGAGAAAGAGGAGGAAAGGTTACGGTGGGGTGGTCGCGATTGAATTGGCGACATTGGGAGATGACATGACCAATTTTACGGCAATATTGGCACTTTCCTTTGAAGGGGAGGGGTTAATGGTTTGAGCTAGAGGATGGAGAGGGATTGGTGGTGCGGTGGTAGCCACGGTTGGGTGAAGGACGGGTTTAGGCGATGAAGGCGGTAGTGGGGAGGGGAGTGGTGGTGGCTGATTGTTTAAGGGTGAGTTCATGTTGGATGAGTTTTTCGTGAAGGGCTTCAAAGGAGATAGGGTTGTCTCGGGCTCGGGTGGAATTAATGACGGGTTTGAAGGTTTCATAGTCCAAGCCTTTTAGGATGGTGTAGATTATGTCTTCGAAATTCATGGGTTTTTCAAGGATGGCTAGCTTGTCGGTGTAGGATTTGACGGCATTCATGTAGTCAGAGATGGATAATTGGTTTTTGGTTAGGTTAGCAAGGTTGTCTTTTATTTGGAGGATGTGGCCACGGGAGGGGTTGGCATAGGTGGTTTTGAGGATGGTCCAAGCTTCGTGAGAGGTTTTGGCTTGGTGAACTAGGGGAGCAATAGCGGGATCTAAGGTTCCTATGAAAGCGCCAAGGATGAGACGATCTTGGCGAGACCAAGTGATGGCTGCCGGATTTGGGACTGTTGTGGTGGTGGCTGGTTTGGCCGGTTCATCGTCCGTTTCGACGATGGCTGGGGTGGTGGTGATGATGTCATCATCGGGTTTTGGGTGGGTGCCATCGACAAACTTTAAGAGGTCGAGGCCAAAGAGGATGGAGGTTATTTGGGATGCTCATGTGAGGTAGGTTAAGGGGGTAAGGGTACGGCAATAGGATAGGTTGACCAAGAAGAGGGGTTGGTCGGGTTGGGCAACGTTTGGAATGGTGGAGGAAGCTCCGGCCATTGCAAGGGTGGGGAGGGGCTGCCGAAAAAGGGAGAGAGGGTTTTGGAGTTTTTGGTTTTGAATCTTATTGCTCTGATACCATGTGAAGATTGGAAAACTTAACTTGTTTATTCCATTGTGTCAATATATATAGTTACAATAGAAGAATCCTAACTATACAAGGATTGTGAAATCTAAACTCTACAAGGAGAATAATATAGTTTCCTAATCTATGTAAATCACAATATATACCAAATACAAGAAGGAGAAGTAGATTAGGAAACTACATCAGGATTCCGTAACAGATCAGGAGCTGGTCGAGCCACGAGGCGGGCACCTGGGCATGGGCCAGGCGGGCGCCTGGCGATCAGTAGCAATGGCCGAGGGAGACAGGCCATGAGGCAGCCGCTTGGCACTGGAGGATGCGGGCGCCTGGCATGGCATGCAGTAGCTTCGGCCTTATCAGAACAGCCTTGAGGCGGGCGCCTGACTTGGCATGAGGCGGGCGCCTCAGAGTCAGTAGCTTCAGCCTTGGATTGGTTTCCTTCAATGACCTCCATAGCTTCATCCTTAATAGAAAATAGTCTAATAGTACAAATAATGAACTGAGTATAAACTTAATCCTAAAGTGCCCTTTGTGCAAAAGAATCTTTAGTTGGTTATTGAGAGAGAAAGAGTCAAAAACTGCATCTTAAAGTAACAGGTCAATTATGCCTGCTTTGAGTGCTTACTGCATCATAGAATAGGGACAAATAAAAAAAATAAAAAACCTTTATACTGTTAGGTTAGGTCTACCGTGAATTCTTTATTGTTTTTATTTTATCTTCTAAAAGAACCAATATTTTCATATAAAAACCTTTAATTCCAGCATCTCTTTCCAGCTTCATAAACAGAAGAAACATGGATACAGAAAACAGAGTGCAAAGTGAGATAAAAACACCCTTATTAGCAGAAGAGAATCCTTACCATATCGATGAAGGCAGCTCAAATACGATCGTTTACTTTAGCACATTCGTTGCAGTCTGCGGTTCTTTTGCAGTCGGATCCTGCGTAAGTTATCCAAAACTATACTGTCAAAACTCAAAAGAAATTATAATATACTTAAAAAAATTTAAAATGAATAAATATTCTGCTGCATTACTTTTCAGGTTGGTTACTCATCACCAGCTGAAACTGCCATAAGGAAAGATCTAAGTCTGACTATAGCAGAGGTTAGTTAAGTCAAAGACAAGACCCAGTTTTTTTTCAAATTATTGCATAGCTCCCCAATTGAATTCTTCGGTGTGTATAATCCAATGTAGTATTCATTTTTCGCGTCAATATTGACTTTTGGTGGAATGATTGGTGCAATCACTAGTGGGCGCTTGGCTGATTTCTTTAGTCGTAAAGGGGTATGTTTCAAATCATAAACAAAATGGACATTCATTCTCGGACATGGGAGTATAATTTTAAACATAAGAAAATTTACAGTTTTCTTTTGTGGAATCACATATGCAGGCAATGAGAGTCGCAAGCGCTTTCTGTGTAGTAGGATGGTTAACGGTTTTTGCTGCTCAAGTGTGTATTATCTTACTCCTATTCATTTCAGGTTCATATTTAAAGAGCCATCTAATTTCATTTTCTATTTAGGGCCCTGTTTCCCTGGATATAGGAAGGCTAGCAACGGGAATTGGAATGGGTGTCTTTTCTTACGTGGTACCTTATATTTTATGTATACAATGTCTCGTAGTACTCCCTCCATCCCATTATAAATGTCGCATCTTGACTTTTTTTTTTGGTCAACTTGATTGTATAATTTTCATCAATCTTCGGTTAATTTCCTAATGAAGTTACTAAACTCTGTCAGTCTATTACTTCTACAACAGATAGGAGTTGGGCTGATGCTTGCACAACAGCTTGGGGGAATTAATGGAGTTAATTTCTATGCAAGTACAATCTTTGAATCGAGAGTAAAGATCCTTTTTTTTTTTTTTTTTTTGAGAAAATTTGAAATCCAAATCCATCTTCGAACTGGTCAATGAGTCTGTGAAAGACCATACATTCATCAACAATTTCAGTTCATTTTCTTGACAGAATTATGCTTTTTAACAGAATTAAGTTTCATTTATATTTTTCCAGGACTTCCCGCCAAACTAGGAACTTCAATTCTTCCTCTTATTCAGGTAGTTTAAAGAAATTTCTATATAAAAGTAACTTATTTCAAATGATTCTTTGTGTGTTTTATGATACTGTTTTCTGTGTATAACAGGTCATGATGGTTGGTACGACTGGATCATTCTTTATCGACAGAGCTGGAAGAAAACCACTTCTACTGGTAAATTAATACTACCTCCGTCCCAGTCTAAATGTCCAAAAATGGGTCCGGCGCGGGAATTAAGGAAAGTGAGGTAGGAAAGAGAAAAAGTGAGGTAGGAAAGAGAAAAAGTTTAAATGTTGTGAGTATGAAAAATTAAATAGGAGAGAGAATGAGTGGGAGGAATAGTTAGGAGAGAGAATGTTGTGAGTGTAAAAGTAAAGTAGGAGAGAGAATGAGTGGGTTGAATAGTGAAAAAAACTTTCCTTTTTTGGAAATGGGACATTTTCAATGGGACGCCCAAAAAGGAAAGTTTGGACATTTAGATTGGGACGGAGGGAGTAGAATAGAATATCCCAGTATCATGTTTTCTATTCTCCCTGGATAAAAATCGGATTCTTTCACTTTCTATTCTGCCAAAATGTGTTATCTAACTCTTATTCATTTCAGGTCCTAATTTCTAGAGATATCTAATTAGAGATTCCATTAGGGCCCCATTTCCCTTGACATTGGAAGGTTAGCAACGGGAATTGGAATGGGAGTCTTCTCTTACGTGGTATGTCATATTTTATATCTGCAATGTCGGGTAGTATATGATCTCTAGTACTACAAAACATGTATCTAACAAGACTGACACGAATGTATGTGAATGGCAAGGTGCCTGTGTTTGTAGCTGAAATCGCGCCCAGGAATTTGCTTAACAAACACGTGTGAGGTACTGAATCAAGGAAACACATTATATATAAATCAACATGGTTTTGTTTACATTAGTGGCAGAGAGGCAGAAAATTTTCAAAAGCGGGCAAAAGAAAATTAGTGCTTTTTTTATTTACATAGATGGGGCAAGTTTCAATAAATTGCACTAAAACCCCAAAATCCTTGAAGTATTTGCACTAGTAAAAAAAGGCCACAAAAGTTAAATGTGGGATATTGCCCCAATAAGCTTCTTACTAGCTCCGCCAGTGCTTACATTCGGTATTCAATAATTAGTTGTCAACTCCACAGCTCATGGTCTGCAGTGGAGGGACAGTTGCTTTCATATTAGGGGCGGTCATGACATGGAGGGCCTTAGCATTAACAGGTGATGTGTTGATACCCAACCTGAATGTAGATTCAGTTACGAATGAGCACTGGCATAGGGACTAACTCAGCTCTAATGTACTTGCAGGACTAATTCCGTGTGCAATTCAGTTTTTTGGTCTCTTTCTTATACCAGAGTCTCCTAGATGGCTTGTAAGACTATGGGCAGAGTAACTATTTTATGTGTATTCTGATTTCTACTCTAGAAATGAAGGCGTATAATTTGATATTTGGAACATTGGCTGGCAAAGAATGGAAATAAGAAAGGGTTCGAAGTTTCTCTGAGAAAACTTCGCGGGAAAGATGCTGACATAACAAATGAGGCAGCTGAAATCCAGGATTATATAGAAACACTCGAAAAGCTCCCAAAGGCCAATATTCTGGATTTATTTCAAAGGAAATACTTGCACTCTGTCACTGTAAACATGTCTTCTGCCAGACCTTTTTTTTGTTCTTAAAATGATCTTTGCGAAAAATGAGCGTCTATTTCCTAATGAAGTTACTAAACTCTTGCCAGTCTATTACTTCTACAACATATAGAAAAATGAGTTGTTTTCTATGCCAGTACAATCTTTGAATCAGCAGGTAAAGATTTTTTTGAGAAAATTTGAAATCCAAATCCATCTTCGAACTGGTCAATGAGTCTGTGAAAGACCATACATTCATCAACAATTTCAGTTCATTTTCTTGACAGAATTATGCTTTTTAACAGAATTAAGTTTCATTTATATTTTTCCAGGACTTCCCGCCAAACTAGGAACTTCAATTCTTCCTTTTCTTCAGGAAGTTTAAAGAAATTTCTTGTAACGACCCGAGCTCGAAATCCGACCCGCTACGTAGGCGCCACACACCGACCCACTAGGCACCTCCTCAATTGGGTCAACCACAGCCCATCACAGGCCTCCAAAAGTCCAATGGATGATTTGATGCTTAGTAGTAGTGCATGAGCCTTCTATATAGCACACTAAATTTCCACATATTTTCGATGTGGGATGGGGATATCACATTTCTATACAAAAGTAACTTGTTTCAAATGATTCCTTGTGTGTATTATGATACTGTTTTCTGTGTATAACAGGTCGTGATGGTTGGTACGACTGGATCTTTCTTTATCGACAGAGCCGGAAGAAAACCACTTCTACCGGTAAATCAATACTCCCTCCGTCCCGGCCGAAAAGGCACAAATTTCCTTTTTGGGTGTCCCATTTAAAAAGGCACAGTCCCAAAAAGGAAAGTTTTTATTACTATTTCACCCACTCATTCTCTCTCCTACTTTACTTTTACATACTCACAACATTTAAACTTTTTCTCTTTCCTACATCACTTTCCTTAATTTGCGTGCGAGGTTGGTTTTGTGCCTTTTGGGCTGGGACGGAGGGAGTATATAAAAATATACTCCCCCCGTCTCATGTAAGTGTGGACCTACTTTTTGGGTGTGGGAATTAAGAAAAAATAGGAGAGAGAAATAGGTGGAGGAGGTGATTGTGAGTATGAAAAATTAAATAGGAGGGAGAATGAGTGGGAGGAATAGTTAGGAAAGAGAATGTTGTGAGTATAAAAGTGAAGTAGGAGAGAGAATGAGTGGGTGGAATAGTAAATATTCTTTGCCATTTTTGATAGTCCACACTGATGTGGGACGTCCCAAAAAGGAAAGAAATCCACACTTACGTGGAACGGAGGGAGTAAAATTTTAAGTAGAGTCATAAACAGTCATCATCAGAAAGTATATAATTAATTTGAGGTTCTTTGAATTTGGGAGATTAGAAAAATAATACCATATTAATTTTCTAACAAAAATAAATAAAAATCCTCTATATCCATTCCTAATCAATGTATCCCGATAGCATTGGTCTTTGGTATACAAAATTGGCCAATTCAATCTACCGGCAATTTGTTCAAATTGCGTCACCTTATATTACAATACTTCACCAGTTTTAACAACATTATTCCATGTGACAACTTTATTTTTTAATAATAATATTTTATGTGTTTATATATATATATATACATATATATATATATATATATAGACATGCCCGGTTCACGGTTCATGACGGTTCACGGTTCGTCAAAAATCAAAACCGTTTATGAACCGTTAGCTCACGGTTCACGGGTTCATCTTTTTTAAAAAAATAAAATATTTTGAGCAGTTTTTAGACAATTTTTTTTCAAAGTTTGTTTTTTTTTTTCAATTTTTTGATACTTCATAAATTATTTTACTTTGCATAAGTATTAAGAAAATTTTAAATTTCATATTTTTATAGGAATTAATGGGTTGAATGAGACAAAAATATATATATTTTTTAAATGAACGGCACCCTTATAATTTTATTAATATTAAGCAAATTTACATAGAGGGGGACAACCAAACTTACCCTTTTATAATTAAGACAATATGAACAGCGGGTATGAACCGCCGATTTTCAAGCCTAAATCGCATATGAACCGTAAACCGCCGATTCACGGTTAACCCAGTTCATCCGGTTCACGATTTTCAACAGTTTAAAATCGCCGGTTTAAACCTGAATCGTGGACATGTCTATATAAATATACTCCCTCCGTCCCAGAGCTTAATTCACAAACACTGTTTGCACGGATTTTAAGGAGGGAGTATTATATTGAAAATGTTGTGAGTGTGAAAATAAAATAGGAGAGAGAATGAGTGGAGGGAATAGTAAATTATAATGGTGTTGTGAGTATTAAAATAATGTAGGAGAGAGAATGAGTGGAGGGAATAGTAAAGATTCCTTTCCATTTTAGGTAAGTTTTAAATGTGTGAAGTAAGTTTTGGGACGCCCAAAAAGGAAAGTGTGAAGATTGTTCTGGGACGGAGGGAGTATATATTTAAACTACACTATAATAATAATAATAATAATTATTATTATTATTATTATTATTATTATTATTATTATTAAATAAACTCAGTGAGACCAAATAAAGTTAGATAAAGTTACTTGTTCTCACGTGCTTACAGAGAAGAGAACAAATGATTGAACTTTGGTGTTTGTACTCCCCATACCCCACTGCAGCAGCAGTGACAGATATTTAATGGATGGAAATTTTTAAATACACTATCTTAATTCTATTTACACTACCTTTACTCTAATTTCTGTAAAAGTGGGATTTTCAAAACAGTAATAATTATTATGTTGAAAAGTAGTCTACTAGAAATCCCCCTAATTTTTTATGTCAATGAATCTAATGGGAGGGTGAGTAGAAATAATTTTGAATTTGTGTAGGGAAAATATATATCATAATTAGGAGATAAAATAGAATTAAAACATATAATAAAAAATAAAATATGAGCGGATATGTTTATTCTGTTCACCACTAATAATAACTTTTCCACAATATACTCACAACACCTTAAATTATTTCTAAAATTTTGTTAAAGTCCTTCGTAAAGAAGGAATAAGATAAAAATAAATAACTTACAACAATAACAAAATTGATGGAAATAATACAATATGATAAATTTCAGATCTTTTTTTAGCCTTTCGAGATTTTTTAGCCTTAATTATTGTTTCACAATATTTTGGGGGAAACTAGTTTCTCCCTAAGTTATAAAAAGTCCTGTTTTTTAAAACTGTTTCTATATTCGTCAAATATTTGCAAGTTGAAAAAAATTGAACTTTTTATAATTTATGGAGAAACTGATTTCTCCCAAAACTTGCTCTTATTGTTTATAATAGTAATCAATACATATCATCAAATTTAAAAAGATAATTAATTATTGTTAACAATAATTAAGTATCTTTTTAGCTTAACAATAATTAAGTATCTTTTTAGCCTTTCGAAATTTTTTACACTATTTGGTGATACTATTTGCACCATTAAATAGTGTAAAAAATCTCGAAAGGCTAAAAAGATAATTATTGTTTTAAATTTGATGATATGAATTTGAATACTACTGAGTTGGAGTAATTATTTACTACAAAAGCTGCTATTTTTAAATCAATTAGGCTAGAATTTTTTGTTACGTGTATTGATTTGAAACAATTAAGCTTCTCCAATGTTATGAGAACTGCATTAGATAACTATTTCTTTGGGAAATAATAAAGTTACAAAATAATATTACAAAATTTGATTTACAAAATGAGGTGTCAAGATTTTATTGATGTTTTTAATTAGAGTGTGCCGGATTTACAATCGATGCTACCAAATAGTGTAAAAAATCGGCTAAAAAGATACTTAATTATTGTTAACAATAATTAAGTATCTTTTTAGCTTAACAATAATTAAGTATCTTTTTAGCCTTTTGAGATTTTTTACACTATTTGGTGGTACTATTTGCACATATATAGACATGTCCGGTTCACGGTTCATGACGGTTCACGGTTCGTCAAAAATCAAAATCGTTTATGAACCGTTAGCTCACGGTACGGTTCACGGGTTCATCTTTTTAAAAAAAATAAAATATTTTGAGCAGTTTTTAGACAATTTTTTTTCAAAGTTTGTTTTTTTTGTTTTCAATTTTTTGATACTTTATAAATTATTTTACTTTACATAAGTATTAAGAAAATTTTAAATTTCATATTTTTATAGGAATTAATGGGTTGAATGAGACAAAAATATATATATTTTTTAAATGAACGGCACTCTTATAATTTTATTAATATTAAGCAAATTTACATAGAGGGGGACAACCAAACTTACCCTTTTATAATTAAGACAATATGAACAGCGGGTATGAACCGCCGATTTCCAAGCCTAAACCGCATATGAACCGTAAACCGCCGATTCACGGTTAATCCAGTTCATTCGGTTCACGATTTTCAACGGTTTAAAATTGCCGATTTAAACAGAATCGTGGACATGTCTATATAAATATATATATATTTAAACTACACTATAATAATAATAATAATAATAATAATAATAATAATAATAATAATAATAATAATAATAATAATAATAATAATAATAATTATTATTATTATTATTATTATTATTATTATTATTAAATAAACTCAGTGAGACCAAATAAAGTTAGATAAAGTTACTTGTTCTCACGTGCTTACAGAGAAGAGAACAAATGATTGAACTTTGGTGTTTGTACTCCCCATACCCCACTGCAGCAGTGACAGATATTTAATGGATGGAAATTTTTAAATACACTATCTTAATTCTATTTACACTACCTTTACTCTAATTTCTGTAAAAGTGGGATTTTCAAAACAGTAATAATTATTATGTTGAAAAGTAGTCTACTAGAAATCCCCCTATTTTTTTATGTCAATGAATCTAATGGGAGGGTGAGTAGAAATAATTTTGAATTTGTGTAGGGAAAATATATATCATAATTAGGAGATAAAATAGAATTAAAACATATAATAAAAAATTAAATATGAGCGGATATGTTTATTCTGTTCACCACTAATAATAACTTTTCCACAATATACTCACAACACCTTAAAATATTTCTAAAATTTTGTTAAAGTCCTTCGTAAAGAAGGAATAAGATAAAAATAAATAACTTACAACAATAACAAAATTGATGGAAATAATACAATATGATAAATTTCAGATCTTTTTTTAGCCTTTCGAAATTTTTTAGCCTTAATTATTGTTTATAATAGTAATCAATGCATATCATCAAATTTAAAAAGATAATTAATTATTGTTAACAATAATTAAGTATCTTTTTAGCTTAACAATAATTAAGTATCTTTTTAGCCTTTCGAAATTTTTTACACTATTTGGTGATACTATTTGCACCATCAAATAGTGTAAAAAAATCTCGAAAGGCTAAAAAGATAATTATTGTTTTAAATTTGATGATATGAATTTGAATACTACTGAATTGGAGTAATTATTTACTACAAAAGCTGCTATTTTTAAATCAATTAGGCTAGAATTTTTTGTTACGTGTATTGATTTGAAACAATTAAGCTTCTCCAATGTTATGAGAACTGCATTAGATAACTATTTCTTTGGGAAATAATAAAGTTACAAAATAATATTACAAAATTTGATTTACAAAATGAGGTGTCAAGATTTTATTGATGTTTTTAATTAGAGTGTGCCGGATTTACAATCGATGCTACCAAATAGTGTAAAAAATTGGCTAAAAAGATACTTAATTATTGTTAACAATAATTAAGTATCTTTTTAGCTTAACAATAATTAAGTATCTTTTTAGCCTTTTGAGATTTTTTACACTATTTGGTGGTACTATTTGCACCACCAAATAGTGTAAAAAATCTCGAAAGGCTAAAAAGATACTTAATTATTGTTTTAAATTTGATGATATGCATTGATTACTACTAAGCTGGAGTAATTATTTACTATAAAAGCTGCCATTTTTAAATCAATTAGGCTAGAATTTTTTGTTACGTGTATTGATTTGAAACAATAAAGCTTCTCCAATGTTATGAGAACTCCATTAGACAACTATTTCTTTGGGAAATAATAAAGTTACAAAAGAATATTACAAAATTTGATTTACAAAATGAGGTGTCAAGATTTTATTGATGTTTTTAATTAGAGTGTGCCGGATTTACAATCGATGCTACCAAATAGTGTAAAAAATCTCAAAAGACTAAAAAGATACTTAATTATTGTTAAATAGTGTAAAAAATCTCGAAAGGCTAAAAAGATACTTAATTATTGTTTTATATTTGATGATATGCATTGATTACTACTATAAACAATAATTAAGGCTAAAAAATCTCGAAACGCTAAAAAAAATCTAAAATTTATCATATTGTATTATTTCCATCAATTTTGTCATTGTAGTAAGTTATTTATTTTTATCTTATTCCTTCTTTACGAAGGACTTTAACAAAATTTTAGAAATATTTTATGGTGTTGTGAGTATATTGTGGAAAAGTTATTATTAGTGGTGAACAGAATAAACATATCTGCTCATATTTTATTTTTTATTATATGTTTTAGTTCTATTTTATCTCCTAATTATGAGATATATTTTCCCTACACAAATTCAAAAATATTTCTACTCACCCTCCCATTAGATTCATTGACATAAAAAATAGGGGGATTTCTAGTAGAATACTTTTCAACATAATAATTACTACTGCTTTGAAATTCCCACTTTTACAGAAACTAGTGAGTAACCCGTCGAAATTCGACGAGCATAATTAGGTTTATTAATTATTAATTGTTGCCATAATCTGTAATTTCATTTAAATAAACGAAAACAATATGTTAGGTTTATATCCAACAATAAAAAAATTGACACGATAATTTTGGGATGGGGAATATCTTGTACACATAGAAAATTACTTTACTACATTCAGAATAACTCCATTTAGCCTATATGTGTTGGGATGGTCAAACATATTTTGGTCAAATATATCTATTTCTTTTATAAAAAAAATGTGTGTACACTTGCTCACCGATTTTTAAGAAATTGAGAAGATATAAAAATTTTTGAATGCACAATCAAGATACATCAAGGAAGCACGATTCAGGACCTTATAAAGCATTTCAGATAATACTCAAGTTGTGATTATTATAAATCTGGATTATGTATACCCATAGTTCATAAATGTGTCAAAATTATACCAACATTTCAAGTTTTAACCACTTGACAACCATTTACCAAAACAAAATATTAGCTGCTCCCTTGAATATAGTTATCAAAGCTTTAGCCATCAAGCAAAATGCTATAATTTTTCTTGTGGGTCATTTTCTGATTAGGAAAGATTATGAAAATAAATAAGTCATGACATCCTTATGCAACACTGGAATGAAAACAAATGAACTTGATAGTTTTACTCAGATTATTAATCATAAATCTCAAAGTACCAAATGAAATAACAAAATACCAAAGAAAATATTTATTAACCATCCCCCTCAATCTACCCACGATAATGTCACCTTGGGAAAAATGAATTATAAATAAAAAATTTAAAAACAAAAAATGTGCATTTGAATAAAATATTAATCGATCCAATTTTGAAGAGTTACATTTCCTTATTTACTAATTGCTTTCCCATTTTATCAAAATTCAAAATTTGATTTCAAAATTCAAATGTTGATTGAGTTTAAATCGGGATAATTTAATTTATAAATATTTACCTTATAAACATTAGCCTTTTATTAAATGAAAAATCAATTTATTAAATGAAAAATCTTTGAAACTAAGACCAATATGAGAATTACATAATGTCATGTCATAATAGTGACATGACTTAATGTGAGGGCTCTAAATGTTTGTCTTTTAATATATTATATAGATGGATCATTATAGTACTACTTATTTCATCTAAAAAAGAATTATAAATAAATTATTTATAAAAAATAATATTTATTTTTGGAGCGTTACTCTTTGATTATATTTTTAAATTCCTATTTATAAGACTCTTGCATGTATATAGATCATTACATTAATATTTCTTTCGTCCCAAAATAAAAATAATTGATCAATTTTTATTTTGCTTAAAATAAAAAAAATATTCATTTATTAGACTATATTATTGTAATTATTTATAATTTATATACCAAAGATTTCAATTTATAAAATAAACTTGTATGTATATGGATCATAATTATAGTATAGTACTACTTCTTCTGTCTCAAAATGAATTATAAATAAAAAAAAATTTTAAAAAAATGTGTATTTGAATAAAATATTTATCGATCCAGTTTTGAAGAGTTACATTTCCTTATTTACTAATTGCTTTCCCTTTTTCTGAAAATTCAAAATTTGATTTCAAAATTCAAATGTTGATTGAGCTTAAATCGGGATAATTTACTGTATAAATATTTACCTTATAAACATTAACCTTTTATTCAATGAAAAATCAATTTATTAAATGAAAAATCTTTGAAACTAAGACCAATGGGAGAATTACATAATGCCATGTCATAATAGTGATATGACTTAATGTGAGGGCTCTAAATGTTTGTCTTTTAATATATTATATAGATGGATCATTATTGAACTACTTCTTTCATCTCAAAAAGAATTATAAATAAATTATTTAAAAAAAATAATATTTATTTTTGAACTGTACTACTCTTTGATTATATTTTTAAATTCCTATTTATAAGACTCTTGCACGTGTATAGATCATTACATTAATATTTCTTTCGTCCCAAAATAAAAGTAATTGATCAATTTTTATTTTGCTTAAAATAAAAAAAGTATTCATTTATTAGACTATATTGGTGTAACTATTTCTAATTTATATACCAAAGATTTCAATTTGTAAAATAAATTTGTATGTATATAGATCATAATTATAGTATAGTACTACTTCTTCTGTCTCAAAATGAATTATAAATAAAAAACTTAAAAACAAAAAATGTGCATTTGAATAAAATATTAATCGATCCAGTTTTGAATAGTTACATTTTCTTATTTACTAATTGATTTCCCATTTTTTGAAAATTCAAAATTTGATTTCAAAATTCAAATGTAGATTGAGCTTAAATCGGGATAATTTACTGTATAAATATTTACCTTATAAACATTAATCTTTTATTAAATGAAAAATTAATTTATTAAATGAAAAATCTTTGAAACTAAGTCCAATAGGAGAATTACATAATGTCATGTCATAATAGTTACATGAATTTATGTGAGGGCTTTAAATGTTGAGTTGTTCTTGTGTGAAACTAGTTCTAGGATAAACTATCCTAGAACCTGTTTTGTGAAAGTGCCTTTTCTTGTACAATAAAATGCTTGTTGCAATATAAATCAAGTGCCTGATCTATTATGACACTAATAAACACATTTAAATCGGTTGTGATGTTAAATAATGCGGTGATATTGTTGAAAAATAGTGTCTGTTGTAGTTTTAAAAAGTGTCTGTTATAGCATTGAAAAGTGCCTCTTGTAGTATTGAAAAATATCTGTTGAAATATTGAAAAATGTCAAGTGAATTAAAAAACACATACATGTTGTAGTGTTAAAATATGCCTCTTGTAGTATTCAGAAGTGCCTTCTGCAGTATCAAAAAGTGCCAGGTGAAATATATGCATGTTGTAGTGTTAAAATGTGAATATTGAAAAGTGTCAAGTGAATTAAAAAACACATGTCTGTTGTAGTGTTAAAATATGCCTCTTGTAGTATTCAAAAGTGCCTTCTGCATTATCAAAAAGTGTCGGGTGAAATATATGCATGTTGTATTGTTAAAATGTGCTTGTTGTTGTGTAGAAAACTTCCTCTTATAAGTTTCAATTATTTACAAAAATGACACCGCACATTTTGAGAAGTTTTATTTATTTACAAAAATGCCACCTCGCCTATTTAAAAACATGTTCTACGTTCAGACAAGCGTAGAATACATTTTACAAGAGATTTTCACCTAAATGATTGTCTTTTAATATATTATATAGATGGATCATTATAGTACTACATCTTTCATCTCAAAAAAAATTATAAATAAATAATTTTAAAAAAATAATATTTTTTTGGACCGTTATTCTTTGATTATATTTTTAAATTCATATTTATAAGACTCTTGCATGTATATAAATCATTACATTAATATTTCTTTCGTCCCAAAATAAAAATAATTAATCAATTTTTATTTTGCTTAAAATAAAAAAAAAGTATTCATTTATTAGACTATATTATTGTAACTATTTCTAATTTATATACCAAAGATTTCAATTTATAAAATAAATTTGTAAGTATATGGATCATAATTATAGTATAGTACTACTTCTTCTGTCTCAAAATGAATTATAAATAAATTTTTTTTAAAAAAAATGTGCATTTAAATAAAATATTAATCGATCCAGTTTTGAAGAGTTACATTTCCTTATTTACTAATTGCTTTCTCTTTTTCTGAAAATTCAAAATTTGATTTCAAAATTCAAATGTTGATTGAGCTTAAATCGGGATAATTTACTATATAAATATTTACCTTATAAACATTAACCTTTTATTCAATGAAAAATCAATTTATTAAATGAAAAATCTTTGAAACTAAGACCAATGGGAGAATTACTTAATACCATATCATAATAGTGACATGGCTTAATGTGAGGGCTCTAAATGTTTGTCTTTTAATATATAATATAGATGGATCATTATTGTACTACTTCTTTCATTTCAAAAAGAATTATAAATAAATTATTTAAAAAAAAATAATATTTATTTTTGGAATGTTACTCTTTGTTTATATTTTTAAATTATTATTTATAAGACTCTTGCATGTATATAGATCATTACATTAATATTTCTTTCGTCCCAAAATAAAAGTAATTGATCAATTTTTATTTTACTTAAAATAAAAAAAAGTATTCATTTATTAGACTATATTGGTGTAACTATTTCTAATTTATATACCAAAGATTTCAATTTATAAAATAAATTTGTATGTATATGGATCATAATTATAGTATAGTACTACTTCTTCTGTCTCAAAACGAATTATAAATAAAAAATTTAAAAACAAAAAATGTGCATTTGAATAAAATATTAATCGATCCAGTTTTGAATAGTTATATTTCCTTATTTACTAATTGCTTTCCCGTTTTCTGAAAATTCAAAATTTGATTTCAAAATTCAAATGTAGATTGAGCTTAAATCGGGATAATTTATTGTATAAATATTTACCTTATACTCCTTCCGTCCCATCAAAACTGATACTTATTTCCTTTTTGGTCTGTCCCATCAAAACTGATACTGCCCAAAATGGCAAAGGAAACTTCACTATTTACCCCACTCATTCTCTCTCATATTTCACTTTTACACTCACAACATTCTCTCTCCTAACTATTCCTCCCACTCATTCTCTCTCCTATTTAATTCTTCATACTCACAACATTTTCTTTCACTTTTTCTCTCTCTTACTTTTCCTTAATCCGCGTACCCAAAAATTTGGTCTCAATTTTGGTGGAACGGAGGGAGTAAACATTAACCTTTTATTAAATGAAAAATCAATTTATTAAATGAAAAATCATTGAAACTAAGACCAATGGGAGAATTACATAATGCCATGTCATAATAGTGACATGGATTAATGTGAGGGCTCTAAATATTGAGTTGTTCTTGTGTGAAACTAGTTCTAGGATAAGCTATCCTAGAACCTGTTTTGCGAAAGTGCCTTTTCTAGTACAATAAAGTGCATGTTGCAATATAAACAAAGTGCCTAGTCTATTATGACACTAATAAACATTTTTAAATCGGTTGTAATGTTAAATAATGCGGTAATATTGTTAAAAAATAGTGCCTGTTGTAGTGTTAAAAAGTGTCAGTTATAGTATTGAAAAGTGCCTCTTGTATTATTGAAAAATATCTGTTGTAATATTGAAAAGTGTCAAGTGAATTAAAAAACACATACCTGTTGTAGTGTTAAAATATACCTCTTGTAGTATTCAGAAGTGCCTTCTGCAGTATCAAAAAGTGACAGGTGAAATATATGCATGTTGTAGTGTTAAAATGTGAATATTGAAAAGTGTCAATTGAAAACACATGCCTATTGTAGTGTTAAAATATGTCTCTTGTAGTATTCAAAAATGCCTTCTGCAGTATCAAAAAGTGCCAGGTGAAATATATGCATGTTGAAGTGTTAAAATATGCCTTTTGCTGTATAGAAAACTGCCTCTTATAAGTTTCAATTATTTACAAAAATGCCATCGCATATTTTGAGAAGTTTTATTTATTTACAAAAATGCCACCTCGCGTATTTAAAAACACGTTCTACGTTCAAACGAGCGTAGAATACGTTTTACAAGAGATTTTCACCTAAATGTTTGTCTTTTAATATATTATATAGATGGATCATTATAGTACTACTTCTTTCATCTCAAAAAGAATTATAAATAAATAATTTTTAAAAAATAATATTTATTTTCGGAATATTATTCTTTGATTATATTTTTAAATTCGTATTTATAAGACTCTTGCATGTATATAAATCATTACATTAATAATTCTTTCGTCCCAAAATAAAAATAATTAACCAATTTTTATTTTGCTTAAAATAAAAAAAAAATATTCATTTATTAGACTATATTATTATAACAATTTCTAATTTATATACCAAAGATTTCAATTTATAAAATAAATTTGTAAGTATATGGATCATAATTATAGTATAGTACTACTTCTTCTGTCTCAAAATGAATTATAAATAAAATTTTTAAAAACAAAAAATGTGCATTTGAATAAAATATTAATCGATCCAATTTTGAAGAGTTACATTTCCTTATTTACTAATTGCTTTTCCATTTTTTGAAAATTCAAAATTTGATTTCAAAATTCAAATGTTGATTAAGCTTAAATCGGGATAATTTACTGTATAAATATTTAGTTTATACACATTAACCTTCTATTAAATGAAAAAATCAATTTATTAAATAAAAATCTTTGAAACTATGACCAATGGGAGAACTACATAATGTCATGTCATAATAGTGACATGAATTAATGTGAGGGCTCTAAATGTTTGTCTTTTAATATATTATATAGATGGATCATTATAGTACTATTTCTTTCATCTCAAAAAGAATTATAAATAAATTATTTAAAAAAAATTAATATTTATTTTTGGACCGTTACTCTTTGATTATATTTTTAAATTCCTATTTATAAGATTCTTGTATGTATATAGATCATTACATTAATATTTCTTTTGTCCCAAAATAAAAATAATTGATCAATTTTTATTTTGCTTAAAATAAAAAAAAAAGTATTCATTTATTAGACTATATTATTGTAACTATTTCTAATTTATATACCAAAGATTTCAATTTATAAAATAAATTTATATGTATACGGATCATAATTATAGTACTACTTCTTTTGTCTCAAAATGAATTATAAATAAAAATTTAAAAAACAAAAAATATGCATTTGAATACAATATTAATTGATCCAGTTTTGAAGAGTTACATTTCCTTATTTACTAATTGTTTTCCCGTTTTCTGAAAATTCAAAATGTGATTTCAAAATTCAAATGTTGATTGAGCTTAAATCGGGATAATTTACTGTATAAATATTTACCTTATAAACATTAACCTTTTATTAAATGAAAAATCAATTTATTAAATGAAAAATCTTTGAAACTAAGACCAATGGGAGAATTACATAATGATATGTTATAAAAGTGACATGGCTTAATGTGAGGGCTCTAAATGTTTGTCTTTTAATATATTATATAGATTAGAGTAAAGGTAGTGTAAATTTCCTTAATGGATTGGGTGAGCATTTAACATTGTACGTCAATTTTGATCTTAACTGTTGAAATTGATTTTGAGTAAATTTTTTGAATTAAATTAAATATAAATGTAACTATCAAGATCGAGAAATGAACGCTCAAGATGTCTGACTTTCAAGCAAACTGAGTTCACTAACCCCGACCTATATCTAATTCCAGTTACAACCTCTCCATCCATAGAACTTCACTCCAATGTAGAAAGCACCCATAGTTTGGTCAATGAGCAGATGACACCCTAAAGGTATAACATTAAGCATATAACACCTTCATAGTTAATGGGAGTTGCAACTCTTACTTTCTTTCAAAGTTTAAGGTTAATAACATTGACGTTCTACATGTCAAAAACTGTTGTTCCATAGTCCAAAAGTCAATATGTAAAAAGCCTCCTGCGGTTTGATCAACTTTGGCAAAAAAAAAAAAAAGTAACAAATACGAATTCCGTTAACCACCTCATGGTTAACGGAATTTGAAGATTATCCGCACATTGACTAAACCAAAGGGTTTTTTCTATATTTTACCTAATTTTTTAAAATCAATCATTTTCATCTATGGTAATTTTTGTGTCGTGTCAAAAAAGATGCACGGAATTTGAGTAAGAATCTATAAAAATGGGATGAGATTCTTCTCAATTATTCCACAAATTTTTCATTTCAAATCTTGAATTATCGAAAAAATCATATCCTGCAAATGCTCTATGAATGAGATATGAATGTATTTGGGGGCTCATGACTTTCGAAAGTCATAGCAGTCTCGATCTATGGTTTTCTTAGGATGGATGGCCAAGATCTGCAATCCTTTCTCCATCACCAAAATCAGGGCTGTACATTTACATTGAGATTCAATCTCACCCTAATTGGACTTTTGTGACTTCAAAAGTTCTATAACTGGTGCGTATGAATGACAACTCTATTTCATGCTATTTAGACTAACATATACTACATCAATTCCATAATAAATGTCTTAAATGTTTTGGCCGTCACAAAGTAACTAATTTTTTTCAAAAGATTGGTATTTTTATTAATGAACTTAATTTATTACAAAAGTTGCACTTCAAAGTGTTAGAAATTGCATTCGGTGGGAGGTCTGAACCCCTGTCTTGACCTCTTGTGTTGAAAGGAACATCAGATACCGTTGAGCAAGAAAATAGTCTAATAGTACAAATAATGAACTGAGTATAAACTTAATCCTAAAGTGCCCTTTGTGCAAAAGAATCTTTAGTTGGTTATTGAGAGAGAAAGAGTCAAAAACTGCAGCTTAAAGTATACTGTTAGGTTAGGTCTACCTTGAATTTTTTATTGTTTTTATTTTATCTTCTAAAATAACCTATATTTTCATATAAAAACCTTTAATTCCAGCTTCATAAACAGAGGAGGTGCTAGTGATCTGGTGGATAAAGTGATTGTGTTTATTTTCAATGGTCTAAGTTCAAATCCCAAAGAGAGCAAATTGCATTATATTTTCAGCTTCATAAACAGAAGAAACATGGATACAGAAAACAGAGTGCAAAGTGAGATAAAAACACCCTTATTACCAGAAGAGAATCCTTACCATATCAATGGAGGCAGCTCAAATACGATCGTTTACTTTAGCACATTTGTTGCAGTCTGCGGTTCTTTTGCAGTCGGATCCTGCGTAAGTTATGCAAAATTATATCTCATAATTAGGAGATAAAATAGAACTAAAACATATAATAAAAAATAAAATACGAGCGGATATGTTTATTCTGTTCACCACTAATAATAAATTTTCCACAATATACTCACAACACCTTAAAATATTTCTAAAATTTTGTTAAAGTCCTTCATAAAGAAGGAATAAGATAAAAATAAATAACTTACTACAATAAAAAAAAATTGATGGAAATAATACAATATGATAAATTTCAAATTTTTTTAGCCTTTAAAGATTTTTTAGCCTTAATTATTGTTTATAGTAGTAATCAATGCATATCATCAAATTTAAAAAGATACTTAATTATTGTTAACAATAATTAAGTTTAAGTATCTTTTTAACTTAACAATAATTAAGTATCTTTTTAGCCTTTCGAGATTTTTTACACTATTTGGTGGTACTATTTGCACCACCAAATAGTGTAAAAAATCTCGAAAGGCTAAAAAGATAATTATTATTTTAAATTTGATGATATGCATTGATTACTACTAAGCTGGAGTAATCATTTACAATAAAAGCTGCCATTTTTAAATCAATTAGGCTAGAATTTTTTGTTACTGGTATTGATTTGAAACAATTAAGCTTCTCCAATGTTATGAGAACTCCATTAGATAACTATTTCTTTGAGAAATAATAAAGTTACAAAAGAATATTACAAAAATTGGTTTACAAAATGAGGTGTCAAGATTTTATTGATGTTTTTATTTATAGTGTGCCGAATTTACAATCGATGCTACCAAATAGTGTAAAAAATCTCGAAAGGCTAAAAAGATACTTAATTATTGTTAAGCTAAAAAGATACTTAATTATTGTTAACAATAATTAAGTATCTTTTTAAAAACCTATATAAAAACCTTTAATTCCAGCTTCATAAACAGAGGAGGTGCTAGTGATCTGGTGGATAAAGTGATTGTGTTTATTTTCAATGGTCTAAGTTCAAATCCCAAAGAGAGCAAATTGCATTATATTTTCAGCTTCATAAACAGAAGAAACATGGATACAGAAAACAGAGTGCGAAGTGAGATAAAAACACCCTTATTACCAGAAGAGAATCCTTACAATACCGATGAAGGCAGCTCAAATACGATCGTTTACTTTAGCACATTCGTTGCGGTCTGCGGTTCTTTTGCGGTCGGATCTTGCGTAAGTTATCCAAAACTATACTGTCAAAACTCAAAAGAATTTATAATATCCTTAAAAAAAATTAAAAATGAATAAATATTCTGCTGCATTACTTTTCAGGTTGGTTACTCATCACCACTGAAACCGCCATAAGGAAAGATCTAAGTCTGACTATAGCAGAGGTTAGTTAAGTCAAAGACAAGACTAAGACCCAGTTTTTTTTTCAAATTATTGCATAGCTCCCCAATTGAATTCTTCGGTGTGTATAATCCAATGTAGTATTCAATTTTCGCGTCAATATTGACTTTTGGTGGAATGATTGGTGCAATCACTAGCGGGCGCTTGGCTGATTTCTTTGGTCGTAAAGGGGTATGTTTCAAATCATAAACAAAATGAACATTCATTTTCGGACATGGGAGTATAATTTTAAACATAAGAAAATTTACGTTTTCTTTTGTGGAATCACATATGCAGGCAATGAGAGTCGCAAGCGCTTTCTGTGTAGTAGGATGGTTAACGGTTTTTGCTGCTCAAGTGTGTATTATCTTACTCTTATTCATTTCAGGTTCATATTTAAAGAGCCATCTAATTTCATTTTCTATTTAGGGCCCTGTTTCCCTGGACATAGGAAGGCTAGCAACGGGAATTGGAATGGGTGTCTTTTCTTACGTGGTACCTTATATTTTATGTATACAATGTCTCGTAGTACTCCCTCCATCCCATTATAAATGTCGCATCTTGACTTTTTTTGGTCAACTTGATTGTATAATTTTCATCAATCTTCGGTTAAAGTTCAATCAAGATGACCAAAAGAGTCTAACAAGACTGACAAGAATGTGTGTGAATGGCAAGGTACCTGTGTTTGTAGCTGAAATCGCGCCCAAGAATCTGCGAGGATTTTTAACAAACATGTATGAGGTAATGAATCCAGGAAACACATTTATATAAATCAACATTGTTTTGTTTATATTCGAGTATTTAAGAATTAGATGTATACTCCACAGCTCATGGTCTGCACTGGAGAGGCAGTTGCTTTCGCATTAGGGACATTCATGACATGGAGGACCTTAGCGTTAACAGGTGAGTTTTGAAACCCAACCTGAATGTAGATTCAGTTACGAATAAGCACTGGCACCGGCGAAGCTAGTAAGGAGCTTATGGGGACAATTTCTCCCTTTGGATTTTTTATTTATTTTTAATTACTAGTCCAAATATTTCAAGAATTTTGGGCTTTTAGTGAAATTTATTGAAACCTGCCCCCATTTGTGTAAAGAAAATGCACTAAATTTTCTTTGCCCCCTTCTAACAAGTAAATAATTTTGCCTCCCTTGAAAATTTTCTGGCTCTGCCGGTACTATTTTGATTCCGTGTGCAATTCAAAATAGTGCTGGTAGAGGGACTGACTCAGCTCTAATGTACTTGCAGGATTGGTTCCGTGTGCAATTCAGTTTTTTGGTCTTTTTTTTATACCAGAGTCTCCTAGATGGCTTGTAAGACTATGGGCAGAGTAAATATTTGATGTATTCTGATCTCAATTCTAGAAATGTAGGCGGAAAATTGATATTTGGAACATTCGCAGGCAAAGACAGGAAATAAAAAAGAATTTGAATTTTCATTGAGGAAACTTCGTGGGACAGAAGCTGACATAACAAATGAGGCAGCTGAAATCCAGGTTCCTAGTTCAAAACGCTAAAGTGTGAACTCCCTTTGTCACTGACAATATTTAGGGTATGAAGGGAGTAGTGACATTATATAATTTTGTTGACAGGATTATATAGAAGCTCTCGAAAAGCTCCCAAAAGCCAAAATTCTGGATTTGTTTCAAAGGAAATACTTGCGCTGTGTCACTGTAAACATCTCTTCTGCCGGACCTTTTTTTTTTTGTTGTTCATAAGAGGAAAAAAACAATATTTTGAGAACTGAACTTTGGGCCAATTTCCAATGTAAGCACTGATTATTATTTTTTTGCAAATGTCATCTCTGAAATTTTTCAGTTTTTAAAATATGCTCACTTTGTCCATAATTTTGCTAAAAATGTAACAACAGTTAGTCACATGAGTAATTTTTGTTAAGTTTTAACCAAGTTGATAGCGTGCATGCTGAATGGACTTGGGCAGTAAAACTCCCGCCTTTAACCATGCACGTGAGCCCCACATGTCCCACCTAACAGCCATGTATGCCATCAACTTGGTTAATAACATAATAAAAATTAATTACGTGATGTCATGTGACTAATTCTCCCAAGTTTTTGACGAAATTATGCCTATAGCTCAGTGACCAAAATATGGGCCTTCTCAAAATGATCTTTGCACAAAATGCGCGTCTATTTCCTAATGAAGTTACTAAACTCCGCCAGTCATTTACATCTACAACAGATAGGGGTTGGGCTGATGCTCGCTCAACAACTTTAGTTCATTTTCTTGACAGAAATCAGATCATAAAAACTGAATGCTAGATTGTTTAACAGAATTGAGTTTCATTTATATTTTTCCAGGACTTCCTTCCAAACTAGGAACTGCAATTCTTCCTCTTCTTCAGGTAATCAGCTCTCACTCCAATTCTTTCTAGTTCAGAGAAATTTCTTTATAAACGTAACTTGTTTCAAATGGTTCCTTTTGTACTTTATAATATCGGTTTTCTCTGTGTATAGGCTGTGATGGTTGGTACAACTGGATCACTCTTTATCGAGAAAGCTGGAAGAAAACCACTTCTACTGGTAAACTTATACTCCCTCCTTCCCAGAAAATTTATCCCACTTTGACTTTTTGGTCAACTCAATCAATCTTTGACCATAATTTTATAAAAATCTAGATATTTCAATGCAGTTCTAATATTGTTATTGGTAGTATTCCTAATGGTGAAACCATAACAATTTTTAGAATTATATAGGAATATCAAGCTTTTCATAAAATTATGATCAAAGTTCAATTGAGTTGACCATGAAAGTCAAAGTGGGATAAACTTTATGGGACGGAAGGAGTAGAATAGAATATCCCTAAACAATGTTTTCTATTCTTCCAATCCTGGATAAAAAATTATTTTCACTTTCTAGGTATCAGCATCAGGGCTCGCTATCGGTTGCCTACTTACAGCGCTTTCATTTTACTGCACGGTTATGATCAAACTACTCATCTATATACATTTCCATCCGTATTTCCTTTGATTCAAAATGTGTTTAACATATAATAATCCTCTTTCGGACCAGACTTATCAAATTGCACTGAAAGCAGCACCACCACTTGCTATGACTGGACTACTGGTAACTAAAAAACCAGCTATTAGATTCCCTCTTTCCACTTTCCAGAATAAATCATAGTCCCTTTTATGTTCTGATCTCTAACTAATGTTTTTTGAATTCAGGTGTATGTAGGTTCCTCCGAGACTGGAATGGGAGCTATTCCATGGGTCGTGATGTCTGAGGTATAAAGTCTTTCCATACTTTCCTAAAATAGTAATTTCTATACTTTCTATTTTAGGTACTTTCCTAAAATAGTAATTTCTATACTTTCTATTTTAGGCACTCTCCTAAAATAGTAATTTCTATACTTTCTATTTTATACTTTCTATTTTAGGTACTTTCCTAAAATAGGAACCTTTATTCTTTCTATTTTAGGTACTTTCCTAAAATAGTAACTTTCTAAATTTAGTAACTTCCTAAATTCAGTAACCTTCCCCCTTCGGACATTATAGTTAGGGAAAGTATAACTTCTTATAAGTTATTACTTAGCTAGTTATCTCATTGAAGTCCGTCTCAAAAGATTTTAACTTTTTCCTTTCAATCGTCGTTTTATTAGATCCTTGGTCGTTTCAATAAACCACTTATCAACTACCGGTCGTTTCACTAGACCCAAACTTAATTACACTTGACCGTTTCAATAGGCCGTTCATCCTTTCACATTGGTCGTTTCAGCAGACCAATCATGGTTCTCACTTGGGAATTTCAATCAGCCAATTACTTTTCACACATGGTCTTTTCACTCGACCAACTTTCTCGTTCTAGGTTAGCACACACGCTTAACACTTAAGAACAAAATACAAACAATTCCCCAAAATAAACTCCAATATTATCATTGCATTAAACTCTTTAAATTCAACAAAATACCTGGAGTTCGTTTAGAACTAACTACTCATTTTCTCTACTCATAAATAATTCGACGTCCCACTTTTCAATCGTGAAACAACACCTTCCTAGGTCTTCCCCTAGGTCTTTCACTAGGTACCTTTTGGTGTCTTTTTAGAACCTCTTGTCTTCCTCTAGACCTTCTTACTGTCTCTAACTCTTGATCATCATCTTCAATTACAATTGGAGTAGCTTCACTACTCCCAATCTCTTCAGCTTGTACCTCAAGTATCTCACCTTAGAAACATCATTCTTTATACCTCGATAACTGCCTCGTCTTTTTCTATAGGTACCTTTGACTCTTCTAGGTCATAGTACCAGCCAAAACTCAAAGAATATCTCCTGATCATCTCCTAGAATCAAGACAGATCATCATTAGTATATCTTCAATACATAATATTTATATACTTAAAGTAAATATGCTTTAATCTTCCAAAGCAACGAGTAAGTTATTCCTTTAACTTTTTCACTAGTCTACTTAACTCTATAATTGCAACTTAGAGCTAACTTTCAACTCTGGGGTCCATTCCTCAAAAGTCAATTCTATCAACTCCCAGGTGCTTAGATCTAACACTTCCCATGAGACCTAAAATCGGAGCTCTGATACCAACTGTAACGACCCGAATTTCCATAATTTGAATAATTCCATAAACATAAATAAATACCCCAAAAGACGGGTCCATAACGGTAACTTAATTCAAACCATTACATAAGTGCGGAAAAATCAGATGTAACGGCTAAGTACAATTACTAGTACTACTAAAAGTTCTGAAATCCGGAATCATTAAATAATTAATTTATTCTATGCAATTGCTCCGTCTCTTCTTGATGACGGTTCTCCTCCTTTCTATTCCGATCCTGGGGGAAAAAGAAAATGAAGGAATGAGCGAACAATGCCCAGTAAGTTCATACGTGGTCTCATCGGTACAATGAGGAGACGACTAGAATGAACGAAGCCAAAAATTTTATTCAAGGATAGGTTATAGACAAACATATATGTGTATATTTCATAACAAAGAAAGTGTGGCAACTACAATTTTGTTATACTTTCAGCCTTCCGTCAATTCCATGGGTTATACCCTACATTGAGTATTCCCAACAACGAACACCTACATTGATGTCGTGTTTTCATAATACATGCTTTTCATTAAGCATAAATTTCATGGGTTATACCCTACATTGAGTATTCCCATATCGATCACCTACATTGATGTCGATTTTCCGTTACACTTACTTTTCATTAAGCATAGCATAACATAACTAGCATATAATATTGCATACTAGTCTATACATACAGTGCATTCATAGGTACAAGAACACACATAGAAATTTCAATATTTGCAGATATTCCATGAACAAGAACATATCATAGAATAAAGAATTTTCAATGACGATACATTTCGTAAGAGTATTTTAAAAAAATATACTATCAGCCACAGATAGCATTCATGTTTTGAAAAGACTCGATGGAGTTTCCAACGAAATTGATACACAAGGGTACTTAGGATCGTAATTCCTTACCTTAGCTTTGCTTTCCGTCCTTAAGCAACGCCTTTACGCGAAATCTACAATCACGTAATAACATAACTTAGGCACAAGTAATTACTTATTACTTCTTATGTACCTATACTTCCTTTCTTTAGTTAACCTATGAGTTACTCTTACACTCACCTTAACTGGTTAACTAACTTTCTATTTTTAGGAACTTTCCTAATTTAGCAGTTTCTTAATTTTAGAAACTTTCTTCTTATAGATCTTTCCTCAAGAGGAAACTTGGGTTCATTCCTTTCAATGGAAGTCTAATTCCTTAATAGCTTCCTAATTACGGTCTCTCTTCTCTTTTTGGGTAAACTTTTTTAATTAGAAAGTTTCCTTCTTTGGAAGCTTTCAATTTCGAACCCTACTATTCTAGGAACCTAAGTCTTTTAGTATTCTTTTTAATACTAAAGTGTTATTTTTCTTCTTTCTCTTTGATATAACTTCTTTAAAGACTTCGGATTTCTCCTTAATTTCAAAAGGTTCCTTTAGGTTTTCTTAATTTCAACAAAGTCCTTTAACTTTATAAAATTTATAAAGAAGTCCCTTAACTTTCTGAATTTTACAAAATAGTCCCTCTCCTTTTGAATAATTGAAAAACAGTCCCTCAACTTTTGAAAAATTGCAAAACAGTCCCTCAACTTTTGAAAAATTACAAAACAGTCCCTCAACTTTTAAAATTTACAGAACAGTCCCTCAGAATCTTTAGACTTTTCAGTTCAGTCCCTTAGTTAACTGTTCGGTGAATAACTTAACTGGAAATCAGAATTTAATCCCTTCAGCTTTGTAAGCATTGCAGTTTGGTCCCTTTTTCAGTTTAAAAACTAACTGTTTTTATACAAAATAGACCAAAAGCCTAACACCTAAATAGAGACACACCCCAAATCCATCTAGACCAATCGGCCGAGACCCTAGGTGTTTCAAAAACATTATTTTTGTTCCTCTTTTTATTTTTCAAACATTAAACATCTCATTTAATTTACATATTCTTTAATCAAACACTTTTAATCATATTAATTGTGTTAGATTTAAATCCAAATCAAGATGAACTAGGGTTATGATTACTTCATTATAACCTTCAATTCCCCATTATTCAAACCCTTAATTTATTCATTAAACTCTAAGATTAAACCATTAAAAATCTAAGAATTACCAAACCTAGAATTAAAATAGTTTTAGAATTTCAAAAATTCATATATAATTCAATTTAATTCCGAATTGAATGAAATAAAAACTAGGGTTTAGGGTATCATTTTAACTTGATTATGATGAAGAAATATTGGCCAAAGAAGACCAAAAATCCGGTTGTCACCCCCCTCCAAGTGCTCGGCCGCCGCCTCCCTCTCCTAGGGTTTTAATTTTTTTCTTTTTCTTTGATTAATGAAGGGTTATGAAAAAAAATAATGAGGAGGTTTATTATTTATAGCTAGGCTTTAATCTCCTTGGGCCCCTTTAACCTCCTAAGCCCACAACTTAGCCCACTTGATTTAAATCATTGATTTGGTCCATTCAATTAAATCTAAGTCCAAACTAAATAAGGAGTATTATTTTATTTATTATTCTAATTAAAATAATACTAAAAAAAAAATTCAAAATTTTTGGGTTTTTACATTCTTACCCCCTTAAAAGAGTTTGGTCCTCCAAACTAAACGTGCCTTAATTTTCGAAGAGATCGGGATACATTTCCCTCATTTCGCTTTCGAGCTCCCATGTCGCCTCGCGTTCTGTGTGGTTGCTCCATTGCACCTTCACGTACGGGATAACTCGTCTTCGCAGATTCTGGTCCTTCTGATCAAAAATCTTAATCGGTTTCTCGTCATAACTCAAATCCGTTCGAAGCCTTAGCTGCTTGTATTCAATTACGTGACTTGCATCTGACATATACTTTCTTAACATGGATACGTGAAATACATTGTGCACCCCAGCGAGTACAGGCGGTAAAGCTAATCGATATGCCACCTTTCCAACCTTATCCAAAATTTCAAACGGTCCTACGTACCTTGGACTCAACTTTCCTTTTATACCAAATCTCATGACACCTTTGGTTGGTGAGATCTTCAAAAACACATGATCCCCCACTTGCAATTCTAAATCGCGACGTCGGTTGTCTGCGTAAGATTTCTGCCTACTTTGTGCCGTTAACAACCATTTACGAATTTGTTGTACCTTGTCCGCAGTTACTTGGACTAGTTCTGGTCCTGTCAATTTCCGTTCACCTACTTCATCCCAACAAGTAGGCGACCTACACTTTCGCCCATAAAGTGCCTCATATGGAGCCATTCCAATACTCGCATGAAAACTATTGTTGTATGCGAACTCCACTAGAGATAAGTGTTCGTCCCAAGTGCCTTGCCAATCCAACGACGTAGCCCTTAGCATGTCTTCCAAAGTTTGAATTGTCCTCTCCGACTGCCCATCCGTCTGTGGATGAAAAGTTGTACTCATTGTCAACTCCGTCCCCAATGCTTGTTGTAGACTCTTCCAGAATTTTGACGTAAACCTTGCGTCCCTGTCTGACACTATCGAAACTGGAATCCCATGTAGTCGTACAATCTCGTCAATATACAGTTTAGCCAACTTCTCTAATGAATCTGTCACTTTGATTGCTAAGAAGTGTGCTGACTTTGTTAATCTGTCTACTATCACCCAAATGGCATTTTGACCCTTCAGTGTCCTTGGTAGTCCAACCACTAAATCCATCGCTATATGATCCCACTTCCATTCCGGAATAGGTAACGATTGTAGTAATCCCGCAGGCTTTTGGTGTTCACTCTTCACTTGCTGACACACCAAACACTTTGCTACAAAATCAGCCACATCTCCTTTCATGTTGTTCCACCAAAACGATTCTCGCAGATCTCGATACATCTTCGTACTTCCCGAATGTACGGAGAATTTCAAACAATGAGCCTCCCTTAAGATTTTCCTTTTTAGCTCATCACTACTTGGTACCCATATCCTTGACTGATACCTTAAGATTCCATCTTCGCCCATACGAAGGTCTTTGCCTTGTCCTTTGCCCATGAGGAAATCCCTTTCCTCGTCCAATCCTTGTGCTTCTTTAATCCTAATCAAAAGTGCAGGTTGCACGCCCAATCGCGCTAAATATCCACTAACGCGTACTTCTAAACCGGTAATTTCAATCTTGTTCCATACTCTTACCCCCTTAGAAATCAACATTGCCAAGGTTCCATGGTATCAGCCACCTTATTGGCCTTCCCTGGGTGATACAAAATGGTACAATCATAATCTTTAAGTAATTCTAACCATCTCCTTTGCCTCATATTAAGTTCCTTTTGGGTGGAAATATACTTAAGACTCTTATGATCCATATAAATCTGACAAGTCGTTCCGTACAAGTAATGTCTCCAAATCTTTAATGCAACACCACTGCCGCTAACCAAAATCATGAGTCGGGTAATTCTTCTCACGTTTTTTTTCAATTTCCTTGACGCGTAGGCTATAACCTTATCATTTTGCATCAATACGCAGCCTAATCCTTTAAGCGAAGTATCACTATAGATTACAAATCCGTCTGATCCGGATGGTAACGTAAAACCGGTGCGTACACTAATATTTGATTCAGTTCCTGAAAATTCTTTTCACATTCTTCTGACCAAACGAACCTTGCTCCTTTCTGTGTTAACCTAATTTTTGGTCCTGATAACTTAGAGAATCATTTAACGAATCTCCTATAGTAACCAGCCAATCCCAAGGCACTTCTTATTTCACTAATTGTGGTTGGTCTTTCCCCATTCACTATAGCTTCTAGTTTTGTTGGATCCACTGCAACTTCATCCTTAGATATCACACGTCCTAAGAATACCACTTTCTCTAGTCAAAATTCGCACTTCTTGAATTTAGCATACAATTGTTGTTCTTTCGTAATTTGCAAAGACTAATCTCAAGTGCTCTTCATGCTTTCCCTTGTTCTGTATATATCAAAACCTCCTTAATGAATACAATCACACCTTTATCTGATAGTTCTTGTAACTGTTCCTTCAGTTCTTTAAGTTAAGTCAACGCTATTCTGACGGTGCCTTAGATATTGGTGCGGTTTCTGGTGCATAATCTATAGAGAATTCCACTTCTCTTTCTGGCAGTATTCCAGGAAATTATTCTGGGAACACATCCTTAAAATCTCTGATCACTGAAAGAGGTTCTATACGCACTTCTTTCTTATCCCTCTCACTAATATTGGCTAAAAGCTTTCACATCCTTTTCTTAACATCATTCGGGCTTTCATCTCCGAAATAAAGTTCACTTGGGGTCTAGGATTCGATTCTTGGTCATAAAACTCTTCTCCAGATGGTAATCTGAAATACACTTCCTTCTTAAAGCCATTTTTCTTGGCATGGTAAGCAGCTAACCAATCTATCCCCAAATATAATATCAAATTCATTCATTCCTAACTCGATAAGGTCAACCTCGAGTTCTCTTTCTCCTATTTTCAAAGGGCAACACTTATATGCATATGAAATAGGAATTGACTCTCTCGTCAGAGAATCTATGACCAGAGGTAATCCTAACGCCTCAGGTTCCAAGTTCATTTTCTTTGCCTAATAAGCACTAATAATTGAATGCGTAGCACCATAATCAAACAATGCATACACATCACTAGAATAGAGTTGAATTGTATCTTCAACAAAATCATTTGTGGCTCTTGTGTCCTTGACAATCATGGTAACACTCGTCCACAACCACTACCGGTTCTTTTATCATCTTTTTCTCCTTGAGCAATTTCAGCTTCCTTTGGTTCTTGGTACTTCCACTGTGAATGTCTCATCTTGTCACAATTGTAACATTTCTTTTCCTTGTACTAGCATTCATCAGTCTTGTGCTTCCTCTCGCACACTTGACATTTCCCAGTAGTTCCTCGCCCTTGGGCATCAATTTTTTTCCATCCGCAGTTATCGAATTTCTTATTCCGGTACTTTCTTGCCGTACCTTCTTTCCACGGTTCTTATCCGTAGCTTTCCTTTTGTTATTGGTCCCATCTTGGTCCCAGCTTCCAGTATAACCCTTGGTTCCACTTGATTCCTTGATAAGTATCAATAACTATAATATTTAGTTTAACTAACTCACTACATATATATACGTAGTCGTCTTACTAGTTAATACTTTACGGTTCCATCTCAAAAGACTAACTTCGATTTTATATTTTCATCTCAGCAGACTGTAATTAAATTATTTTTTTTTCGTCTTAACCATACTATAATTAACTTTCTTATCTCCGTCTCAACAGACTTAGATTTTAACTTTTGAAGATTTTCCCTTTTTAAAACACTTTAATAGTTCTTCTTGTTAACCCACGAGTTATTCTTAACTCCTTGATTTGGTTAACTAAGCTTTCTATTTTAGGCAACTTTCCTAAAATAGTAATTTCTACCCTTTCTATTTTAGGTACTTTCCTAAAATAGTAACTTTCTAAACTTTCTACTTTAGGCATTCTCCTAAAATAGTAACTTCTATACTTTCTATTTTAGGTACTTTCCTAAAATAGTAATTTCTATACTTTCTATTTTAGGCACTCTCCTAAAATAGTAATTTCTATACTTTCTATTTTATACTTTCTATTTTAGGTACTTTCCTAAAATAGGAACCTTTATTCTTTCTATTTTAGGTACTTTCCTAAAATAGTAACTTTCTAAATTTAGTAACTTCCTAAATTCAGTAACCTTCCCCCTTCGGACATTATAGTTAGGGAAAGTATAACTTCTTATAAGTTATTACTTAGCTAGTTATCTCATTGAAGTCCGTCTCAAAAGATTTTAACTTTTTCCTTTCAATCGTCGTTTTATTAGATCCTTGGTCGTTTCTGTGATGTACCCGATTTTTTTTTGTGAAAATCAAAACGGAGTCGCCACGCCATTTTTGTTTTAAGGGCCAAAACTTTGAAAAATGCCCGAGATCAGAAATTTGGGTTCGGAGGTCATGTTACGCGCCGGGAAGGACGTTAGTGTGCACCCGGAACGCCTCGTAAAAACGAGTCTTCCAAACATTCAAAATCCTTTGTTGTATGTGTGTGTGTGTGTGTGTGTGTTTTGGCCAAAATAAGTTGAAACTGAGGTAAGTAAAAATTGGGAACTCTTTTTAAGGCTTTAAACTGATCCCATGATTTTTTGGGTGATTTTTGGGTTGAGATTTGTAACTCAAAAGATTTTTGGAAGTTGAAAACCAATTCTGCCAGAATGAAAAAGGCAGTTGACTCTTGACTTTGAAATGGACTTAAAGGCTTCAAAACCTCAGAATCTGGGGAAAGTCCGAGAATGAAAGTTGCTTAAAACACCCTAAATAGGGTTTCTACAAATGAACTTTCCATTTTTGAAGTAATTTGAGGGGTCAAAACCTTCTGGAAATCTCAGATATGAAATCTGGATTTCCAGAAGCTGATGAACTGGCCTCTAAAAGAAAAATTGAAAAAGGAGTTTTACTCACTCAAAAAATAAAATAAAAATATGTATGGAAAGATCTGGATGTTGGCTACAAAAAGTATTTTGTAGTCAACACCAAATTCCAAGTTTATCTATGTCCAAAAAATTAGACCATGGACTGAGGTCTGAGAAAATTGCTACTGGACAGCAACTTCTCAAGAGAGAAAATATGATTCAAAAGGGGGTTTTGCATCCATGCTTGTCCCCATTTCCCTAGGTTTTGATTAGTGATCACTTGACATTTTAGTGGTGAATCAACTATATCAAACCATCCTTGGGGTACATTAGGACTAAGCACTTCATTTGCTTGGGAAGGGGAATTTTATCCTTTGAAAATGAGATTTGATGTATGAAAATGATTTTTAGGGTTTTGAAAATGTGTTTTCTTTGCAAGAAAGTAAGAACACTTTGAAAATAATGTAGATCCTTGTAGAAGATCATCCATGGAGATGAACTTCCATGGTGATCTTCTTGGATCTAAAGCAAGAAGATGAATAAACTACATTTTGTAGCTTGAAAATGCATGCATGGATGAATTTTAGGGTAAGGAGAGGGAGGTTATACCTTTCTTCCTTGTGTTTTGTGTTTGAAGGCTTGAATGTGAGAGTGTTTAAGGCTTGAATATGAGAGTGTTTAAGGGTGTTTAGGGTTGATGATTTGAGTTGGTTAAAGAGAAAACAAGTAGATAACAATGAAGTCCTCTATGTTTTCTCTCTAATCCTCCTCCTAAAGGGTGATTTGAGCTTGGATTGGTGTATGTATGAGAGTATGTATGAGAGTGATTTGAAGTGTTTGTGAGTGAGTGAGATTTGGGAAAGATTGGAGAGAAAATGGTGGCAATCTAAGGATTCCCACTGTTTTCTCTCTATATTTCGCCGAGTTTCGTTGTCATGAGTGATTTGTGTTATGTAAACCGAGAGAGGAGGGTTCAATTTATAATCCTCTGAAATTTACAAAGATGTCCGCGCGGATATGTTCGTCTGGCGTGCACCGTTCATCCGCTACAAGGCCGGCTTTTGGACAGAGGAATAATCTTTTTAAAATTCAAACCGAAACTGCTTTTCAACTTACCAATTCGGGTTTTTTCCATTTCTTTTGCTTTTTAGGATTCCTTTCCTTGTTTATCTTTAAATGGCAATGCCCACTTTACCCTTGCTTTGTTAGAAAGGTTAGGGTTTGTTAGAAATGTTAGAAATGTTAAAACTTTCGTTAACTTCCTAACGAAAAAGCTACCAACTCAAATTGGAGCACTTACAGTAGCCCCTCGGCGACGGTGCTTTCGAAGGAAGCGGGTCGTCGATAAGAGTAAGGCTCCATATTTGACAGATGATCAAGTGATCGAGTGGCTGAACCTAACGATAGGCTACCTACGTATCCCAAATGGGAATCAAGCCGCCGTAGTTCGGGTCTTTGACCCGGGATGATGGCATTTTAGGTGCCTCGAACCTTGATGAGTTCTGCAAGCCGTTTCGAAAGAAACTCTCGGGGTAGGAAATGACCATTTTCTGGCCTCGATGGCCGGAGTTCAGATATCCGCTTCTGCTGGGATAAAGTGACCATTTTGGTCGGTGGCTGGACCTAGCGATGGACTACCTACGTATCCCGAATGGGAATCAAGCCGGCCGTAGTTCGGGTCTTTAACCCTATGATTGGACTATTTTTTGGAAGTCATCCTGTGATTTGACTATTTTTGGGAAGTCGCCCTATGGTTTGACTATTTTTAGGAAGTCACCCTATGATCTGACTATTTTTGGGAAGTCACCCTATGATCTGACTATTTTTGGGAAGTCACCCTATGATCTGACTATTTTTGGGAAGTCGCCCTATGATCTGACTATTTTTGGGAAGTCACCCTATGATCTGACTATTTTTGGGAAGTCACCCTATGGTTCGACTGTTTTTGGGAAGTCACCCTATGGTTTGACTATTTTGGGGAAGTCGTCCTATGGTTTGACTGGTTTTGGGGAGTCACCCTAAGATCTGACTATTTTTGGGAAGTCGCCCTATGATCTGACTATTTTTGGGAAGTCACCCTATGGTTTGACTGTTTTTGGGAAGTCACCCTATGGTTTGACTATTTTGGGGAAGTCGTCCTATGGTTTGACTGTTTTTGGGAAGTCACCCTATGACTTGACTATTTTGGGGAAGTCGCCCTACGGTTTGACTATTTTGGGGAAGTCGCCCTATGACTTGACTATTTTGGGGAAGTCGCCCTATGATCTGACTATTTTTGGGAAGTCGCCCTATGATCTGACTATTTTTGGGAAGTCGCCCTACGACTTGACTATTTTGGGAAGTCGCCCTACGACTTGACTATTTTGGGGAAGTCGCCCTATGGTTTGACTATTTTTGGGAAGTCGCCCTATGACTTGACTATTTTGGGGAAGTCGCCCTATGGTTTTGATTTTGGTTTGTCGAATTAGGGATGATTGCTTTCCTCGTGTCATGTGATAGCCTTAGGTGCCTCGAACCTGATGATGGCGTCTCAGTGCCTCGAACCTTGATGATGGCGTCTTAGGTGCCTCGAACCTTGATGATGGCGTCTTAGGTGCCTCGAACCTTGATGATGGCGTCTTAGGTGCCTCGAACCTCGATTTGAAATGATTTCCTTTGATGGTTTAGGATAGATGGTCCTCTAGTGGACTTCATTTCAAGGGATCGGTTTTACGTCCGTCGCCGAAGGAAAGGATGACCGTGTCGGGTCGAGCGGCCGATTCCAATGATAGGCTACCTACGTATCCCAAGAGGGAATCAAGCCGGCCGTAGTTCGAAAATAGTCAGACGGTCTTTGATGGTTTGACAAGATTTGAGGTTTGACTATTTTTTTGGGAAGTCGCCCTAAGATTTGATGATAATGTTCTTTTAGAAAAGTAGTTGATTAAGATATGCTTTCATACCCGTTCCGTGCTTACCCGTAGCCGAGGCTACGACCGATGTTGATGAAGAGTTGTTAGGCTGCCGTCGTGGGACGGTTTCGCCGACGATTTGCCGTCTTTGGAGGCATTTTGACCTCGAAGGAGGAGTTTGGTTGAGTCCGCATCTTGCCGGTGATCGTCAAACTTGTAGAGGTTTTTGAGCTTGTCTTCACATTGGGACTTCTTGCTTTTGAGAACTTGGTGTCTCTAATCGCATTGTATTTGAGAACTTGGCGTCCCCGACCGATTTGTATTTGAGAACTTGGCGTCCCCGACCGATTTGTATTGGAGAACTTGGCGTCTCCGACCGTACCGTATTTGACTTGGCGTCCTTGACACGGATTTGTATTGGAGGACTTGGCGTCCTTGACCGATTTGCATTTTGAGAACTTGGCGTCTCTCGACCGATTTGTATTGGAGAACTTGGCGTCCTTGACTCCGATTGTATTGGAGAGCTTGGCGTCTCTCGACCGGATTGTATTGGAGAACTTGGCGTCTCTCGACCGAATTGTATTGGAGAACTTGGCGTCCCCGACCGAATTGTATTGGAGAGCTTGGCGTCCCCGACCGATTTGTAGACACCGGAGGCGGTCTTCATATGTTTGTGGATGTTGGGACTGTTTTCATCCATTTGAGGTCGTCTTTGGTGAAGATCATCCTTGCCGAAAAGGGGGATTACGTTTGAATTCCCGCATTTGTTAGTGAAGAGGAAGATGCATATATGGCATTCATGATGGCGGATGCATGCATAGAACCAAAATGATTATGAGATGATGCGTTTATTTGCTTTCGAAGATGCACTTGGCCTAAGCTTTTGGCAGGAAATTACGATTTATGATTTTCAATCACTTAGGATTTTTCCTATTGATTCAAGTTTTGTGCATGCTACATGAGCCCCGGGGAGATTTTTGTGGGGATGCATGGTGATGAGAGGGGATATATGTGTTGTTGATCTGTTTGGGACAAGCTTTGAGTGGTGGGGTGATATCCTTTAGTCGCGGACTGAATTGCATGTTATTGATGAGGTCAATTTTGATCTTGGGATGAAGTTGGATTTGAACCCCGGTCTCGATTGAAATTTCTTTTCGCCCTCGGACATTTGAAGCCGACGATGTGCTCTAGAATCAAAGCATGTTGACATGAATGAACCCTCTTTTGCTTGGGTTAGTTGTGATTTGACGAAATGCCGATATGAGGAGATTCCCAATTCTCAACTTTTGATGATGCAGGAGTTGCCATATGTCAAGTTCTAAAGCCGAAACTCCAAGACAGCTTGTTGAGGTGACCAGACCTTTCTTCGAAGATAGGTGTGACTTGATAAAGCCCCATTCCATGGAAAAGACATGGCGAAAACCACGGAATCTTTCTCTCGAATGATTTGATGAAGCCCTGTGTTTGACAAAGCGTCACTACAGAGGTCCGCTTAAAGGTTTAACCGACATACCGATGAAGTACCGAGCCAATCGATCAACGTGAGAGCCTTTAAGGTGAAGTTGTCATGAAGGGAGAAACCCATCTTTGATACCGACTATGAAATTAGAATCCTCTCTTCGAAGAGTGTCTTCCATATGGGAACCGTTAGCCATAGTGGCACTTGGCTTGTTCGTGGCTTCAATCATATTCACCCTACTTTTTTTTTTAGTGGAATGGATTGTTGATTGTATTGGGTCCTCGGGGTCCCCTTTTCGATCGCTCACACCGCCCTTTTTCAGAGTCGTGTTGGAGGTGGAAGAAACCCGGTATCTCGTAAGGTGTGCAGCGCCGGTCGCCGATTATAAGCTTTTTCAAATTTAGCCCCGGAATTGATCATTGCCCGTAGATCCTGGATAGGGAAATTGCTAAGTGAGACCCTCGTATGTGGTTTCGGTGCGTGATCGAAAGATGTCTAGTTGTTCCTCTTCAAAAGGAGGAGTTGCCATCTTGCTTGTAAAAGTCCCCGATGTTCTCGTCTGATGCCGCATTGTTGTCTCAGTCAAATCTATTTGCTTCCCACTCCAAGTTGGCTAGTAGTCTGGTCCCATGTAGCCCCGGCCTCGGATTTTAAGCGAAAGAACCATTTTAGAGCATTGGACTTCAAAGAGAGATCAAATAGTCGCCCAACCGCTGATTGGCGCCCCTTTGACCTTCATTGCCAAGGTATACGTGTCCAGATGGGTTTTCGGGCATGCAAAGTGCCATCAAAGAGATCCAAATTAGGCATCACGAATTTGTGGGGAACAAAGGAGTCCGGTTCGTTGGTCGGAAAGCGACTTCTTAACAACAATTCAGCAATCTGTGCTTTCATTTCCTTGTGTCGTTCCACGAACCAAGCCAAATGAGGGTCTTGTGGTGGAACCATGGCATTCAAACCAATGATCGAGCTAGAGAGAGGAGCTACCACCGCGGCGACAGCTGGAGGGAACGGCCGATCTGGGGACATAGGTGAAATCCCGTCCTTGGCCCGAATCACCCCGGGAGCTTGAGTAGGACCCCCGGGCAAAAGGATAGAACCTCGCGGCTTGTTGTTGATTTTCAACCGGCAAAGAGGGCGAAGGCGCCTTGATGTAGCCGGGTAACTCGGATTTCCTGAGTGAGGCCCATAAGTAGGCTTAAGTGCGGCCGTCCCCGATTGTTGAATTTCATAGCCGAAGGTGCATGACCAGTGTGGTACCGCGGTCCCGGTGATTCTGATGAAACCGGGATGGAGGCTTGGTAACCCATCGAAGCCCGAGTGAGGAATGGATTTGTGAAAGCCGTGTGAGGAGCGGCCGAGCTAGCATCATCCCGAGGAAGGGTTTCGACCGTTGCCCCGGGACCGCATCGTGGAAGCATTCCAAACCGTTGCCGCGAAGGCCCCGATAGATTGGTTCTAAACCGAGGTGGGATTCCAATCTGCCGTGGCATTCCGAGGTATCCCCAACCATGAGGAGACATTCCGTACCGATTTTGCCCCCGCCGAGGAGCCGTGAACCGATCGGTTACGTTAGGGCCGCATGGGTCCAAGACAGTCCGTATTTGGGGTTTGCCGTCCCGTTGAGACGGCCATGAAGGAATCTTGTGAGGCTTGTGCGGTGCCGGGATTGGACATCTTGAACCGGGTTCTTTGTCAAGGCATTTCAAACCGATGTAACCGAGGAGCTCCCGACCGATCTCAGACCGAACCGCCGAGGCATACCAAACCGTCGTGACATACCAAGCCGACCCCGATCGCTTTGAGGCATACCATACCGGCCCAAATCGGATCAAGTCAATTTGTTTCCCCAAACGACCGTCCTGCATCGAATCATGGAATGTATATCGACCGAAGCCGAAAGGATGGCCGATTCGCAAGTTGAGAAGAGTGTGAGGAAGGTGGTGGTAGCCTCGTCCGGCCAAGATAGGGATGGGGATCCTTTTCCTCTTCTACCGTGAAAGTTCCATCGGGTTGAGGGCAATCGTCAAACCAAAATTCCCGACATCTTCCAAGGATGAACACCGAAACCTCATTCGATTGGCACAAGGAGTTTTATGGACTCGTGTTCCAATATTAGCCATAGAAATATGATGAATTTCTGGTCTTGGTTAAAATTCCGTCCTCGTCCTTGGACATCAAAGAACTGCACTTGACTAGCCCATGACCAACATGGCGATCAAATCTCATCTTGCTTGGTGGAGCCTTGGTCTGAAGAGATGTATTTGCGAAGTCTTGATTTGGAAGAAGTAACTTGGCAAAGCCTCGGTCTCATGACTGTGAATCTGACACAATTAGAGAGGCTTCAACCTGGTAGGCACTGTAGACTGATACTGAACAGAGACCCAACCCATCTTGTAGCAGAGTGAAGAACCAACGTTCTTGAATTATCATGTAGCAAAAGAGGCAACCCATCCTTCCATATTTACTTTATTATTTTCTTTATTCAATTAGTCAACCGAAAGAAAATGTAAAAGCAAGACAATTTTAGGAATGTATACCTGCAGGGGCATATATTTTTTTTCGAAAAGTGGGGATGAATCCCCGATTTGATGGCCTCATTTGACGAAGGCACAAAAGAACTCGCTTTGGGTTTGACTCTTTTGAGAGAGCATAAGTTTAGAAAGGTTTGTAAAAGTGTATGGAAGCCCCTGCCGACGTAAAATTAGTGTTTAGCTCTATTTTTCCTATAATGTAGAAAAAGAAGACTTGTCGAGACATCTGAAAATATGTTTTATTCAAAATGATCACAAGATTGCTTAAAACCCTTTATTAATGTTCGGGTTATTCAACCCCTAATCTCGATATGAACAAACATTTTGATTAATCATGAGGAGAAAGTCAACTGATACCAAGAGTCGAAGTTGGCGAATGGTGAAGAGGGATCGTGTATAGGAGAGGCTATTGGTGAGGCCGATTTTCGGGATTTGAATGTGTCTATGACCGGACCATTTCTGGTTGCCTACGTTCCCCTCATTGTGAGGAGCTCAGTCGCCGTAGTTCGGGTCTCGAACCGTGTTTGGCTTTAGAAAAGGGGTATGAACATTTGTGGTACTTTTGGTGAAAAGGCTCGGATAGGAAGTTTGGATGATAAGGTGCGGGCCTTGAGGTGATTCCTTGACAAGTCATTTTGAGCGATTCCGTTGCTTCTTGATCGTCGTCCTTCATCGGGGAAGAAATATTTTGGATGCAGCTTAAGGGCTTATGATATGTTTTTGCCGTTGCTTTAACTCGCTCCTTGTTGTCGACAACTTCCGTTCTTCGGGCTTTAATTTTGCCCATATGTCAAACCTTCCGATCGGCGGTGCTAGGTCCTTGGCCTCATTTTTTTTTTTGAAGCTTTTGTTTTTGTTTTTTTTTTTTTTGAAGCTTTTGTTTTTTTTTTTTTGAAGCTTTTGTTTTTTTTGAAGCTTTTGTTTTTTTTTTGAAGCTTTTGTTTTTTTTTGAAGCTTTTTTTTTTTTGAAGCTGTTGTTTTTTTTTTTTGATGCTTTTTTTTTTCTTTTTTGAAGCTTTTGTTTTTTTTTTTTTGAAGCTTTTTTTTTTTTTTTTGAGCACTTGAGGACGAAGGCAAGCTTCTACTTGAACTTTCTTGATGCATGGGGGCGGAGGCAAGCCCCTGTTTTTTTCGATATGGGGTCGATCTCCCGATGCTGAGTGACCTTTCGTTGTCCCTTGATGTTGCCGCCTTCGTTGACTTGATCAAGGTGATGATGGGGATATGTTTTGGAAAGTGTATGGCTTGATGGAGGCCTTTGTGAGGTGAGGAAAGTGTATAGGGAGGGCATTAGTTGACTTTCTCGCACCAATTAATTAAAATCTTAATCATTTCCAGAGATTATTTGTTGAGCGATGCGAGTGATCATTTAAAATAAAACCATTTCATTAAATGTAATGTAGGTGTGCAAATAATGTCTCAAGTCTAGCGAGAAAAGAAAAAGACTCTTTTATAGAAAACTTAAGATTAACTACAATGTCCAAGGAGGACTTGATTGAACGAAGAAAGTACTAGAACCTACGAAGGTTGACTAAAAGACTGCTTTAATATTAAAGGATGGGTCGCCCTAGTCTAGCTACTCTTTGTTGTTGACCGCCAAGACGCTTGAGCTTTCCATCTTTCTCGTTAACTTCGATTCCATTACCGCACCGAGGCAAATGATCGCTTACGTGCCCATGATACTCGGTGGGAGTGGAGGAGTTTGAGGCCATGGAGCAGGGGCGAGCACAAGTTGTCCAAAGAAACGGGTCGGAAAAGTCACGGGGACGAACTTTGTCGATCGAGCATATTGATGGAAGGAAGTGAACCCGAGAGGACCTTGAGGGGTATTGGGCTCTGTTTGGGAGGATTCGGCCGATGCGCCGGTTGTTTTGAGTGAAAGGGGTGATACTAGCCGATTGTGTCTTCGGGCCTTTCTCAAGCTTGAACCGGCATTAGACAAGTGTGCTCGGGGCAAAGGTGTTGTCCTATCGGATTCTCTCACTTCGGGCACTTGAATTTTGCGCGACGTAATCATTTCTTTGCCCGGTTCGACATTTTGGGTCAAAGGAGTGCTAGTACTTATCATAAGATCAAGCTTCTCCGCATTTGTTTCACTTGCTCTATCAATATTGCCACATGGGGATCAACGGGAACATTCGAGTTACCGGAACTCGCAACAAGACTCTTATCGCCAGAGGGAAACACAAACCGCAGACCGGTGAAACCGACGGCGAATTCACTAAGTCCTAGAGACGACAACGGAAAACTTGTGGCATCCGGATTTTCTTTTAGCAACTCATGATCGCATTCGTGTGGGTGTAGAGGCTTCGAACATAGCCACATAGCTCAAACCGATTATGTGAAGCCGGAGCATAAACCGGCAGTATCACGAAATTGAGGAACAGGTGTGATGGAGCCCAACTCGTCTGGAGGAGCCGAGGGCGATGAAGCCCTAATGGCCCGAGGTGCCGGAAAGGGTCAAGAGGAATTGTCCTTGGCAAGGGATCATATGTGGATGGAGGGAGGTGTTGGCCGTGGGATGGAGAGTTATAGGATGAAGGGACCGAAATCACTGTTTCGAAGTCTCATCTTCGACCATGACCAGTGGAACCATTCGCCTCAACCGTTACCCGAACTCCATGGCGGCGGAGAGCATTGATGAGCAGTGGTCACTGTTCTTCATGAATCTTATGGGCGTTTCCAAAGCCAGGACTAACTCTTCCTTCCTAATCATCGGATTTCTTGTACCTTACCGTTTCGCCAAATCTCGCCATTCGATCATTATCATCCCATTTAACCTTGGCGTCGCCGTGAACTTATCTGAGGGCGAGAGTTCAAAGCATTTTACCAAATCCAGCTTTGCCATGGCCACATGCTTGTTGCGCCAAACCATCCATTCTCAACATTTGTCGCGACTAAATCATCCGGCTTGTCGAGTCTCGTTGAATTCACAGTAGTTTGAATCATAAAACTCAATCATGTTTACATTCGCGTTGTTTGGGAGATGATCATTGGCGGGGTTGAGATCACCGAGGCGCCGAGTTTGCCCTTCTTAATTAATCTCCGAATCGCCTTTCTCAAAGCCGTACAGCTTGTCGGCCGTATGACCGTGGTACTGGTGGAAAGCACAATGCTTAGTGGTGTCAAAAGGGATTTTGGGATCCTTGGGCCGATAGTTTCTCATGGGTTCGAGGAGACCCCGCTCTAGCAAGCTATTTAAAACTTTGCTTAAGGGAACACCCAAATCCTCGGGATTCGAGATTTGGTCATTGACTTGGTCACCATTCCGAACAGTGGTCCGCCGGTTTTGGTCCATTGGGCGCTCAAGCTTGCCCGCTTCGATTAACCTTGAACCGCTCTCTTCAAGACTATGCAGCTTGTCTGGTCGTGTGGCCATAATGATCATGGAAGGCGCAAGTGCTTACTCATGTCGAGAGGTGCATTTGAGCTCCTTGGATGGTAGTCCCTGAGAGGCTCCAAAAGGCCTACCCTTACTAAGCCCTTGAAAATTAAGCCCATGGGCATCCCAAAATCATCAAAACGTTCTCGTTGCCTTAAAGGACCACCATTTCTTGGTTGCTTTTGGGTGCCGTCAATTGTACACAATGCCTTCTTTCCTTTACTGGATGTCGGAGCCGTATTGGAAGGGTAAGGTTTATAGCGGTGAGGCATGCTCAGACTCGTAGTTTTTTTCCGTGCACGAACCCTTTTGATGTAATCATCGATGTAATAGTCGAGATTTGACCTTTCGTAAGACTCATTCGTGTCAGATACACAAGATTGGTATGGTGAGATGGCCTGAGTCGAACGATCGCCGCCGATACCCTCGTTGCTAGGCTTTCCTTGTACCTTCTTAATTGGTTCTACCAATAATCCCTTGGATGAGTCAATAGGAACATTAGGACTGCATGACCCCGCCACAAGATTGGCATCAGCAAATGGAACCATAGTAGGAAGTATTTTGGTGGGAGGTATGACAACCTGAGCATTAAAATCGTGACCGTAACCCTCCTCATAAGGCCCGCGCACGCCGAAGATGAGGATATATGGCTCGTAATGGGTGGATAACCGTGGAGCAAAGTGAGTGCGGATCCGTAAGGCCGCCGAAAATATGAGGTTTGAGGCATCGTAATGCAGGACCGGACGTGTCTTGACCATATTGGGAACGTGACTACAAGGGCAATGTGCATACCGTACTTGATGAAAGGTGAGCAGCCATGCGTAATGCCGGGTGGAGAATTTGATGAGGAGCATTTGACCTTGTCGGACTTCCCAACCTGTGAGGGGCAAGGTAGAGCTTCGAGGATATTGTGAATACGGTGAACCCGATGAAGTGGTGATAAAAGCCTCGGTGACCCATGTGATCTTGCAGCATCATAGGGCAAGTGTGCTTCGAGAATCGAGGAAGCAAGCCGGCCCCCTCTCGAACCATGGAGCCCGAGAAGTGAACCTGTCCCATTCCGAGATGATGATCCGAGCGACCGATGCCGTGAAGTGAGTGACCGACCCTTCCAAGCCGCGTGGGCGAAAGCCAACCGATTCAATCCTAGTGGTGAGGCCCGAGAGGCACCGGGGGCAGTTGACCTAGATCGGACTCGCTGAGGAGTATCGAGCCGTAGGGCCGAGATGTACCGAACCGACCACCTGCATCGATGGCCCGGCCGACCGAGGTTTTGGAGTAGCGAACCGACCCATTCCAAGCCGCAAGGTAAACAGATCGATTGAAACCCAAAGGTGAAAACCGAGAGGCGCCTGGGGAAGTTGACCAAGATCGATACGATGCGGCCGAGAGGCAGCCGAGTGATAGGTCAGGGATGCTTGGCCCATTAGTAGTTCCACACGAAAAGGAACAGGGCATTTGATGGTAGTTGGCATGTCCGTGAGGGTAATTAGCTCCAATCTCCGCATCAATCGTAAAGGTTCCATTAGGTGGCGAACAATCGTTAGCCCCGGGTTCTCGACACTTTCCAATAACCGACCGATTCCGAGCCATCTCGATTCCACTGTTCGTCATTTTGCGGATTTTCTGTGCGGAGTTGTACGTCCCCCACCGTTCTCCTCTCGAGTTGGCCATTCTCAAACTTTGAACCGAAGCGAAGGAGGAAACCGACGAAGCATCTCGACTTCGAATTACCGAGATGAACAAACGATGACCCGGTCTCGATCCAAACTTTGCTTACTCTGGAAGGCACAAAAGGGTGTGGTTCAGACTCTAAAGCGAAACAAAGTTGGTGTTCGGGCTTAAGGCTCATGCAACATGCAATTATTTGTTCATGTTTACTTAAAAACACGTTTTATTAACCTAATCGGTTGGAAAAGATTGCTCTTCTTTTTGCGAACTACTCGGATCCCGGATCGTGGGCCCCATCACTACGTCTATAAGCCCCTCGTATTCCACCCGTATTTCGACCTCCCAGGTGGATGCCCCGAGCGAGGATCCTATAGGGCAAGCGGGTCCCACCGACCGAAAGAAAAACGATCCTAAAAGTCTGGCGGGTAATCGAGTCTTAACGAGCGTTCGATGTAAATTACGGACAAAGCTGACGTCAAAGTCAAGATCGTGTCCGAAGGCTCGACAAAAAGTCGGCATGATTTGGACCGATAAATGTCCGCAATTGATCTTGACTTGTCGTCGCTAAGCCGTAATTAGGCATGGAATAACCGTTAATCCTTGATGACTCGGTGTCATGCCGGGAGTCGGTGTATAATTTGTGCCGCCGAGCCGAAGTCAAGGCGCCGGTCAATATCTTGGTCAAAGTCTCGCGGCGGAAAACCGCAGCTTCGACCGATTAGGGACCCGAAGATATTGAGTCGGTATGCCGACAAAGGCTTGAAAGGAAAGGTCTATACACGTACAGGCATGACACGTAATCGTAATTAAAAACCAACCGGGTCTCTGACAAAGTGTGTCACGGACAGTGCATGGTCGACACGAGGCTCCATGGGATGTTTGGGTAGTCCCGTGCTCATCCGAGAGGCGTAATAAGACCAAACGGACCGCGACAAGGATTTTCCCGGGTTAAGGGACGTAGTGTGCAGCAGACGGTCAACGTGCGCGTAGTGTGCAAGCAGTCTATCTTCTCTTTCTGAGTAAAATAGAAATTTTTTATGTGTTTTAAAAGACATGATGCATGATTTTTTTGAATTTTTTTGAAAATTTTATGAACACATAAGCACATAAGCACAAAAATTCCGACGATTAGGGACTTCATTTCCGACAGTCAATATTTTGACTTTTCCCGAGGCGGCCAAAACAAACACGAAAACGTGCAAAAGTCAACACACACAAAACAAAGGATTTTCAAATGTTGAGACGGAAGCTTGACCCTCAAAAGTTTTTCTTTTTTTTTTTGAAAGATAAAACTTGTTAGTCCCCAGCGGAGTCGCCACTGTGATGTACCCGATTTTTTTTTGTGAAAATCAAAACGGAGTCGCCACGCCATTTTTGTTTTAAGGGCCAAAACTTTGAAAAATGCCCGAGATCAGAAATTTGGGTTCGGAGGTCATGTTACGCGCCGGGAAGGACGTTAGTGTGCACCCGGAACGCCTCGTAAAAACGAGTCTTCCAAACATTCAAAATCCTTTGTTGTATGTGTGTGTGTGTATGTGTGTTTTGGCCAAAATAAGTTGAAACTGAGGTAAGTAAAAATTTGGAACTCTTTTTAAGGCTTTAAACTGATCCCATGATTTTTTGGGTGATTTTTGGGTTGAGATTTGTAACTCAAAAGATTTTTGGAAGTTGAAAACCAATTCTGCCAGAATGAAAAAGGCAGTTGACTCTTGACTTTGAAATGGACTTAAAGGCTTCAAAACCTCAGAATCTGGGGAAAGTCCGAGAATGAAAGTTGCTTAAAACACCCTAAATAGGGTTTCTACAAAGGAACTTTCCATTTTTGAAGTAATTTTAGGGGTCAAAACCTTCTGGAAATCTCAGATATGAAATCTGGATTTCCAGAAGCTGATGAACTGGCCTCTAAAAGAAAAATTGAAAAAGGAGTTTTACTCACTCAAAAAATAAAATAAAAATATTTATGGAAAGATCTGGATGTTGGATACAAAAAGTATTTTGTAGTCAACACCAAATTCCAAGTTTATCTATGTCCAAAAAATTAGACCATGGACTGAGGTCTGAGAAAATTGCTACTGGACAGCAACTTCTCAAGAGAGAAAATATGATTCAAAAGGGGGTTTTGCATCCATGCTTGTCCCCATTTCCCTAGGTTTTGATTAGTGATCACTTGACATTTTAGTGGTGAATCAACTATATCAAACCATCCTTGGGGTACATTAGGACTAAGCACTTCATTTGCTTGGGAAGGGGAATTTTATCCTTTGAAAATGAGATTTGATGTATGAAAATGATTTTTAGGGTTTTGAAAATGTGTTTTCTTTGCAAGAAAGTAAGAACACTTTGAAAATAATGTAGATCCTTGTAGAAGATCATCCATGGAGATGAACTTCCATGGTGATCTTCTTGGATCTAAAGCAAGAAGATGAATAAACTACATTTTGTAGCTTGAAAATGCATGCATGGATGAATTTTAGGGTAAGGAGAGGGAGGTTATACCTTTCTTCCTTGTGTTTTCAGTGTTTGAAGGCTTGAATGTGAGAGTGTTTAAGGCTTGAATATGAGAGTGTTTAAGGGTGTTTAGGGTTGATGATTTGAGTTGGTTAAAGAGAAAACAAGTAGATAACAATGAAGTCCTCTATGTTTTCTCTCTAATCCTCCTCCTAAAGGGTGATTTGAGCTTGGATTGGTGTATGTATGAGAGTATGTATGAGAGTGATTTGAAGTGTTTGTGAGTGAGTGAGATTTGGGAAAGATTGGAGAGAAAATGGTGGCAATCTAAGGATTCCCACCGTTTTCTCTCTATATTTCGCCGCAGTTTCGTTGTCAGTGAGTGATTTGTGTTATGTAAACCGAGAGAGGAGGGTTCAATTTATAATCCTCTCAAATTTACAAAGATGTCCGCGCGGATATGTTCGTCGGCGTGCGCACCGTTCATCCGCTACGATCTTGGCTTTTGGACAGAGGAATAATCTTTTTAAAATTCAAACCGAAACCGCTTTTTCAACTTACCAATTCGGGTTTTTTCCATTTCTTTTGCTTTTTAGGATTCCTTTCCTTGTTTATCTTTAAATGGCAATGCCCACTTTACCCTTGCTTTGTTAGAAAGGTTAGGGTTTGTTAGAAATGTTAGAAATGTTAAAACTTTCGTTAACTTCCTAACGAAAAAGCTACCAACTCAAATTGGAGCACTTACAGTTTCAATAAACCACTTATCAACTACCGGTCGTTTCACTAGACCCAAACTTAATTACACTTGACCGTTTCAATAGGCCGTTCATCCTTTCACATTGGTCGTTTCAGCAGACCAATCATGGTTCTCACTTGGGAATTTCAATCAGCCAATTACTTTTCACACATGGTCTTTTCACTCGACCAACTTTCTCGTTCTAGGTTAGCACACACGCTTAACACTTAAGAACAAAATACAAACAATTCCCCAAAATAAACTCCAATATTATCATTGCATTAAACTCTTTAAATTCAACAAAATATCTGGAGTTCGTTTAGAACTAACTACTCATTTTCTCTACTCATAAATAATTCGACGTCCCACTTTTCAATCATGAAACAACACCTTCCTAGGTCTTCCCCTAGGTCTTTCACTAGGTACCTTTTGGTGTCTTTTTAGAACCTCTTGTCTTCCTCTAGACCTTCTTACTGTCTCTAACTCTTGATCATCATCTTCAATTACAATTGGAGTAGCTTCACTACTCCCAATCTCTTCAGCTTGTACCTCAAGTATCTCACCTTAGAAACATCATTCTTTATTACCTCGATAACTGCCTCGTCTTTTTCTATAGGTACCTTTGACTCTTCTAGGTCATAGTACCAGCCAAAACTCAAAGAATATCTCCTGATCATCTCCTAGAATCAAGACAGATCATCATTAGTATATCTTCAATACATAATATTTATATACTTAAAGTAAATATGCTTTAATCTTCCAAAGCAACGAGTAAGTTATTCCTTTAACTTTTCCACTAGTCTACTTAACTCTATAATTGCAACTTAGAGCTAACTTTCAACTCTGGGGTCCATTCCTCAAAAGTCAATTCTATCAACTCCCAGGTACTTAGATCTAACACTTCCCATGAGACCTAAAACCGGAGCTCTGATACCAACTGTAACGACCCCGAATTTCCATGTTTTGAATAATTCCATAAACATAAATAAATACCCCAAAAGACGGGTTCATAACGGTAACTTAATTCAAACCATTACATAAGTGCGGAAAAATCAGATGTAACGGCTAAGTACAATTACTAGTACTACTAAAAGTTCTGAAATCCGGAATCATTAAATAACTAATTTATTCTATGCAATTTCTCCGTCTCTTCTTGATGATGGTTCTCCTCCTTTCTATTCCGATCCTGGGGGAAAAAGAAAATGAAGGAATGAGCGAACAATGCCCAGTAAGTTCATACGTGGTCTCATCGGTACAATGAGGAGACGACTAGAATGAACGAAGCCAAAAATTTTATTCAAGGATAGGTTATAGACAAACATATATGTGTATATTTCATAACAAAGAAAGTGTGGCAACTACAATTTTGTTATACTTTCAAATTTCTTCCGTCAATTCCATGGGTTATACCCTACTTTGAGTATTCCCAACAACGAACACCTACATTGATGTCGTGTTTTCATAATACATGCTTTTCATTAAGCATAAATTTCATGGGTTATACCCTACATTGAGTATTCCCATATCGATCACCTACATTGATGTCGATTTTCCGTTACACTTACTTTTCATTAAGCATAGCATAACATAACTAGCATATAATATTGCATACTAGTCTATACATACAGTGCATTCATAGGTACAAGAACACACATAGCAATTTCAATATTTGCAGATATTCCATGAACAAGAATATATCATAGAATAAAGAATTTCCAATGACGATACATTTCGTAAGAGTATTTTAAAAAAATATACTATCAGCCACAGATAGCATTCATGTTTTGAAAAGACTCGATGGAGTTTCCAACGAAATTGATACACAAGGGTACTTAGGATCGTAATTCCTTACCTTAGCTTTGCTTTCCGTCCTTAAGCAACGCCTTTACGCGAAATCTACAATCACGTAATAACATAACTTAGACACAAGTAATTACTTATTACTTCTTATGTACCTATACTTCCTTTCTTTAGTTAACCTATGAGTTACTCTTACACTCACCTTAACTGGTTAACTAACTTTCTATTTTTAGGAACTTTCCTAATTTAGCAGTTTCTTAATTTTAGAAACTTTCTTCTTATAGATCTTTCCTCAAGAGGAAACTTGGGTTCATTCCTTTCAATGGAAGTCTAATTCCTTAATAGCTTCCTAATTACGGCCCCTCTTCTCTTTTTGGGTAAACTTTTTTAATTAGAAAGTTTCCTTCTTTGGAAGCTTTCAATTTCGAACCCTACTATTCTAGGAACCTAAGTCTTTTAGTATTCTTTTTAATACTAAAGTGTTATTTTTCTTCTTTCTCTTTGATATAACTTCTTTAAAATCTTTGGATTTCTCCTTAATTTAAAAAGGTTCCTTTAGGTTTTCTTAATTTCAACAAAGTCCTTTAACTTTATAAAATTTACAAATAAGTCCCTTAACTTTCAGAATTTTACAAAATAGTCCCTCAACTTTTGAATAATTGCAAAACAGTCCCTCAACTTTTGAAAAATTGCAAAACAGTCCCTCAACTTTTGAAAAATTGCAAAACAGTCCCTCAACTTTTAAAATTTACAGAACAGTCCCTCAGAATCTTTAGACTTTTCAGTTCAGTCCCTTAGTTAACTGTTCAGTGAATAACTTAACTGGAAATCAGAATTTAATCCCTTCAGCTTTGTAAACATTGCAGTTTGGTCCCTTTTTCAGTTTAAAAACTAACTGTTTTTATACAAAATAGACCAAAAGCCTAACACCTAAATAGAGACACACCCCAAATCCATCTAGACCAATCGGCCGAGACCCTAGGTGTTTCAAAAACATTATTTTTGTTCCTCTTTTTATTTTTCAAACATTAAACATCTCATTTAATTTACATATTCTTTAATCAAACACTTTTAATCATATTAATTGTGTTAGATTTAAATCCAAATCAAGATGAACTAGGGTTATGATTACTTCATTATAACCTTCAATTCCCCATTATTCAAACCCTTAATTTATTCATTAAACTCTAAGATTAAACCATTAAAAATCTAAGAATGACCAAACCTAGAATTAAAATAGTTTTAGAATTTCAAAAATTCATATCTAATTCAATTTAATTCCGAATTGAATGAAATAAAAACTAGGATTTAGGGTATCATCTTAACTTGATTATGATGAAGAAATATTGGTCAAAGAAGACCAAAAATCCGGCTGTCACCCCCCTCCAAGTGCTCGGCCGCCGCCCCCCTCTCCTAGGGTTTTAATTTTTTTCTTTTTCTTTGATTAATGAAGGGTTATGAAAAAAATAATGAGGAGGTTTATTATTTATAGCTAGGATTTAACCTCCTTGGGCCCCTTTAACCTCCTAAGCCCACAACTTAGCCCACTTGATTTAAATCATTGATTTGGTCCATTCAATTAAATCTAAGTCCAAACTAAATAAGGAGTATTATTTTATTTATTATTCTAATTAAAATAATACTAAAAAAAAATCAAAATTTTCGGGTTTTTACAGGTATAAAGTCTTTGAAATTCATTATTCTGTGGATTACACCAATCTAATAGTACAGATAATTATCTTTGTTGCAGATATTTCCTATAGACAAAAACTCATGTGAGAACATGAAAACCCGTCTCATCCATGAGACGGGTCGGATCCTGACCCATCACCCGCCCAACAAAGCCAACCCACGCTTCCGCCCAAGCTTTTTGCATATGGGCGGTCGCCCAAGGTGGAATGGGCGGTCGCCCAAGCTGGAATCAGCCCACATTTGCATTGGCCCAATCCTTCAGCCAACATAAAGTAATAGTTTGTATACATTAAAGTAATAGTTTGTATACATTAAAGTAATAGTTGGTATACATTAAAGTAATACATATATACAGAAAAGTAATAATGTTTTTTCCTATGTTTTCTTCGTTTGGCAAAAGTAATACTTAAAGTAATAGTTTGTATACATTAAAGTAATACATATATACAGAAAAGTAATAATGTTTTTTCCTATGTTTTCTTCGTTTGGCAAAAGTAATACTTATTATAGAAATATGTTACAATTTCATCTATCAAAGTGTTACATTTACTTGTATAAACTATTACATTCATATACATAAGTTATTACATTTCAAAAATAATACATATAGTTTGTATTACATTTGAAAAAAATGGGTAAAAACGAGCTTTTATTTTTTTAAAACAGGTATTATGTTTACTTATGACCAATGTTACTTTATATGTATACAGTCATTACATTAAGAGATGGTAACTATTACTTTTGCTCTGAAAAAAAATAATATAAAAAAAAATTAAAAAATTAAAAAAAAAAATTAAAAAAAATTGGCCTATAAAAGGCTGCCACGTGGCGGGTCATGCCCCATGGGTCATGGGTCGACCCGTCTCATGCATGAGACGGATCATGACCCGTCTCATGCATGAGACGGATCATGACCCGTCTCACAGGAGACCGCCTCTTTCCTATAAACGTTAAAGGGAGTGCCGGAAGTCTAGCAACACTAGTGAACTGGTCAAGCGCCTGGGTGGTTTCTTACAGTTTCAATTTTCTCATGAGCTGGAGCTCTTACGGTATGCAAAATTTTCCCAGCAATGAACGGCTACGACCGCAGGGATAGAACCCATCCCCTATAGGCCCCAAGGACAACTTTAGTACCACTCGATCAAAGGCCGATTGGCTTATAAATAATAATCTTTCAAAATTGCATATCAGAGTATAAACTTACACTTGTTTTGTGGTTTCAGGTACTTTCCTTCTTTATGCTGGAGTAAACATACTTGCGGTCTGGTTCGTGGTGAAAGTGGTACCTGAAACAAAAGGAAAAACTTTGGAGCAAATACAGGCTGCCATTAAATAATTATAAATATATAGAATATTTTACATGTGCTAGGTCCTGGACGTATATCACAAATATTTTACATTTTATGATTGGCTGACGCCTACCCAATGCCGGAAGGTAAAGGAAGTTGGTGACCTAATGACAGGGGCCCGGCGACCGAAGCCCTGGTGAATGATGAAATTTATATATGTACCATTAAATTTTTACCACAAAAGTGATGCAGCAAATGCTTTGCTTGAGCAGTTACAAATCTCACACTGTCTCATGTTTCGGGGTATATATTATAGAAGATTACTAGAATATTACTTTTATTTGTATATGATTTCCTTTCCTACTTAGTGTTGTAATCCTTTCCGTATTGTAATTATCTTGGTCTCCAAGTTAGGTTAGGATCCCTGTTGTATATATACAATACTATATCAATAATACAATCAAGTTTTTCCAATATCAATTTCTCTTATATGGTATCAGAGCATCATAATTTTCTCTAAACCCTAGCCTTCTGCCGCCACTACTCCCTTCGTCTGAGCGCCTACACAGCCACCACCCATCACTCCTCTCCCCCATCTTGGCTTCTTGATAGCAGAGTCACCCACCATGTCACAAGTGACTTGGACAACCTTGCCCTCCGCTCTCCATATGATGGCACTGAAGAACTTCTGATGGGTGATGGTTCCGGTCTTCAAATTTCTAACATTGATTTGACCTCTTTCATTACTTCTTCCTCTTCGTTTAAGCTTAATAATGTGCTTCATGTTCCCTCTCTATCTCCCGTAATATTATCTCAATTTCTCAATTCTGTCGTAATAATAATTCCTCTATTACCTTCTCACCAAATTCTTATGTTGTGAAGGACATCAAAACGGGGAACATTCTTCTTCAAGGTCAACCTAAATCTGGCATTTATGAATGACATCCATTCTCTTCTGCTATTCACTCGGTCAACCTGTCTTCCACAACCAAATGGCATCATAGATTAGGACACCCCTCCACCACTATTTTACGTTTTCTTAGTCAGAAGCTTAGTTTAAATATTCCGAACTCTAGTCTTTTTCATTGTAATTCTTGTGACTGTAACAAGAGTCACAAATTACCTTTTTATGATAATTCAATAAAATGTTTTGGTCCACTTGATGTTTGGACATACCATCTACTCTCTTTTGATGCCTTCAAGTATTACATTATATTCGTGGATCATTTCTCTAAATTCATCTGGTTCTACCCGCTCAAACACAAAAATGATGCCACCACTGTCTTTAGTCATTTTAAACTTCTTGTCGAAAAATATTTCAATCGCTCCATCAAAATCATATTCAGTGATAATGGAGGAGAATACATTGGGCTCCAACCTCTTCTTAAAACTCATGGAATCCAACATCTTACTTCTCCCCCTCATACACCAGAACATAATGGCTACTCTGAACGTCGTCACAGACATATTGTTGAAACTGATTTATCTCTCCTCACTCACTCATCCATGCCTCTAAAATACTAGTCTCTAGCCTTTTCCACTGCTTGCTACCTAATTAACCGCATGCCTACTCCTACTCTTCACTTTAAATCACCCTACCTCATTCTTCATAATCAACCCCCCAATTATCTCAAACTGCGAAGCTTCAGATGCCTATGTTATCCTTGACTCCGTCCCTATACCTCTCATAAACTACAACCTCGCTCATCTCCTCCGTGTGTCTTTGTAGGGTACTCACCCACTCAGAGTGCCTATTACTGTCTAGATCCTACCTCTCATAAAATCTACACTTCGCGCCATGTGAAATTTATTGAACATTCCTTCCCATTTTCCTCTCCATCTTCTTCTCCCTTGACCGTCCCATCTCCTGATCAGTGGTGCTCCATCACCGTGCCTCTACTTTCCAGTGTTACGCCTTCTGTACCACCCACTATACCCACAACCCTTCCCTCTACTCCGGCGGAACCAGTCCAGCCCCCCTTCTCCTACAAACCAACAGCCTACTCCTCCTCCACCTAACTCTCCGCTGCCTACCCCAGCCCCTAACCCCGATGATTCGCACTAGCCCACACCCTCTCCGACACCACCTCCACCCCCACCCCTCCCTTCCACTACCCGTCCCACTACCAGACTCCAAAACAATATTACCAAGCCTACCCAACGCCTTAACCTCACTGCCTCTCTCACCTTTCCTTCCGAAACACCTACCACCACCGCCCAAGCTCTCAAAAGCCCTGTCTGACACACTGCCATGCAAGAAGAATTTGATGCTCTCATCCGTAACAAAACTTGGGATCTTGTTCCCCCTTCTCCTTCACATAATTTAATTGGATGTACCGGACCAAATACCTTCCTAATGGCTCAGTTGATCGTCACAAAGCCCGTTTGGTGGCTAAAGGTTTTCATCAACGTCCGGGTCTTGATTTCTCTGAAACATTCAGTCCTGTAATTAAACCTGCTACTGTGCGCACTATACTATCTCTTGCTACAGTTCATGGTTGGTCTATCTGTTAGGTTGACATCAACAATGCTTTCTTACAAGGTTCTCCTGAGGAGGTCTTTATGGCTCAACCTCCGGGTTTTGTAAGTTCCTCTCATCCGTCTCACGTTTGTAAATTTCACCAAGCTATTTATGGTCTTAAACAGGCTCCTAGGGCTTGGTATTTCCAATTCCTCTCTCTTTAAATTACGTCATCCCCAAGGTCTCATCTTCCTTCTTGTCTATGTCGATGATATTATCATCACTGGTCCCGACTCTTCCTTCCTCACAACTTTTATCTCCAAATTTTCCTCACGTTTTTCTCTCAAAGATCTTGGGTCTCTGTCTTATTTCTTGGGTGTTGAAGTTCTCCCTCACAAAGAGGGTATTCTACTCGGTCAGCATCGTTATGTTCAGGATTTACTCAATCGGGCACACATGGAAAACTCTAAACCTATGTCCACACCCATGCTCACACATCCGTCTCTTACTATCACTTCTGGTACTCCCTTGCCCAATCCAACTGAGTACTGTGCTCTTGTTGGGAGTCTTTAGTATCTCTCCCTTACTCGTCTTGACATCTCCTTTACTGTCAATCGCCTTGCCCAATTTATGCAATGTCCCACTACCGAGCATTGGGTTGCTCTAAAAAGGTTGCTTCGTTTTTTTGGCTCTTACGAGCATGGACTACTCATTCGTCGTGGCTCTCCTCTTACTGTTCATGCTTTCACTGACGCTGACCGGGCAGGTGATAAGGATGATTATATTTCCACTACCGGTTACATTGTCTATTTGGGTAAAAATTCTATTTTTTGGAGTTCCAAAAAGCAGCGTTTTCTTGCTCGCTTCTCCACTGAAGCAGAGTATCGTGCTATTGCTACTACGACTGCTGCAGTATTATGGATTCAAAATTTGTTCCAAGAACTTGGCTACATCTCATCTTCTCCACCAGCTTTTTATTGTGATAACGTGGGAGCTACTTATGTTGCTGCCAATTCGAGGTTCCATTCACGTACGAAGCATCTTGGTCTAGACTATCATTTTGTTCGCGAATACGTTCAAGACAAGAAGCTTCGGGTATCTTTTATTTCCAGCCGAGATCAGCTAGCTGATGTGCTTACTAAACCACTCGGCCGAGGTCCCTTCCAAAAAATTGTCTCCAAGATTGGACTTGTTAACCGGTCGTCCATCTTGCGGGAACATGATAGAAATACATAGAAGATATAGAAGATTACTAGAATATTACCTTTATTTGTATATGATTTCCTTTCCTACTTAGTGTTGTAATCATTTCCATATTGTAATTATCTTGATCTCCAAGTTAGGTTAGGATTCCTCTTGTATATATACAATACTACATCAATAATACAATAAAGTTTTCCAAATATCAATTTCTCTTATATATATGTGGTAGTAAGTTTATAGAGTTCTAAAAATTATTACTCTCCCCCACCGTCACATAGTAAATGTAATATTTTCAAAAAAAATGTCACATTTTATTTACCAAATAAGAGTCCCATTTTTAAATGAAAAGTTAATTTTATATAATTTAATTATTATATAAATAATGTACAAATAGATAAACCATATTCATTAAAATTTTAATAAGTCAAATCTGACACTTGTAATGAAGCCAAAATCTTTAAAAAAAAAAAAAAAACTCGTTTTTTTGTAAGCTAAAATAAGTGTGTTGTTTCCCCGCTAGTATCATATCAGTGTTAGTGTAAAAAATGTCAGTGTAAAGAGTGCCAGTGCATGTATTATTAAGTGCCAGTGTAAAAAAATATCAGTATTAGTGTAACAAAATGCCGGTGTAAAGAGTGCCAGTGTATGAATTATTAAGTGGCAGTGTAAAAAAGTGTCAGTGTTAGTGTAAAAAAATATCAGTGTAAAAAGAACCATTGCATGTATAATTAAGTGTCAGTGTAAAAAAGTGTCAGTGTTAGTGTAACAAAATGGCAGTGTAAAGAGTGCCAATGCATGTATTATTAAGTGTCAGTGTTAGTATAAAAAGGTGTCATTGTTAAAAAAGAGTAAAAAAATACAGTGTAAAGAGTGTTAGTGCATATATTATTAAGTGTCAATGTTAGTATCAAAAAATGTCAGTGTAAAGAGAACCAGTGCATGTATTATTAAGTGTCAGTGTAAAAAAGTGTCAATGTTGGTGTTACAAAATGCCAGTGTAAAGAGCGTCAGTGCATGTATTATTAAATACCAGTGTAAAAAAGTGTCAGTGTTAGTGTAAAAAAAGTACAAGTGTTAGTATAAACAAAGACAGTGTAAAGAGTGTCATTGCATACATTATTAAGTGTCAGTGTAAAAAAGTGCCAGTGTAAAAAAGTGCCAGTAGTAGTAGAAAGAGTGTCAGTGCATGTATTACTAAGTGACACTATAAAAGAGTGTTAGAGTGTAGGGTAAAAAAGTGTCGATATTAGTATAAAAAAAATGCCAATGAAAAAGAGTGTCAGTGTATATATTATTAAGTAACAATGTAAAAATGATTTTTTCTTAAAGATTAAAAAAATAACTAGTTTTTTATAAAATCAAAATGAAACTAATAGAGTATTAAATTTTAGTTTCAAAGAGAAAAAAAAAAGTTCCAATTCAAAAAAGACAACATATAAAAATATATTTTTTAAGTAAAGTCATAAACAGTCATCTGAAAGTATATAATTAATTTGAGATTCTTTGAATTTGGAAGATTAGAAAAATAATACCATATTAATTTTCTAACAAAAATAAATAAAAATCCTCTACATCCATTCCTAATCAATGTATCCAGATAGCATTGGTCTTTGGTATACAAAATTGGCCAATTCAATCTACCGGCAATTTGTTCAAATACGTCACCTTATATTACAATACTTCACCAGTTTTAACAACATTATTCCATGTGACAAGTTTATGTTTTAATAATATATATATATATATATATATATATATATATATATATATATATATATATATATATATATATATATATATATATATATATATATATATATATATACATACATACTCCCTCCTCCCAGACTAAGAGTCCTACTTTCCTTTTTGATACATCCTAAACTAAGAGTCCTACTTTACTTTATTTCCAAAATGACAAATAATGAATAGTGTTTTGAACATTTATACCCTCTTCTTTTCATAGCACTACAAATAAACCAATACTTACTACATTACTTTTTATCAACTTGAATCATAAATAGTGTTTTGAACAATTATATCCCCAACCCACTTGCCTTTGTTCACTCATTTCTTAGGCCCTGTTTGGTTAGTGGTAAAGTGAGAAAATGAAATGCTCAATTTCGTTTGATCAATTCCTTTGACATGTTTGATTTAATTTTTCCTAGATTTCCATTCCGATGGAATGCCCAATTCCATCAAATGAAGAACTTTGTCATTTCATCCAAAAATGGGAGGAATGTTCAATTTCATCAAATTCATTCCATTGGACTCAAACCCAAATTACTATTATGTCCTCATCTTTACTTGTTCATAATCATAATAACAATAACAATAATAACAATAATAACAATAATAGCAATAATAACAATAATAACAATAATAGCAATAATTGCAATAATAGCAATAATAGCAATAATAGCAATAATAGCAATAATAACATTATATCAATAATAACAATAATAACAATAATAGTAATAATAATAATAATAATAATAATAATAATAATAATAATAATAATAATAATAATAAATATTTTTTATGTTTATTTTTACTTAAATGGGAGAAAGGGAGTACATAATTATTGAATTTTTTACATGAAATTAAAAAAGGATAATCTGGACATTTTATCAAATAGTAATTCAATTCCAACAGTTCTGTCTTGAAATCAAACATGAATTGCCAAGGAATTGAATGATAATTTCATTCCAAGTCAATCAAATACAAGGTTTGACCAGTTTTTATTCCTTTTCAATTCCTTCGTGAATTCAATTCCATTGACCATTCCATTCCTTTAATTTTTTTTCTCCCGAACCAAACGGCCCCTTAGTATTTTCTTAATAAGCATCAGGGACGAGGGAGTATTTAAACTACACTACACTATAATAATAATAATTATTATTATTAAATAAAATCAGTGGGACCAAATAAAGTTAAATGAAGTTACTTGTTCTCACATGCTTACAGAGAGAAGAGAACAATAATTATTATTATTAAATAAACTCAGTGGGACCAAATAAAGTTAGGGAAATTTACTTGTTATCAAATGCTTTACGGAGAAGAGAACAAATGATTGAACTTTGGTGTTTATACTCCCCGTACCCCACTGCAGCAGTATTTAATGAATTGGGTGAGCATTTAACATTGTACGTCAATTTTTTCTAGCCAAAATCTTTTAAAAAATTAATTTTTTCATAATATAAGAAAAAAACTAGTTTTAAAGCACTAAGTCTAACTAATAAGAGTGATGAACGATTTTAAAAACTAGTTTTTTTATAACATTTTGAAAAAAACTAATTTTTCACAAGAGTTACTCTTTTTTCTATATTTTACCCAATTTTTTAAAATTAATCATTTTGATTTCTGATAATTTGTGTGTAGCGTGTCAAAAATGATGCACGCAATTTGAGGAGTTTGAGTAAGAATATATAAAAATGGGATGAGATTCTTCTCAATTATTCCACAAATTTTTCATTTCAAATGTTGAATTATCAAAATAAGCATATCCTGCAAATGCTCTATGAATGAGTTATGAATGTATTTTGGGGCTCATGACTTTCGAAAGTCGTAGCAATCTCGATCTATGGTTTTCTTAGGATGGATAGCCAAGATCTGCAATCCTTTCTCCATCACCAAAATCAGGGCTGTCCATTTACAATTGAGATTCAATCTCATCCTAATTGGATTTTTGTGACTTCAAAAGTTCTATAACCGGTGCATATGAATGACAACTCTATTTCATGCTATTTAGACTAATATATAATACATCAATTCCATTATAAATGTCTTAATTTTTTTTTAAAGATTGGGGTTTTTATTAATGAATGACTTAATCTATTACAAAGTTACACTTCAAAGTGCTAGAAATTGCATTCGGTGGGGTCTGAACCTGACCTGACCTCTTGTTTTGAAAGGAACATTAGATACCGTTGAGCAAGAAAATAGTCTAATATTACAAACGCACTTTTGTGCAAAAGCATATTTAGTTGGTGATTGAGAGAGAAAGAGTCAAAAACTACAGCTTAAAGTAAAAGGTCAATGTTAGTGTAAAAAAATGACAGCGTAAAGAGTGCTGGTGCATTTATTATTAAGTGTCTATGTAAAAAAGTGTCAATGTTAGTGTAAAAAAATGACAGTGTTAGTGTAAAAAAAATGCAGTGTAAAGAGTACCAGTGCATGTATTATTAAGTGTCAGTGTAATAAAGTGTCGGTGTTAGTATAAAAAAATGTCATGTAAAGAGAATCAGTACATGTATTATTAACTGTCAGTTTAAAAAGGTGTCAATGTTGGTGTTATAAAATGGCAGTATAAATAGCATCAGTGCATGTATTATTAAAATGCTAATGTAAAAAAGTGTCAGTATTAGTGTAAAAAAAGTGCAAGTGTTAGTGTAAAAAAATACAGTGTAAACAGTGTCAGTGCATATATTATTAAGTGACAGTGTAAAAAAGTGCTAGTAGTGTTAGTGTAAAAAAGTGACAGTAGAAATAGTGTCAGAGCATTTATTATTAAGTGTCAGTGTATGGTAAAAAAGTGTCAATATTAGTATAAAAAAGTGTCAATGAAAAAGAGTGTCAGTGTATGTGTTATTAAGTGACAGTGTAAAAATGATTTTTTTTAAAAGTTTAAAAAATCTAGTTTTTTATAAGAAAAAAGTGAAAGTAATAGAGTATTAAATTTTGGTTTCAAAGAGAAAAAAAAAGTTCCAATTCAAAAAAGATAACATATAAAAATATATATTTTTAAGTAGAGTTATAACTCATAAACAGTCATCATCAGAAAGTATATAATTAATTTGAGGTTCTTTGAATTTGGGAGATTAGAAAAATAATACCATATTAATTTTATAACAAAAATAAATAAAAATCCTCCACATCCATTCCTAATCAATGTATCCAAGATAGCATTGGTCTTTGGTATACAAAATTGGCCACTTCAATCTAACGGCAATTTGTTCAAATGCGTCACCTTATATTATACTAGTAAATTCCCGTGTTCGAGGATACGTTTTTTTTTTAATTAAACCCGTGTCCGAGGACACTTTTTTTTTTTTAATTAATTTTTTTTTAAGGGCAAAATGGAAAAGGAACAACTTAGTAAGAGCAAAATAGAAAATTTAGCACTTGAAACTGTTCATTGTACTAAAAATAGTGGAGGTGTGATTTATACTATAGATTACAATACTTCACCAGTTTTAACAACATTATTCCATGTGACAAGTTTATGTTTTAATAATAATAATAATTATTATTAAATAAAGTCAGTGGGACCAAATAAAGTTAGATAAAGTTACTTGTTCTCACGTGCTTACAAAGAAGAGAACAAATGATTGAACTTTGGTGTTTGTACTCCCCACACCCCACTGCAGCAAGATATTTAATGGATGGAAATTTCTAAATATACTATGGACTTTTCTATTGTGTGTCCATGAACACATGATAAGGATTACAAGATTCTCTTGTAATGTGTGTCAAATTAATAAAAATATTAATTTGACACATATTACAAAAGAATCTTTTAAAAATTCTCTTGTAATGTGTGTTAAATTAATACTTTTATTAATTTGACACACATTACAAGAAAATCTTTAAAAGATTTATTAATTTGACACATATTACAAGAAAATCTTTAATCCTTATCATGTGCCCATAGACACACAATAGAAAAGTCCATACACTATCTTTACTCTAACTAGTTTGACTCCCGTGCGATGCACGGGCAGTTACTAACGAATAACTTATAGAAATCGAAATAAATACAAAAGAAAATAAAGATGTTTGTATACATTGTAAAACATTTATTTGAAAATTATAATCATCTCAATACAAATATCAGATTGAATGTGACTAAAATAAATCTAGTGTTACATTCATGCGATGCACGAGGAGTTATTGATAAAATGACTAAATGAGAGATATTTTTTTATAAAATGTGAAATCCAGCTTTAGAAGACAACATTGTCGGCGCAACTGTCGAAAGAGGAAGGAAGATCATCATTACATATCAATATATTTGGACCATCGGGATAGTGAACATTTTTTAATGTGAAATATAATCGAAAACGACAACTAACATAGTATCGATTTATAAGGAGGTCAACAATGAATTTCTATTAACATTTGAATTTTATTAATAGTCATAGCATAAAAGGAATACAATAATACAAATACCTTGAAATTAAAAATATAGAATATATCGTACAATTTAAAATATATTTTTTGACAGAAATTAATGAGACATTAATCAGATGTAAATATAATATAAAAAATTAGTCATTAAACAAAGAAATAAACAGTATTTTGAATGTAAAAATTGTATAAATCTTAAGGCCATTTACCAAAAAGAACTTTTAAAAGATGGATATTAAAGAGGGAAAAAACAACCCAAAGAAGCTGATTGTTACAACAAAACTCCCTGAATATCACAAAAAAATGCTTTTGCTTTTAAATGTTAATTTTAATTTTTTTAATTTTTAAATTTTATTTTTAATTTTAAATTTGTAATTATTAATTCTTACTTCTTAATTTTTAATTTTCAGATTTTATATTTTAATTGAATTTGGATTAATTAGTATTATTATTTTTAAATGTTAAAGAAATCAGATAAAAAAATCGGAAATCCAATCGCCCAATGAACGGACACAAAGTGTCCCATTTAAATAAAAAAATCACCTTCATAGACGCGCTTCTGTACGCGCGTGTATGACACGCGCCACTTTTCAGACAAAAATATATAATTAAAATATCAATTTACACTATCTTTATTTCTTATAATATTGACATACACTTCAATCAAAATTTTAAAAATGATGGCCATCTTTCCCAATATTCGTCTTTATAAATACACAATTTTTTTTAGAAGAATTGGAACATTGAAAATTTTATTAATACTTTATTTACTATGCTAATTTTAAAAAAAAAAATTAAATAAATTGTCTGATATACCGAACTAAAATAAACACAATAACCATATTACCCCATCCAACTTATTAAATAAAAAATTAAATAGATTGTGAAACACATCTTTAAAAGACAACATTATTGGTGCCACTGTCGAAAGAGAAAGGAAGAGCATCATTACATATCAATATATTCGGACCATCGGGATTGTGAATGCTCGTTAATGCGAAATATAATTGACAACGTCAAATGACACTGTATAGATATAAAAGGAGGCCAATAATGAATAAATAGTGACCTTTGACTTTTATTAATCGTCATAGCATAAAAGGAAAACAATAATGCAAATATCTTGAATTGAAAAAAATAAGAGAATAAAATTATAAGAAGAAGAAAAAAATCAAATAGAAATAAAGAAAACATCAAATGGAAAATATATTATCGTACAATTCTGAAGTATTTATTTTTGATAAAAATAACATAGAAAACACAAACATGTTTTATTACATACGAAATAAGTTATTGAAATCAGTAAAAAAAAGATAAATAGTGGATAAAGAGAATTAAATGAAAAAAGTTTCCCCAAACACTACACTCACTCATCAAACCCGACCACATTCCACTTATTAAATAGAAACTAAAACCCACCTTTATCACAATCCCCCATATATATATAGATATATATATATATATATATATATATATATATATATATATATATATATATATATATATATATATATATATATATATATATTTACTATGGTTCAAAGATTTTTTTTTAAAAACAAAATTAAATAAATTGTTTGATATATCAAACAAATAAACACAATAACCATATTACCCCATCTCACTTATTAAATAGAAACCAAAACCCACATTCATCACAATCCCCCATATATATATAGATATAAATTATTATTATATTAAATAACCATATACTCACTCCGTCTCATTAATAACTTCACCAATTACCCTAAATGGCGTCCCGTTAAAAGCTTCACCTTTCTTTTATTGGCAAATAATCTGTAATATTTTCTCCACTCTTTATCTCTCCTATTTCACTATTACACTCACAACACTTTTCAAATTTACTATTCTCTCCACTCATTCTATCTCCTAATTTACTATTACACTCACAATATTTTCATCACCTTTAATTTGCGTGTCGGGTTTTAAAATGGTGAACTTATTATTGGGACGGAGGGAGTATACTTTATAAATACACAAGAGGCATTTACAAAAAACTCATTTTATAAGTTCAATATTACAAAAAAAAAACACATAAGTTTAATTTTACAAAAAAATACATCTTATTTTCCATAAACTACTTTCATATTTTCGGTTTTCCTATTAAGTCCTTTTTCTCGGTAACCGCATTAAACCCTCCCTCCCCAAATCGCAAAACCCACACAACGCAAATCCTCCATCAAATTAACGCCTGAAGAAATTTATCTCTCCCACTCTCCATCGCCATTTTTTCCGACGACAACTACAGTTTAAATCGTCAAAAAAATCCTAAAATCTAAGGTAATACTTCTATTTTCAACTGATAAATGTGGTTTTTGATTTTTTTTTTTTTTTGAATTTTCTTCACTATTCTTCGTTTGAAATGATTTTGACCTAGATTTGTGTAAATGTTCGATTTATAGGGTTTCGATTTCTACAAAAAACTGATAGATGGGTTTCGATTTCTACAAACATTTCATATAAATAACTGATATATGTAATTTATCAGTTATTTCGTTCAATTTTCTGTTGTTTGTGTTTCGATTTTTGACCTAGGTAATGATAAGAGTGACTATCAGTTGTACTATTAAGTGATTTTGTTTTATAACTTGTGAAATGAACAACTAATAGACACTCTTATCAGTTGTTGTGCATTTTCTTTTGTGTAACATGTTATGTTGAAGAACAACTGATAAGAGTGACTATCAGTTGTTCGATTAAGTGTTTTTGTTTTGAAACTTGTGAAATGAACAACTGATAGTCACTCGTATCAGTTGTTGTTCATTTTCTTTTGTGTAACATGTAATAATTAAGAACAAGTGATACGAGTGTCTATCAGTTGTTCGATTAAGTGATTTTGTTTTGAAACTTGTGGAATGAACAACTGATAGTCACTCGTATCAGTTGTTGTACATTTTCTTTTGTGAAACATGTTATGATGAAGAACAACTGATATGAGTGTCTATCAGTTGTTTGATTAAGTGATTTGGTTTTGAAACTTGTGGAATGAACAACTGATAGTCACTCGTATCAGTTTTTGTGCATCTTCTTTTGTGTAACATGTTATGATGAAGAACAACCGATACGAGTGTCTATCAGTTGTTCGATTAAGTGTTTTTGTTTTGAAACTTGTGAAATGAACAACTGATAGACACTCTTATCAGTTTTTGTGCATCTTCTTTTGTGTAACATGTTATGATGAAGAACAACTGATACGAGTGACTATCAGTTGTTCGATTAAGTGATTTTGTTTTATAACTTGTGAAATGAACAACTGATAGACACTCTTATCAGTTGTTGTTCATTTTCTTTTGTGTAACATGTTATGTTGAAGAACAACTGATACGAGTGACTATCAGTTGTTCGATTAAGTGATTTTGTTTTATAACTTGTGAAATGAACAACTGATAGTCACTCGTATCAGTTGTTCATTTTCTTTTGTGTAACATGTAATAATTAAGAACAAGTGATACGAGTGTCTATCAGTTGTTCGATTAAGTGATTTTGTTTTGAAACTTGTGGAATGAACAACTGATAGTCACTCGTATCAGTTTTTGTGCATCTTCTTTTGTGTAACATGTTATGATGAAGAACAAGTGATACGAGTGTCTATCAGATGTTCGATTAAGTGATTTTGTTTTGAAACTTGTGGAATGAACAACTGATAGTCACTCGTATCAGTTTTTGTGCATCTTCTTTTGTGTAACATGTTATGATGAAGAACAAGTGATACGAGTGTCTATCAGTTGTTCGATTAAGTGTTTTTGTTTTGAAACTTGTGGAATGAACAACTGATAGTCACTCGTATCAGTTGTTGTACATTTTCTTTTGTGTAACATGTTATGATGAAGAACAACTGATATGAGTGTCTATCAGTTGTTCGATTAAGTGATTTTGTTTTGAAACTTGTGAAATGAACAACTGATAGTCACTCTTATCAGTTTTTGTGCATCTTCTTTTGTGTAACATGTTATGATGAAGAACAAGTAATAAGAGTGTCTATCAGTTGTTCGATTAAGTGTTTTTGTTTTGAAACTTGTGAAATGAACAACTGATAGACACTCTTATCAGTTGTTGTTCATTTTATTTTGTGTAACATGTTATGTTGAAGAACAAGTGATACGAGTGTCTATCAGTTGTTCGATTAAGTGATTTTGTTTTATAACTTGTGGAATGAACAACTGATAGTCACTCGTATCAGTTGTTGTACATTTTCTTTTGTGAAACATGTTATGATGAAGAACAACTGATATGAGTGTCTATCAGTTGTTCGATTAAGTGATTTTGTTTTGAAACTTGTGAAATGAACAACTGATAGTCACTCTTATCAGTTTTTGTGCATCTTCTTTTGTGTAACATGTTATGTTGAACAACAACTGATACGAGTGACTATCAGTTGTTCGATTAAGTGATTTTGTTTTGTGTAACTTGTGAAATGAACAACTGATAGACACTCTTATCAGTTGTTGTTCATTTTCTTTTGTGAAATATAAAACTGATACATGTTATTTCTCATTCAGATGGTTAAGAAACAGGTTGTGAAAAGCTCTGTTAAAGGGAAGAAGAAACAGAGATCTGAGAAAAGCCTTGTCTATAGATCGAACATTGAAGGTACCCTTAAGCTCATAAGGAAGTTAGAGTTAAGGGATAATCAGCTTCATATGCTGAAGAAATCACCCTTTTATAATATGTTACATTCCCTTACAATTAACAATGATATGCCAATTAGGAAATCTGATATGACAAGTCGTGATATTATTAGGTGCTTTGATCCTAAGAAAGGGATGTTTAAGCTTGGGAAAAAATATGTCGACTTGACTGCTAATGATGTCAAGGTCATATTTGGGATTAAGTCTGGGGAGAAACCTTTGGTGTTTAAAAATAAAGGGTGTGTAGCAGAAAATTATGATTTAGTTCAAAGAAGATTTATGGATATTCCAAGAACTGTAAATAGTGTTAAGGATTTGTTAGTTGATATATGTGAGAGTGATGTGAAAGTTGATGTTGAAGATGTAGTCAGACTGTTGACTCTTTTTGTTATGTCGACATTGTTCTTCGCCAGCACAACTACTAACATTACAGCACCATTTTTTTCCCTTGTTGAAAATTTGGATACAATGAAAGAATTCAACTGGTCTCAGTCAATAGTTGATTATTTGATGAATTCAATCCGTGAAAACTATAGAGAACCAGAGAAGGTGAAAGGATGCGTATTTGTGTTATCGGTAAGTAAAATGATATTTACATTCTATTAATATTGTTTTCTTTTAAGTTTAACATACTAACAAGTATAATTATCCTATCATTTATACAGTATTGGTTCAGCGAACACACAACAATATTCGAACCAAAAAGGGCACTACTTCTTCCGAGGTTTTTAAAGTGGGAATTGCCGAAGAAGTTTGATGGGTTCAAAGAGTTACGCATTGATCCATTGAAGAGAGAAAATGTAAGTTTAAACCAAAAAATACTCATATATATTTATCAGTTGCTGCACATTTTCTTTTGTGTAACATGTAATTATTAAGAACAAGTGATACAAGTGACTATCAGTTATTCTATTAAGTGATGTTGTTTTGAAACTTGTGAAATGAACAACTGATAGACACTCTTATCAGTTGCTGCACATTTTCTTTTGTGCAACATGTAATTATTAAGAACAAGTGATACGAGTGACTATCAGTTATTCTATTAAGTGATTTTGTTTTGATACTTGTGAAATGAACAACTGATAGACACTCTTATCAGTTTTTGTTCATTTTCTTTTGTGTAACATTTTATGATTAAGAACAACTGATACGATTGACTATCAGTTGTTCAATTTGTGTTTTTGTTTTGAAACTTGTGAAATGAACAACTGATAGACACTCTTATCAGTTGTTTTCTGGTAGCTGTTTAAATAAATGAACAATTGTTTTGAAGTTTTGTAACATTTTGATGTTAACTTTCAGGTCAAAGAAAATGAGTTGGTTTTGAGCCGGGAAGAAATAGAAATGCTTTGTGATGAAGAAATGGAAGAAATTGAAGATGATGCAGAAACTCAAGATGATGAAGTTGAGAAAGTTGAATTTGCAAAGACTGATGAAGAAACGGAAGAAGATGAAGTTGAGAACTATAAACAAATCAAAGCAGCGGAAGAAAATGAAGATGATGCAGTTAGTGGGGAGAATTTTGGTGGAAACTTTGAGGATAATGCTAATACAGTTGTTCATGAAGAAGATGAGATAGATTTGGATGAGATGGCAACATCTCTGCTGGATGATCTTGTACAAAAAGTTGGAGTTGACATGCTACATTTAGAAAAAGAAAAATTGGAGAATGAGAAGAAAAAGTTGCAAGAGGAGAATGATAAGTTGTTGAAAGAAAATAATCAGTTGGAAATGGAAAAGAGGGAATCTGAGGATAAAAAGAAAGATTTGGAAAAAGATAAGGAGGAGCTGATGAAGAAAATTGAAGGATGTGAAAAGGAACTGACTGATGCTGAAAAAAGAATTAAAGATCTTGAAGATTGTGTATTGCAGAAGGAAATGGAATACCAAGACCAAAAAAGAAAGATGGAAACGGTCCATGAGGAGGAAGTGAAAAAGTTGGAAGATGATGTGATTCTTTTAGGTGTACAGTTGGAGGAACAGAAGACAATGTTGAGTGAGAAAGAGCTGTCTGCGAAAGAGATTTTGAGCAAGTGTGTAGCTTTGGAATCCCAACTGAATGAAGCAAGAACTGAGTTAAAAAGGAAAGAAGCTGAATCACATGAGACCAAAGTAACTGGATCAATGGTCAAGAGGGTGAAGGAAAGAAAAAGGACTGAAAAAGTTGATGATGATTTTGTTTCATATCCAAAAAGGATTAAAAAAGATGATGGAAAAAAAGAAAAAAAAGAAACAAATGAAACACAAATTGTTATCAAAGCTGATCAACCAGCGGAGAAGAAGATGAAGGCGAAAAATGTTCAAAAACTAAAATTCAAGAAAGGTTATAGTAAAACAACAAAGCTCATCAATAAGAAAGATATTGATCACTATCAAAGCTTGTTGCTTGCTCTAACAAAGGAGTAAGTAAAAATTAATTTATTATAAATTCTCTATGATAAACTTTGTGTTAATATTTATTTATTCTAACAGTTTATAACATGTTACTTCTTGCAGTGGGGGTGCATGGATAAAAGAACATTTGCTTATTACTGTGGAGGAATTGTGGAAGGTAGCTCATGATGGATCAACTGATGTTTCGGTATGGTCTTTAATCTAAAACTGATACATACATAATAGTTAAAATTGATAGGCATATTTATCAGTTTAGTAGATTTTATATGATACATGGTTAAATAACTGATAATTTTTTTTAACAGTTAATTGATGGATACATTGAAATAATGAAGAAGCAATATGAGGGCAAAGCCAAAACTTCAAGTTCACAAAATACACGTGTTGGAGTGATCACGGGAAATGCAATGGTAAAATTATCATTTATTACAATTATTACAATTGTTTTTATTAGGTGCTTTGTTCTCATATTTGTGAAATGAACAACTGATAGTCACTCTTATCAGTTGTTCATTTTCTTTTGTGTAAAATGTTATGATGAAGAACAACTGATACGAGTGTCTATCAGTTGTTCGATTAAGTGATTTTGTTTTGAAACTTGTGAAATAAACAACTGATAGACACTCTTATCAGTTGTTGTGCATTTTCTTTGGTGTAAAATGTTATGAACAAAGTACCTAATAGTTGAGAGCTCTTTCTGTTTACTCCCACTGCACATACACAAACTGAAAAGTTTTTGTTCATTCATTGTGGGACGGATGGATTACCTATTTGTTCTTGTATCCATTCTAGCTCTTAGGACCCTACGCTATTTGGTTTTGAAAATTACCCTAAGATTAGTATTGGACTATTTAGTTTGTTAAATTTGGTGGTCTCTCCCCTCAAATCCAGGTGCTTTACTTCTGAGAACTTTGTATAGGAAAGGTAAATGCACAGATAGAAAACTTTGTTTTCAGAACTGTAATACATTTCAGTTTGGACTTGAAAGTTGTGAGCATCCTTGCTGCTTCTCTTGATCTCTTCTGTTATGGAGAAGAAAATGGCATGCTGAACCCACCATGGTCAATTATATTTCTGCAGCTTATTAACATGGTCAATTATATTTCTGCAGCTTATTTCAATAGGATCTCTAGATTTGTCATCATGAAATGGTTATTGGAATGTACCTTTGTTTCCCCAGTGTTGGCAACTTTGAGTGCATTGTGGTTTATGTTCTATGATAAGAACGTAATAACTAAATGTTAATGTATGAGATTTTTTTTCTCCTCTTGTTCATTGCAGGCATTTTTAGAAAGAAATTACACAACTGCAATCAAGAAATCAATTGATGATGCTATTGAGAATTTTTTGAGAAAAGGCAACAGCGTTAGGTTTATCCTATTCCCAATACACACACCAGCAGTATCCAGGTTGACGGAGCATTGGACTCTACTAGCACTTGATGTCGAAACAGGAGAATACAAGTTTTATAACTCTTATCATTCAAGAGTAGACAGCATAAAGGATCCCTATGCAGTTTATGGGAAACTGATGGTAATGTGATAACACATGTGATTACATATTAAGATTTTGACTATCATGATTAGTAATTGCTTCTTTTTTGTAATTTTATAGTATGACTATACAAGGAAGTTATATATTGGAGAAGAGAAATCAACTCCTGAAGATACTCAAGTGGAGAAGTTCATTGAAGTTGAAAGCACGCCACAACAAATATCGGGCAGTCTTGATTGTGGAATGCATGTTCTGATGATGATAAAAGATTATTTTGATTATTCAGCTGTCAGAACAAGCTATGAAAAATCTGAAGTGAACCAGTTTAGAGCAAAAGTGTTTGAGGATTTTCTGAATGATGAGCATATTAGGAAAATTTAATTCTGGTTAATGTTAGGTTATATTTGGTATTCAAATGCATATGGCTGGAAACTGTAATTTGCCATTGCAACCTAGTTACATAACTACTAGTTGTTAATGTACGTTGTTTTAAACTAGAATTTCTGAGTAATCCATCCCATATATTTTTATGTTGGTGTTGCCATTTATATTCCATATTTTTTGCTTGAGCAGTAAGAGATGAATATCTCTTCTTTGTGTATATTATAAACAACTGATAAATGCTCTTATCAGTTGTTTTATGTGTTACTGATACTGATGTTCTATGACATTTGGAAAAATAACTGATACTTATACTTGGTGAATCTCAAGTGTTTATTAACCCCATTGCACAAATACATATACAAAATAACTGATACTTAAACTTATCAGTTGTTTTTTAGTTCTTTCAGGTTAAGAGGTTTGAGAAAACAACTGATAAGAGCATTTATCAGTTGACTAAACCACAATAAGATCTATCAACAGACCTTTCAAAAATATGAAATATAATTAAAAACAATAAAAAATTGTAATAACAATGAATTAATAACAAAGAATTAATGTATTTTTAGAATACGATATAAAGTACTACATCAATGGCTAACAATGTATGTATTAAAGAAAATTCAAAATTACTACATAGGTTCCTTGCAAGACTTCCGATTGTGGTTACCCACTTTTCCACAGCGACTGCACGTGATCTTTCTTTTCGTAATCTCACCCCTAGAAGGGATACGATTCTTTCTAGGCCTTCCGGGAGGACGCCTTACGGCGGAGGGAGTATAACCGGTTTTCGGTAGTAGGTGGTTCCCCAAACGACACATATGGGTGAATAGCATTAGCATAGGACTCTCTGTAGTAACTCGTATAAAAATATGGCTCAATGTATTCAATTGGATTATCGGTGGCTTTGTACAAAGCGGCTAAAGCATGAGAACGCAAGGAAGCCATCTTGTTGCCACTTTCCACATGTACATGTATAATCTTCAATGTTAACAACCATTGTAGGAAAAGAATGTACTTCATACATGAACTTAGAAGAATCATATACTATCCACGGTCTTCCCATCTCAATATTCTCATTGTACCTCTTATCCATGAGTGGACACAACGTAGAGGTCCAACTAGGCGACTCTTCTCTACGCTTTGACATCTGCGCCATTACCTTCAAGCGAATTTCATCTATAAGCTCCATAATAGGCAGTGAACGACCATCTTTGAACTGGGCATTAAAGGACTCAGCAGCATTGGAAGACATTTCCCCATATCGCATACCATTAAAATACGAATTTGCATAGTTTTCGGGCGGGTTATCCAAGAATTGAGTGACATTTGTACCACCTTCGGCCTTCATTTTCTAATAAATCATGAAAAAGCTCTCTTGTAGGGGCTTCTGCACACTCACTAAGTTTAAAACACATCTTCTTCTTAAGCCCTAGATGACATGCTTTCATCTTATCCTTTAAGTTGTTCTTCAAATGAACCATACAAAATGAATGATAACAATCTGCCATGACAACCTTAATTGCTGTAATAATACCTTGATGTCGATCCGAAACAAACGTCACAGCCCTTTCACCTATGACATGTTTAAGTTGTTCCATAACCAAGTCCAATTTGCTGTATCTTCACCACCAACAATTGCAAATGCCAAGTTAAAAAGTCCTATATACATGAAAATAGGAAAATAAACAGATTCAATTGCATTGAAATTGACTGCAGATGTGAAAAAGATATTTTAGTAAACAACTGATAAAACAAGTTATCAATTGTTCACTGTTGAATGACATAATTTGTATGTAAACTATTCAAAACAAATGATATTCAATCTTATCAGTTGTACTTTCATAACATATATGCAAAACAACTGATAAGAGTGACTATCAATTGTTCATGTCAAAAGAAATTAACAGTTGTTCATATAAACAGGTTCAAAACAAGCGATAATTACATATAAACAAGCGATAAAACAAGTAATTCATACCGAGAATTTCCGTCTTTCGTTTATTCTTTGCAAGTAGGGTCCCTTTGAATTTTCCATGGAGAAAAGTACCATCAACAAACAACAAAGGACGACAATATCGGAATCCTTTTATGCAAGCACCAAAAGAGACAAAACACCTCATAAAATGGCCAGTTTTGGGATCAGATTCAAGGAAAAACTTGTTGCTCGGATCCAACTGCTTCATTTTCCTAAAGTAACCTCTAAGGTTATCATAAGAGATGGATTCTTCTCCAAATACTACTTCCCTAGCTTTCTCAAGAGCATACCAAGCAATTCCGTAAGTAACATCAAGTCCAAACCTAGTTTTAAGAGTTTTCAAAACCTGCAGCTCCAATTGATGGCTTACCTTGAACAATTTCAAGTATGGAATCTGATACAACATTAGAATTTACCCTACCACCTTTTCCACTTCGATGCACATCCCCACATGTATGATTTGACTCAAACTTCTTTATATAAACAAATCCATTTGCATTCTCAATAGAGGCATGGATCCTCCAAGGACAATCTTTAGAACCTTTATGAATACATTATGCAGTAACACGTTTCTTATCATTAGAAACAAAGATAAAATTAAATCCAACCTCAGTAGCATACTTTCTTAATTTGATACGAAACTCGGTTATTCCCCCTTCGAAAACACCTGACACCTTTTATATCATTAGCCCACTTCTTAGTTAACGGTCTGTTTCATCATGGTGAAAAAAATTCACAGCAAGATCAAGACAACCATTATTGCTACTGTATTCAACTTCATTAGATGTAGTTCCACCAAAAATGGCAGACGTTGAAGAATTATTTGCACAAATAAGCTCACCCTTTCTTTTAACCTGAATATCCATAGATTTGATGCCACTACGCACAACCATTATACCCATGTTCTTGTAATCATCTTCGCTATCAAGTACACATTTTATGTTCCCAGGTAAAACATAAAACAAAGAGAGATTATCCCTATTCAATGACTCCCAACGTGAACAAACAAACTCAACTATAGAATCATAAGAAGCAAACTGATTAAAGTTGCCTATAACAGTCAATCCTTCATGCTTGAACAAAAACAATACCAAAGAATCCATTGCAATGAGATAAAAGCTGCATAAAAAAAAAATTACAACGCAATAAACAAAAGTGATAAATGATTATAGAAATTAAGACAAATTATAATCGAATACAATTTGATTCAGAAAATCACGAATTCTCTATGAAGAATGAGAGTTAATTTGTGAATCTAAATAAACATACCTTTGTTGTAATTGAGATTCGAAATAAATCACTTCAGATCTGGAAATCAAAGTGATAATCGATGACAATGAGCTTAGAAATACTAAGATTGAATTGGAAATCAAACAATATCAACATTTAGATTGAAATTTTAAGCGGATTTGAAATATGAAAAAAAATCGCCATCGGAATCTCGCGCAGAGAAGAGAAATTATGCGTCGCTGTTATGAAAAATTTAGAAACTAGGTTTATAAAGGAGGACCTGCGAGGAATTACATAAAGTTATAATCCCCTCCGAGTAAAGAGAGTGAATTAATTTGTAAATTCCATAGTTAATGGAGTATTATTTTGTAGAAACAGATTTTACAAGTTTTTTTTTTGTAAATGTATACTTTTTCAGTGACTTTTTTTGTAAAAAGTCCAATACACAATTGTTTTGTTTATAAAAATTCAACACCATTCCAACTCATCATCCTATATCCCACCACTTTTATTTTATTTTATATTGTTCATTTTTATGCTCAGTAAAAATATTATTATTATTATTATCATTTATAATTAGAAATTAATACTTCAGACTTATTTAATTTTTACTAAAAAGATATTGAAAAAAAAAAACCGAAAATTAACAAAAGATAATTAAGAAATTTAAATTTAAAAAAGAGGAATTTTTTCTCTATCCAAATCAAATGAAAGAAGTCTCTATTGAAAGAGAAAAAAAATTCCTCTTTTTTAAATATAAATTTGTTAATTATCCTTTAACTAATTTAACTAAAAAGAAATTAAAAAATTAGTAAAGGATAATTAATAAATTTATATTTAAAAAATAGGAATATTTTCATATTTTTAAATCAAATGAAAGAAGTCTCTATTTAAAGAGAAATTTTTTTTATTAATTTTGGTGTAATTAACAAAGTTAAATTGAAAAAAAGAGGAATATTTTTCTTTGTCCAAATAAAATGAAAGAAGTCTCTATTTAAAGAGAAAAAAAATTATGAATTTTGGTGAAAAAAAATAAAAAAATTTTGATCAGTAAAAATATTATTATTATTATTATCATTTATAATTAGAAATTAATACTTCAGACTTATTTAATTTTTACTAAAAAGATATTGAAAAAAAAAATCAAAAATTAACAAAAGATAATTAATAAATTAAAATTAAAAAAAGAGAAATTTTTTTCTCTATCCAAATCAAATGAAAGAAGTCTCTATTGAAAGAGAAAAAAAATTCTTCTTTTTTAAATATAAATTTTTTAATTATCCTTTAACTAATTTTAAATAAAAAGAAATTAAAAAATTAGTAAAGGATAATTAATAAATTTATATTTAAAAAATAGGAATATTTTCATATTTTCAAATCTAATGAAAGAAGTCTATATTTAAAGGGAAAATTTTTGTATTAATTTTGGTGTAATTAACAAAGTTAAATTGAAAAAAAGAGGAATATTTTTCTTTGTCCAAATAAAATGAAAGAAGTCTCTATGTAAAGAGAAAAAAAAATTATGAATTTTGGTGAAAAGAAAAAAAATAAATAAATAAATTTTATATATAATATTTGAGGTCAAAGAAAAGGGTTAATTTTTAATTTTTTGAAATCCATCCAGCCAATCACGTGTTGACACCTGGAATTTAAAAAAAAAAGAAAACTTCGCAGGCATGACGCGCCATTGTCGGGGCGTGAACTCCACTCGCCACGGAAATGTCCAAAATGCCCTCCTCTATATTGGCGACACGTGTCCTGAACGGTTTTAAAAAAAATAATAATAATTTCGACCAATCACTGTGTGCCACGTCTCATTTCAGCCTTTTTTTTTTTTGCAAGATTGCCACCGCATGAAATGTCTAAAATACCCCTCAATGGCAAACAATTTATCACTATCTTGTTATTATATATTGATAGATTTCTGTAAAAGTGGGATTTTCAAAGCAGTAATAATTATCATGTTGAAAAGTAGTCTACTAGAAATCCCCCTATTTTTTTATGTCAATGAATTTAATGGGAGGGTGAGTAGAAATAATTTTGAATTTGTGTAGGGAAAATATATCTCATAATTAGGAGATAAAATAGAACTAAAACATATAATAAAAAATAAAATACGAGCGGATATGTTTATTCTGTTCACCACTAATAATAAATTTTCCACAATATACTCACAACACCTTAAAATATTTCTAAAATTTTGTTAAAGTCCTTCATAAAGAAGGAATAAGATAAAAATAAATAACTTACTACAATAAAAAAAAATTGATGGAAATAATACAATATGATAAATTTCAAATTTTTTTAGCCTTTAAAGATTTTTTAGCCTTAATTATTGTTTATAGTAGTAATCAATGCATATCATCAAATTTAAAAAGATACTTAATTATTGTTAACAATAATTAAGTTTAAGTATCTTTTTAACTTAACAATAATTAAGTATCTTTTTAGCCTTTCGAGATTTTTTACACTATTTGGTGGTACTATTTGCACCACCAAATAGTGTAAAAAATCTCGAAAGGCTAAAAAGATAATTATTATTTTAAATTTGATGATATGCATTGATTACTACTAAGCTGGAGTAATCATTTACAATAAAAGCTGCCATTTTTAAATCAATTAGGCTAGAATTTTTTGTTACTGGTATTGATTTGAAACAATTAAGCTTCTCCAATGTTATGAGAACTCCATTAGATAACTATTTCTTTGAGAAATAATAAAGTTACAAAAGAATATTACAAAAATTGGTTTACAAAATGAGGTGTCAAGATTTTATTGATGTTTTTATTTATAGTGTGCCGAATTTACAATCGATGCTACCAAATAGTGTAAAAAATCTCGAAAGGCTAAAAAGATACTTAATTATTGTTAAGCTAAAAAGATACTTAATTATTGTTAACAATAATTAAGTATCTTTTTAAAAACCTATATAAAAACCTTTAATTCCAGCTTCATAAACAGAGGAGGTGCTAGTGATCTGGTGGATAAAGTGATTGTGTTTATTTTCAATGGTCTAAGTTCAAATCCCAAAGAGAGCAAATTGCATTATATTTTCAGCTTCATAAACAGAAGAAACATGGATACAGAAAACAGAGTGCGAAGTGAGATAAAAACACCCTTATTACCAGAAGAGAATCCTTACAATACCGATGAAGGCAGCTCAAATACGATCGTTTACTTTAGCACATTCGTTGCAGTCTGCGGTTCTTTTGCAGTCGGATCTTGCGTAAGTTATCCAAAACTATACTGTCAAAACTCAAAAGAATTTATAATATACTTAAAAAAAATTAAAAATGAATAAATATTCTGCTGCATTACTTTTCAGGTTGGTTACTCATCACCAGCTGAAACTGCCATAAGGAAAGATCTAAGTCTGACTATAGCAGAGGTTAGTTAAGTCAAAGACAAGACTAAGACCCAGTTTTTTTTTCAAATTATTGCATAGCTCCCCAATTGAATTCTTCGGTGTGTATAATCCAATGTAGTATTCAATTTTCGCGTCAATATTGACTTTTGGTGGAATGATTGGTGCAATCACTAGCGGGCGCTTGGCTGATTTCTTTGGTCGTAAAGGGGTATGTTTCAAATCATAAACAAAATGAACATTCATTTTCGGACATGGGAGTATAATTTTAAACATAAGAAAATTTACAGTTTTCTTTTGTGGAATCACATATGCAGGCAATGAGAGTCGCAAGCGCTTTCTGTGTAGTAGGATGGTTAACGGTTTTTGCTGCTCAAGTGTGTATTATCTTACTCTTATTCATTTCAGGTTCATATTTAAAGAGCCATCTAATTTCATTTTCTATTTAGGGCCCTGTTTCCCTGGACATAGGAAGGCTAGCAACGGGAATTGGAATGGGTGTCTTTTCTTACGTGGTACCTTATATTTTATGTATACAATGTCTCGTAGTACTCCCTCCATCCCATTATAAATGTCGCATCTTGACTTTTTTTGGTCAACTTGATTGTATAATTTTCATCAATCTTCGGTTAAAGTTCAATCAAGATGACCAAAAGAGTCTAACAAGACTGACAAGAATGTGTGTGAATGGCAAGGTACCTGTGTTTGTAGCTGAAATCGCGCCCAAGAATCTGCGAGGATTTTTAACAAACATGTATGAGGTAATGAATCCAGGAAACACATTTATATAAATCAACATTGTTTTGTTTATATTCGAGTATTCAAGAATTAGATGTATACTCCACAGCTCATGGTCTGCACTGGAGAGGCAGTTGCTTTCGCATTAGGGACATTCATGACATGGAGGACCTTAGCGTTAACAGGTGAGTTTTGAAACCCAACCTGAATGTAGATTCAGTTACGAATAAGCACTGGCACTGGCGAAGCTAGTAAGGAGCTTATGGGGACAATTTCTCCCTTTGGATTTTTTTTTTAATTACTAGTCCAAATATTTCAAGAATTTTGGGGTTTTAGTGAAATTTATTGAAACCTGCCCCCATTTGTGTAAAGAAAAAAATGCACTAAATTTTCTGGCTCTGCCGGTACTATTTTTATTCCGTGTGCAATTCAATATAGTGCTGGTAGAGGGACTGACTTGGCTCTAAAGTACTTGCAGGATTGATTCCGTGTGCAATTCAGTTTTTTGGTCTTTTTTTTATACCAGAGTCTCCTAGATGGCTTGTAAGACTATGGGCTGAGTAAATATTTGATGTATTCTGATCTCAATTCTAGAAATGTAGGCGGAAAAATTGATATTTAGAACATTCGCAGGCAAAGACAGGAAATAAAAAAGAATTTGAATTTTCATTGAGGAAACTTCGTGGGACAGAAGCTGACATAACAAATGAGGCAGCTGAAATCCAGGTTCCTAGTTCAAAACGCTAAAGTGTGAACTCCCTTTGTCACTGACAATATTTAGAGTATGAAGGGAGTAGTGACATTATATAATTTTGTTGACAGGATTATATAGAAACTCTCGAAAAGCTCCCAAAAGCCAAAATTCTGGATTTGTTTCAAAGGAAATACTTGCGCTCTGTCACTGTAAACATGTCTTCTGCCAGACCTTTTTTTGTTGTTCATAAGAGGAAAAAACCATATTTTGAGAACTGAACTTTGGGCCAATTTCCAATGTAAGCACTGATTATTATTTTTTTGCAAATGTCATCTCTGAAATTTTTCAGTTTTTAAAATGTGCTCACTTTGTCCATAATTTTGCTAAAAATGTAACAACAGTTAGTCACGTGAGTAATTTTTGTTAAGTTTTAACCAAGTTGATAGCGTGCATGCTGAATGGACTTGGGCAGTAAAACTCTCGCCTTTAACCATGCACGTGAGCCCCACATGTCCCACCTAACAGCCATGTATGCCATCAACTTGGTTAATAACATAATAAAAATTAATTATGTGATGTCATGTGACTAATTCTCCCAAGTTTTTGACGAAATTATGCCTATCGTTCAGTGACCAAAATATGGGTTTTGCCTTCTCAAAATGATCTTTGCACAAAATGCGCGTCTATTTCCTAATGAAGTTACTAAACTCCGCCAGTCATTTACATCTACAACAGATAGGGGTTGGGCTGATGCTTGCTCAACAGTTTGGGGGAATTAATGGAGTTACTTTCTATGCCAGTTCTATTTTCGAATCAGCAGGTAAAGATCTTTGTTTTAAGAAAAATTTGGAATCCCAATTCATCTTCTAACCGGTCAACGAGTCTCTAAAATACCACACATTCATCAACAACTTTAGTTCATTTTCTTGACAGAAATCAGATCATAAAAACTGAATGCAAGATTGTTTAACAGAATTGAGTTTCATTTATATTTTTCCAGGACTTCCTTCCAAACTAGGAACTGCAATTCTTCCTCTTCTTCAGGTAATCAGCTCTCACTCCAATTCTTTCTAGTTCAGAGAAATTTCTTTATAAACGTAACTTGTTTCAAATGGTTCCTTTTGTATTTTATAATATCGGTTTTCTCTGTGTATAGGTTGTGATGGTTGGTACAACTGGATTACTCTTTATCGAGAAAGCTGGAAGAAAACCACTTCTACTGGTAAACTTATACTCCCTCCTTTTCAGAAAGTTTATCCCACTTTGACTTTTAGGTCAACTCAATCGATCTTTGACCATAATTTTATAAAAATCTAGATATTTCAATTCAGTTCTAATATTGTTATTGGTAGTATTCCTAATGGTGAAACCATAACAATTTTTAGAATTGCATAGGAATATCAAGCTTTTCATAAAATTATGATCAAAGTTCAATTGAGTTGACCATGAAAGTCAAAGTGGGATAAACTTTATGGGACGGAGGGAGTAGAATAGAATATCCCTAAACAATGTTTTCTATTCTTCCAATCCTGGATAAAAAATTATTTTCACTTTCTAGGTATCAGCATCAGGGCTCGCTATCGGTTGCCTACTTACAGCGCTTTCATTTTACTGCACGGTTATGATCAAACTACTCATCTATATACATTTCCATCCGTATTTCCTTTGATTCAAAATGTGTTTAACATATAATAATCCTCTTTCGGACCAGACTTATCAAATTGCACTGAAAGCAGCACCACCACTTGCTATGACTGGACTACTGGTAACTAAAAAACCAGCTATGAGATTCCCTCTTTCCACTTTCCAGAATAAATCATAGTCCCTTTTATGTTCTGATCTCTAACTAATGTTTTTTGAATTCAGGTGTATGTAGGTTCCTCCGAGACTGGAATGGGAGCTATTCCATGGGTCGTGATGTCTGAGGTATAAAGTCTTTGAAATTCATTATTCTGTGGATTACACCAATCTGATAGTACAGATAATTATCTTTGTTGCAGATATTTCCTATAAACGTTAAAGGGAGTGCCGGAAGTCTAGCAACACTAGTGAACTGGTCAAGCGCCTGGGTGGTTTCTTACAGTTTCAATTTTCTCATGAGCTGGAGCTCTTACGGTATACAAAATTTTCCCAGCAATCGCTGTAAAAGAACTTGCATGGTCTAACTGAAAAATGATAGGAAGAGTAATATGGAAAAGCAGAAGAAGCCAGCCTGTTATTCTAGTACTCTTTGATAAATAGTACTCCCTCTATCCCAAAATAAATGTTGCATTTGACTTGTCAACGTTTTTAAGGAATGTGTTTTACTTATTTGTACAATGGTACAATTGCACCAAGCATACTTCCTTATTAAGAAAGGTGACATTTATTTTGGGACAAACCAAAATGGAAAGTGCGATATTTGTTAAGGGACGGGGGAATAATCCTTTTTTTATTCAATGGCTACGACCACAGGGATCGAACCCATCCCCTATAGGCCCTAAAGACGACCTCAGTACCACATGACCAAAGGCCGATTGGTACATATATAATAATCTTTCAAACTGCATATGAGAGCATAAACTTACACTTGTTTTGTGGTTTCAGGAACTTTCCTTCTTTATGCTGGAGTAAATATACTTTCGATCTGGTTCGTGATGAAGCTGGTACCTGAAACAAAAGGAAGAACTTTGGAGCAAATACAGGCTGCCATTAACGCATAGTGAATTTGTGATACACAAATAACATGATCATTGGAAAACCTATTGTGTTTTGTTATAATTTAATAATTTAGTCTTGAAATGATCCTAGCACAGAAATACATGCAAATCATCATTGACCTCAAAAGCCATGTCAAATCTGCTGAAATCATTGTCAGTTGTACCATTTAGAGACCATTTCCACTGAAAGAAACAACAGAAATAAACCAAAGAACAAATTTAGGATGCAGTGAAAAAAATGGACAAATTGTAACACTTCGATTTTGGTGGTCAAATTGATTGAACTATGACTAGGAATTTTGAATCATTAAAATTTAAAAAAATGATATTGATTGTATCATCAATGGTGTATCAATTATAATTTTAAGAAATTTATTAGGATAATCAAACTTCCATAATTTCTTGGTCAAAGTTCAACCAAGTTGACCGCCAAAGTCAAAGTGTCACTGTATTTCCGGGATGGAGGGAGTATATCTTAACCTCTGAAGCATTCGAAAAATGTAAGGTTATTCATTTATAAGTACTCAATTTGTTGCTAATCACTTAATAGGTTGAGAAGCTGAAACCTAATCCAAAGTTGACATTTGACATCTCACCCAACAGAAGAATGTAAAAACGTGTAACATGTCCTGGATCCCCCCCCCCCCCCGAGAGACTTACAAACAGATACATAAATGTGATGATCTAAGTCAGAAGGGTTTACCATACGTTTTAGTCCTGTGATTACATAGGCAGCAAATTTCTTCAAAAAAAAAAAAAAAAAAAAAGAAAACAAGGAATCTACTTCATCACTAGGGTTGCTTAACTTTTGACTGAGGAATTCGAGCTTACAGTTATAACAGTGGAAACTTCCATGAAATCAACACCCGTCTGGTTTCTTAGAATTTTGGGTGGTTTGTATTGACTTCCAGTTGCTCCATTTCTTATGGCTTTTTTTGATAACTCATCATAACTACCATGCTTCACAATAGATAACAACAAGGCCCGATGTCACCTCTTTCCTGCATTACCTTATAGAGTCCTCCTAAGCCATCCTCAATAGACAAGCAACATCGTTTAAGAATATTAAACAACTCGTGGACCTTATCCTTTTCAAGAAATATATCTCCTTGAACTTCTAGAAAAATCTTCCATTGCTTTGGGTTCACCTTAAAGTCCAAAAACCCTGCAAACTCCACAGTCTCTGCATTCGTTAAACTTCTTAGCATGAGTTGGAAACTTGTCATAGCTGACACCAGATCCTTTTTAGTCACTATGCCACTAGAAGTTTTAGGAGCTCGCATTACAAACTAAACTTGTGGGGATGAGTTATGGAAACCAACAACTTCTTGTTTTTATAGAAGAAAAGAAGGTTGTAATACAACTTCTTGTTTCAAATAACTGTAGTGGATGTGTGATGGTCTTGGTGATTGCTTACCTTCACAGATTTCCATTTCAAGGGTCGAAAGAATCAACTGTTTGCCCTTTGATTCAACATTGGAATGCAAATAAATTCAAACTGGGGATTGATTCTAAAGCTAAAGTTGGTTGGGGAAAGTTAATTTTTTCAGAAAAGGATTTTTATCCTATAAGTACCTTTGGAAAAGATTTTGTGGATGATATACCTGGTGATTTTCATGAAGATATTAGTCCATTGATGATTGAAAGTGGTGCAAATGAGAGAAATGCAGAATCAAGCGATGTAAGTACTATCAATTTGAAATTCTTACACCGATACTTTGAAATACTTATATTGTCACTATTGATTACTTGCATTGGCACAATTAATAACATGTACTGGCACTTAAAATACTGACACTGGCACAATCATTTGGCTGCATTACGGGCATAATTACACTCTGAAACTGAAACTGGCACCAATCATTTGCTTACATTGGCACAATTGCACTCATTCTTAATATTTTTCATTGATGTAGGCTGCTAAAAAGTCATGGGATATATTTAAAAATGACCTTGATAATGATGTCTATACACATATAGAAAGACTTAAACTTATGAAGAAGTATAAAGGAAACAATGCAGCAGATGAGAAGGGGAAAGAGAAAGGCAACGAGGGGGAGGGGGAGGAAGTAGAAGAAGATATTTTTAACGATGAAGATTTTTCTGAGATTGATAATATTGTTTCAGACCTTTTGAAGAAAACAAAGGCTGATATGAGAATAAAAAGAAAAGGCTCAACTCCAACGTTTGACCTTTTTTCTTAGCAATAATGAGGAAAAAAGAGAAGATACGGCTCATAACAAACAGTATTCAAATGAGATTTTGCGGGGGATAGATGAAGTTTATCAGTGTGACACGGTGTATGAAAAAGGTCAAGAAGCTGTATGAAAAAGGTCAAGAAGATGATGTCGAATAGATCGAGAAAGATGTTGAAAATTTGTTGTAGAATATAAATCGGAGTTGTCATGAGATGTTGAACGTAGGGTGTTCATTGAATTGTGGAGCATCTAACGAGAAAGTTGTATACTGTTCTCGATTTATAATAGCAACTCTGATGGTTTTCGATCAATGTTGAAGCTGAGGAAGGAAGTTGTTGACCTATGTATGTCTACACATTTTTCAAGAACTCTTAGGGGGTAAGTTATAAATTTATTTAACACTGGCATTTATCAATACAAAACACTGACCCTTATGAACACAAACACTGGCACCTTTTATGAATATATACACTTGTACGTAAAAGCATTTACTAATTTATTTTTCTTTTATAGCGAGTGTCATCCTATGTATACAATGGTCCATAGCTTATTACTTGAAGATATTTCGAGCTTGGAAGAAGACATGAAAATAACTTCAAATATCATTGAGTATTGGGCTTTACTTCTTAATAATGTGGAACGAAAGTCTGGTAGAATGAGAAAGCTTATTTTTGGGCTAAGTCATTATGTGAGTTCTTTATCTATGGTTGTTTGTTAATTAAATTATATTGGTGTCAATTTAATGATTTTATTAATGTGTTATACAGGCTGCTTGGTTACAACGTACGAAGCAGAATCCTCAAAATGTTGTGCAAAAAGCTGGTAAAGAAATTACAGAGTGTTTGATACATTGGATTGAGCTTAATGTCAATGCTGAGGGAATTGATTTGAGTGAAGTTAAATTGGTATGCATTGTCATTTTATGAAGACACAAACTGGTATACTAAAAGACTAACATTGGCACTATAAGAGACAAACACTGGCACTATAAACAACTACCATTGTCACTATAAACAATTAACACTAAGGGCAAAGGGCAAACCCCGGTGCGCCAAGCGCTCCCGCTGCGCGGGGTTGGGAGAGGGAACCATTTGCTAGAGCCTTCCCCTGACAATTGCCAAGAGGCTGTTCGCCAAGGTTCGAACCCGTGACCTTATGGTCACCAAAGGAGCAACTTAACCGTTGCGCCAAGGCTCGCCCTCACTATAAACAATTAACACTGGCATTTATAAATACACGTACTGGCATTTATAAATACACACACCGGCACTTATTAACCCAAATACTGGTATAAAAGATCACTTGCACCGGCACACTAAGTCACAAACACTGCATTAGGAAACACATTAACTGGTTATAGACAATTGACTCACTAACACTGTTATTATCTTGCAGTTCTTCTTGCCCTTACATAGAGGTGATAATAGAAGTGGCCATTACACACATTATATTGTCAATACTGAGAGTCAAATAATTCAGTATTTTGACAACTTACCAATGAATGATTGGAAGAGGGAGAACATGCCAAGACTTGCTTATAGCATGTTATTATTTTTATTGAATTTTTTTTATACCAAAACATCCATATTAATTTTGTTGATTTTTTTATTTGCAGCATGCAACATTCAAACAATTCTTAAAACACATAAATCATCCAAGTGCTGCAAATGTATCAAAGTTTCAGTTTGAGTATATGCCATTTGAATGGGTTTTGAAAGAAAATTGTGGTAATGTAGACTGTGCAGTATACTTAATGGCTGAAATGAGACAATTTAATGTAGCAATTCACTCATGCCCTGAGTTGTGTGATCACTCATCAAGACTGCGTATTAGGGCGAGATTCTAGCATCTTTAGTTCTTTGTGATATTAACTTTGCTAGGCAAAGTTTATTGCTTGAATTAGAGTTGTTTTCAAACGATAAAAGAGCAGTCTTGAAGAAGAAAGAAGAAGAAGAGAAGATAGAAGAAGAAGAAGAAAAAAAAAATAAGAAGAAAAGGAAAGAAGAAAAGAAGAAAAAATTAGAAGGAAAAAAGGTTGGAAAGAAGTATTTTACTAGAAAATCTAGGGACAAATGAATTTTTGTTTGTAAAAAATAATTGTTTGTTATAAATGAATCAGTGTTATTTTTAACATTTTTATTGATGCAATGTTGGCAATTTTATAATGTGCAAATCCTCAGTTTATTGAAACACAAGCAAATGTTGGCACTATTGAAAATCTATCACTGGCACTTTTGAAACATTGATCTTTGGCACTTTGATACACCGATGCCGGCACTTTCAAACACTAATGTTGGCACTTTGAAAATTTGATGCTTGCACTTTCAAACACTAATGTTGATACTTTGAAAATCGATGCTAGCACTTTGAAAAACTAGTTTTTTCATATGTTATGAAAAAAACTAGTTTTTGGACTCGATTTAAATCTATAATACGTGTGTTGAACCGGACGACCGATTCACTAACAAAATTGAACCGCTTTTTATTAACTCAAATCCAACGAACACATACAGTAAAACACACAGTTACGCCGCAACATAGAAATTCATTGAGCTAAAGCAGAATTCAAGCGAAAATCATTATATATCAATCGATTGGGTTACTATATAATTCACTACACCAGCTTCTTCATTATAGATTATCAATTGAGATATTTACAATCATTTCTAATTGTTTCATTCAATACGGGCGATTTTGATTAGATTACTACGAGATAATTATTCGAAGTCTTCATTACTCGAACTGTCAGTACACTCACGAAAATTGATTAGTTAACATTATAATTGAATTACTTCAGATAATGCTACTGTAATTGATCAAATTCCTCAATTAGTTGATGATAATCATGAAACATGCAAGCCAATTTTATAATGCCAATGTTTTTTTATATAATGCTAGTACACTTTGTAGTTCCATTTTTTGTTGTTTGAATTACAAGTAAGTATTTTTTGAAGTGCCGGTGTTATTTTTCTGAAGTGCCAGTGTTTGTTATTATATGTGCCAGTGTTAACATTCACTGGTTTTGTAGTACAATATTTGTTTAATAATGTACCGGTGTTTATTTTTGAATGTGCCAATTTTTTAAAATTATATGTACCGGTGAGTGTTGTTTGGACTGTTAGTGTTAGTTTGTTGTTATTACATATGCCAGCATCAGTATTTTAAGATGTCACATTTTATTTAACGAATAAGATTCCCATTTTTAAATAAAAAGCTAATTTCATATAATTTAATTATTATATAAATAATGTACATATAAATAAATCATATTCATTAAAAATTTAATAAGTCAAATATGACACTTATAATGAAGCCAAAATCTTAAAAAAAATCTCGGTTTTTTGTAAGCTAAAAAAAAGTGTGTTGTTTCACCCGCTAATCCCAGTGGTAGTGTAAAAAATGTTAGTGTAAATAGTGTCAGTGCATGTATTATTAAATGTCAGTGTAAAAAGTATCGGTATTAGTGTAACAAAATGCCAATGTAAAGAGTGTCAGCGTATGAATTAAAAAATATCAGTGTTAGTGTAACAAAATGGCAGTGTAAAAAGTGCCGGTGCATGGATTATTAAGTGTCAGTGTAAAAAAGTGTCAATGTTAGTGTAAAAAAGTGCTAGTGTTAGTGTAAAAAAATGTAGCGCATGTATTATTAAGTGCCAGTGTAAAAAAGTGTCAATGTTAGTGTATAAAAATGTCAGTGTAGAAATAAACAGTGCATGTATTATTAAGTATCAGTGTAAAAAAATGTCAGTGTTAGTGTAAGAAAATGGCAGTGTAAAGAGTGACGGTGCATGAATTGTTAAGTTTCAGTGTAAAAAAGTGTCAATGTTATTGTAAAAAAGTTTCAGTATTAGCATAAAAAATGCAGTGTAAAGAGTGTCAGTGTATGTATTATTAAGTGTAAGTGTAAAAAAGTAACAATATTAGTATAAAAAAAATTCAGTGTAAAGAGAACCAGTGCATGTATTATTAATTTTCAGTGTAAAAAAGTGTCAATGTTGGTGTTACAAAATGTCAGTGTAAAGATCGTCGATATTATTAAATGTCAGTGTAAAAAAGTGTCAATGTTAGTGTAAAAAAATGTAAGTGTTAGTGTAAAAAAATACAGTGTAACGAGTGTCAGTGCATGTATTATTAAGTGTCAGTGTAAAAAAGTGTCAATTTAATGTAAAAAAGTGACAGTGTTTGTAAAAAAAATATAGTGTAAAGAGTGTCGGTGCATGTATTATTAATATCGGTGTAAAAAAAATCTCAGTGTTAGTATAAAAAAATGTCATTGTAAAGAAAACCAGTGCATATATTATTAAGTGTCAGTGTAAAAAAGTGTCAATGTTGGTGTTACAAAATGACAGTGTAAATAGCGTCATTGCATGTATTATTAAATGTCAGTGTAAAAAAAGTGTTAATGTTAGGTCGACCTGACTGAATGATGGAGCCGGATAATACCCGTATAAGAGCTGTGGATCGTATGTCGGATAAAGCTAGGTCGGGACCATGGAGGTCGGACAATGAGCTAGGTCGACTGATCTTGACTGACAGGCCATGGGCCTTGCGATAATTGGGCCGACCACTGGAAATGTGGTGGCAATAGTACTTGGATAGCTGGGATTTGATCACTGGGCCTAGTCCGTTACATTTATTCCGTTCAGTGGCCCCCAACTTTCTGAGTTGACTTTGTCGACCAGGAAGTTATAAGAGTTTTTGATGAAGCTTTGAGTAGGTCGCAGATAGATGCTCGAACTTTGACATATGATCGACCATGGTGACGTGGCTCAATCTCGATCGTTGACTGTGGACGGCTAGATCGGTAGGAGCGTCGTATTTCCTTAATCATTGATTTATGGGACGATTGGACAACCGCCTTGAAAACCGTCCGGGGCATTAATTGTTGAGTTAACCGTTTGAAAACACACCCTTTCCAATTCAAGAAAGGATTAACAGGGGAGTATAAAAGAGAAATCTTTTTCCTTTTTGGATTTTACAAACCCCCAATTTTCAAGCGTATATTCACGGTAACAGGCAAAGCAAGGTTTCTGATTTCTGGTGCCTCCAGTCCGTCGTTTTCTTTGTTCTATGTTAAGGATCCCAATAAACCCTCCTTCCTTAGGAACAGAAAGGGATTTCCAGGGAAATCTAGGTCGCCTTTATGTAGGTCACCAGAGTCTGTATGTAGAACTGATTCCCTTCTTTCTTCTTCTATAGATATGGCAGCTCAAGGGGGAGCTACAGCTTCTACTTCTTCCAGCCCACGGATTGTGGATGCGTTCGACTCCTATGTTGCTATAGGGAGGAATGAGAGAGGTTATGTGCCTCCCAAGCCAATTCAAGGGAAAAGAGGCTCTGAGTCTCGCTTAAACATGTTGTATGGCTTCTGTGAAGAAGACAAGGATGAGTTTAGGGTGACCCACTATCCCAAGAAGAAATTCATGAAGAAGTTTGGATCGACCTACACCACTGATCCTACTAGGGTGGCCTTTTTCTATGGCCAATTTGAGGCAGGCTTGAGACTTTCCTTAGACCCATTTGTCAATGAATTTCTTGAGTGTATGAACGCTCTACCTCTTCAGCTGGGAGCCAATACTTGCAGAGTTTTGGTATGCTTTGCAATGGTATGTAGATTTCTGGGTTTTGAGCTCTGCCTTCACGTATTTAGGATGTTTTTCAAGATTTCCCTAGATAAGGTAAACTTGGGGATTAGCACTCCATCTAGACCTTATGCCCCAAAAATCTTCATCAACCTCCCTAGCAAAGTAAGTAGCTGGAATACTCATGTTATAGTGGTTGAGAGTCGGAGAGGTTGGGAATTCCCTTTACCCAATGATGAATCTGATGTGATAAAGGAGGAAGACTATTGGGTGTCAGACTGGAGCAATGATTTGTATAAGAAACTTGTTGAAGTAGCTGAGAGAAGCCCCATTAGCTGGGAGATACTAGGGACCACTAAGAATAATTATATTCAGGCTGGCATGATGCTTGGTAGTGGTGAGGTAGCTCCCTTGGTCCCAAAAGTTAGGAGCTGGAGATACCATGATTAGGTCACTCACGAGGGAGACAGATTCAGATTTGAGAACCAGTGTCATGAATGTAAGAAGAACCCAAATTACAGCCGACTGAATATGGATCATTTTGGGGGTGAGTGTTTATTTGCCTTTTACTTAGCTCGTCACTTTTTTGCTCGCAAGCTTCTTACTTAGCTCGCTCATATTTTTACTTATCAATTGTTGTACCCACCATCTCGAGCTAACACTTACTTTCTATCTTATGCAGTTCTTACCCCAGAGCAAGAAGCTAACATGGGGAGAGTTGTGAATGTGAAGAAAAGTAAGAAGAGTTGTGGTGCTGCCAACGCCGGAGCCAACCGCCAGATGTTGTTGAAGCTAGTTGATGAAGAGACTGAGAAGTTGATTCCCGTCGAGGAGGATGTTGAGATGGAGGTGGAAAAGACTTGAGGGTGATGCCAAAGAGGTTAATAATGCCGGAGCTGGGGAGGAGGTCGAGCCAGTACTGGAGCCAATACAGGAAGTTCCTCAAACCAAGGCCAAGACAACTGTTGTCGATCTAGAAGACGACGAGGAAGACGAAGACAACCGTCCCTGAATAAGAAGAAAAGATCCAAGCCTAACCCCAGATCTGGACAAGTGGATGCTATTGTCAGCAGTTCTCTGTTCTCTGCCCCAACTATCCAAGTCTCATATGCCAAGCTCGTCCAAGCTAGAGTAGGCAAGTTAAGCGACGTCCCATTGCTCTCCGGGATTGATTGCTCCAGCAGGGAATATCCGGAGCTGGAGTATGGGCAGGTGGTGGTGAGCGAAGCTTGCTAACCCGGGACTTGGTGTCCAAATATGCCAAGATGGGCTTGAGTGCTGAGGAGTTTAGTGTCAGGTTGGGCATGGTTCATTCCGAGGTAACCTTTTAGCTTTTCTCTACTTTCTGCTTTGGTTTACTGATTTATTTACAAGTTGCTCGATCTGACCCTTAGTTTTTTATCTTGCTGCAGTCTCTTGTTATGGTCGAGCTGGTCAAGAGCAGCTGGAAGGCAGCTGAGGAGCAAGAGAAACTTGCAATGACCATGTATGATCAACGGTCGGCCGAGCTAGGGGAGTTAGTGAAAAAACATGCTGAGCTGGAGGAAAAGCATGTTGATCTGGATTCAGCTTATGAGTCTCTTAAGCTAGTCAAAGATGATGCTTTGAAGGCCAAGGATGAAGCCTGAGGCAAGCTGGGGGAGACCAGGAAAGAGCTCGGTGAAGTCAAGCTGGGTAAGGAGAAGGTGGAACAGGAGCTGGAGATGTTGGAAGAGAGCACTGCCATGCTGGTTAAGCAGACTGATGATCAAAAGGCAGCTCGTCAAAAGTGGGAGGAAGAAGCCAAGGCAAATCTGGAGGCAACAGTCAAGGCTACAATAGAGGCCTATAAGGAGAGCGACGAATGCCATGATTTTGTCACAGAGCAGGCTAGATCTTTCTTCGATGTAGATCGGCGCCACATGGCTCGCCGTATCTTAGTGGACCCCTCTGTCGACCTGGAAAGTGGGCTTCAGAGGAACAGTTTGATATGGCAGCTCGTCAAGGTCATCCTCTTGTGCCATATAACGATAATGATCTGGCTGCCCTGGCTGAAGAAGATGCCGAGATGGAAGCTGAGCCCTGGGTCGCCCCATCCGTTGAGCCAGTAAACTTTAATACCATACTTAAGGAGCTTGAGGACGCTGATGAGCTGATATTGGATATTGACACCCCAAATTATGCTTTTTTTGAATCTGGAAAGCTCAACCATTTACCACAGCAAGAAAAGGAACCTGAGCAGTCTGCCGGTGACGACCAAACTGAAGACGATCCAGCCGTTTGAATTTTCATTTTTCTGATTGGGTGATGTAATGATACATGCTCCAAAACAATCTTTTTATTTTTGCTTATGTAGTCTATGCCTTGGCCCAGCTTTTGGGAGGCATTTTAACTTGACAAATTTTGATCGTACAAGTTTTAGCCGCTTTGGGGGATTTGCTTTTATTTATTCAATCATAGTTGACCTTATGCTTGAATCGTTTGCTGTAGATCCTTGCTTTGTATGTATGTCGAACTTAGATTTATAAGGTTGACCGGAATTGTCATGAGTTTTTGATCGGACTAGTTCAGGAACCAAGTCGACCTAATACTTTCCTTATTTAAAAACGAGATTGACTAAGAGTCGAATCTGTTAAAGGAGCGAGACTGACTAAGAGTCGAGCATGTTCGAACGAGGTCGACTTAGGAGTCGGACCTGTTAAAGGAACGAGGCTGACTAAGAGTCGAGCCTGTTAGAAAGAGGATGACATAGGAGTCGGACCTGTTAAAGGAACGAGGCTGACTAAGGTCGAGCCTGTTATAACGATAAAGGAACGAAGCTGACTAAGAGTCGAGCATGTTAGAACGAAGTCGACTAAGAGTCGGACTTGTTAAAGGAACGAGGCTGTCGGACATGTTAAAGGAACGAGGCTGACTAAGAGTCGAGCCTGTTAGAACGAAGTCGACTAAGAGTCGGACTTGTTAAAGGAATGAGGCTGACTAAGAGTCGAGCATGTTCGAACGAGGTCGACTTAGGAGTCGAACCTGTTAAAGGAACGAGACTGACTAAGAGTCAATCCTGTTAAAATGAGGACGACTTAGGAGTCGAACCTGTTAAAGGAACGAGACAGATTAAGAGTCGAGCCTCTTAGAACGAGGACGACTTAGGAGTCGGACCTGTTAAGTTAAAGGAACGGGGCTGACTAAGAGTCGAGCCTGTTAGAACGAAGTCGACTAAGAGTCGGACTTGTTAAAGGAACGAGACTGACTAAGAGTCGAGCCTGTTAGAATGAGGTCGACTTAGGAGTCGGACCAGTTAAAGAACGAGGCTGACTAAGAGTCGAGCCTGTTAGAACGAAGTCGACTAAGTGTCGGACTTGTTAAAGGAACGAGGCTGACTAAGAGTCAAGCCTGTTCGAACGAGGTCGACTTAGGAGTCGAACCTGTTAAAGGAACGAGGCTGACTAAAAGTCGAGCCTGTTAGAATGAGGTCGACTTAGGAGTCTGACGAACGAGGTCGACTTAGGAGTCGGCCTGTTCAAGGAACGAGGCTGACTAAGAGTCGAGCCTGTTAGAACGTGGTCGACTTAGGAGTCGGACCTGTTAAAGGAACAAGGCTGACTAAGATTCGAGCCTGTTAGAACGAAGTCGACTAAGAGTCGGGCTTGTTAAAGGAACGAGGCTGACTAAGAGTCGAGCCTGTTAGAACGAGGCCGACTTAGGAGTCGCACCTGTTAAAGGAACGAGGCTGACTAAGAGTCGAGCCTGTTAGAACGAAGTCGACTTAGAGTCGGACTTGTTAAAGGAACGAGACTGACTAAGAGTCGCGTCTATTAGATCGATGCATAGTCGTAACACAACTTGGTTGAATAGAATTGCAACTTTATTGAAGTAGTAGAACGTTTACACAGAAAACAGAAAACTAGAACTGGAACTAAAACTTGAACTGAAACTGATACTAAAGCTAAAACTGAAATCTAAAAGTAGTATTTGTTAAGGTGGCTAGCATGCCACAGATTTTTCAACTCCTCCCCGTCTGGATGACCAATCATATAAGTTCCTTCCTTGACCACTCGAGTAACGACATAGGGACCTTTCCAGTTGGGAGATAATTTATTCTGTTGAGCTTTCCTTCCAGTTACCTCGATTTTTCGTAGCACATAGTCCCCAATTTGAAACGATCTTCTCGTTACTTTCTTGTCGTGGTAACTCTTAGTTTTCTGCTTATAATTGACCATCCAAAGCTGAGCTGTATCCCGTTTTTCGTCGAGCAAATCCAAGTCGATCAACCTGTTGATGTTGTTCTGCTCTTGATCAAAGAAAACTACCCTTGTCGTAGGGACTTGTAGCTCGGTCGGTGCCATGGCTTTTGATCCATATGCAAGAGCGAATGGGGTTTCACCCGTGGACCCCCGAGCGATTGTGCGGACGGCCAGAGAGCAATGAGAAGTTCGTCCAACCAGTTGCTTCGTCGACCAACCAAACCCGTCTTAAGTGCAGAGAGGACCAGTTTGTTCGCTGCTTCAGCTTGCCCGTTACCTTGAGGATAGGCGACTGAGGATTTCCAATGTTTGGCTCCTACTCTGGTCATTTCTTCTTCGAAAGCTGTGGAGAACTGTAGCCCGTTGTCCGACATTATTGCTCGAGGAATCCCAAAACGGCACCAAATGAAATCATGAATAAAATTGATGACGTTTTCCTCTGTAATCCTGGCTAACGACTTGGCCTCGACCCACTTGGTAAAGTAATCAATGGCAACGATCACATATTTACAATTTCCACGGGCGGGCGGGAAGGGACCAATCAAATCGACTCCCCACATATCGAAAGGCCAAGTTGCGATCACTGGAGTTTGCTCGGTTGTAGGCACTCTAGGAAGGTCGGCAAATCTTTGGCATTGGTCGCACCCCTGAACAAAGTCGTGAGCGTCTGCTCTCATGTGAGGCCAATAATAACCCAACGTAATCAATTTATCGTCCAAAGTTCTGGCCCCCGGGTGTCCACCACAAACCCCACTACGTACCTCATACATCATCTGAGTAACTTCTTGATGGTGAACACACCTCAATAATGGTAAGTGAACGACCTTCTGAATAATGTGTCTCCATGAATGACATATCTCGAGACTTTTTTCTTGATATCTCGAGCTACTTTTCCGTCGGTATGTAGCTCGCCTGTCTCTAGATAAGCTCGTATTTCTTCGATCCAGCACTTGGTGTAAACCCATTCTCTGGTAGTATTCTCCAGGCATTGAATCTGAACCCTCTCATAAGCTGGATGTTCAAGGTAAGAGATAGATTCCCCATGCTCGTCTGATGTGGCCAGCTTTGAGAATAAGTTGGACAACTCGTTATCATCTCGACCTACCCGTTGTATTTCCCAGAATTCCAAGTCCTTAACTAGCTCCTTCACTAGGTCGCAGTACTTGACCAGAGTAGGATTCAGCACCTCATACTCTCCTTTGACCTGATTCACGATCAACTGAGAATCACAGTAGGCCACGATCTTGGTCGCCCCAAAACATTTTGCATACTCGATAGCTGCGACCAAAGCTTCATACTCGGCCTGGTTGTTAGAAGCTTCAAACTTGAATCTTAGTGCTTCTTCGTAGACTGTCCCCGATTCTGGATCGACCAAAACAATTCCAGCCCCACTAACGTTCTTTGTTGCCGACCCATCAGAGTAGACTTTCCAGCAATCATCGGGCAAATTAACAGCGGGCTGTGTTGCAGGCTTCTTTCCCTTTGTATTTTCCTTTCGAGCTCTTACTTCGCTATCTTCCTTAGTGAATGTAAGCTCGACCAAGAAGTCTGCCAAAGCTTGAGCTTTCAACGCCTTTCAAAGCCTATACTCAATGTCGAATTCTGTGAGAGCAATTGACCAGTTGAGTAGTCGGCGTGAACTTTCTGGCTTATGTAGGATCTTCCTTAGAGGGGCATTGATTAGCACGACAATGGGGTGAGCTAAGAAATAAGCTCGCAACTTTCTCGATGCTACAACTAAGGCGTAAGCCACTTTCTCTGCATTATAATACCTACCCTCTACGTCGGACAAGGCTTTGCTCACATAATACACGGGCTTCTGAAGCCCTCCTTCTCGAACTAGAACAGCGGCCACAGCTTGGTCGCCAACAGACAGATAAACGAACAAAGTTTCCCCCATAATCGGGCTACTCAATAACGGCGGAGAGGCGAGATACTCCTTAAGTTGCTGGAACGACGAAGAACATTCGGCAGTCCACTCAAAAAATTTCGTCCCCCTCAAAGATTTAAAGAAGGGGAGAGACCTCTCTGCTGATTTAGCAATAAAGCGACCTAGGACTGCCACCCTACCATTGAGTCGCTGCATCTCCTTAACACACATAGGCTCCTTCATGTCGACCAGAGCCTAGATCTTTTCAGGATTGGCTTCAATACCCAGTTGAGAGACCATGAAACCCAGAAATTTTCCAGCTGCTACCCCAAATGCACACTTGCTCGGATTAAGATTCATGTCGTTTGCCTGCAAATTGGCGAACGTTTCCCTTAGGTCGACCACGTGACGTCCGACCTTTGTTTTGATGACCATATAGTCGACGTAGGTCTCCATGTTTCGGCTAATTTGTGAGGCAAAGACCTTGTTGACCATCCTCTGGTAGGTCGCTCCTGCATTCTTCAAGCAGAACAGCATCGTGATGTAGCAGTAGATACCTCCAGCAGCTTGAAAGGCTGTCTTCACCACGTCATCCTTATACATCTTGATATGGTGGTAGCCTGAATAGGCGTCGAGGAAGCTCAGAGTAGTATGCCCAGCTATAGAGTCTACCAGCTTGTCAATCCTGGGCAGTGGGTAGCTGTCCTTTGGGTAGGCCAGATTGAGGTTGGTGAAGTCGACGCACATACGCCATTTGCCATTAGATTTTTTTACCATTACCACATTTGCTAGCCAGGTGGTATGAGAAGCCTCCTTAATGATACTTGCACTCAAAAGTTTTTGTACCTTAAGTTTGATCGCCTCTTCTTTATCATGAGCAAAACTTCTCAGCTTCTGCTCCTTAGGTTTCATAGTCGGGTTAACTTCTAGCCTGTGAACAGCAACTTCCTCCTTGATCAATTTCATATCTTCTACTCGCCAAGCAAAGACGTCCATACTCTCCTTCAGCAACTCAACTATTTCTGCTCTTTCCTCGGCTAACAGCTGTCTTCCAATCTGAATTTTTTGATCGGGATAGGAGGGATTAGCTACCACTTCTAGCTCGTCCACAGGTTTTAGCTCTCGCCCATCTCTGAACTGCAGGTTCGCGATGATGATTTCACGAACCCTATGCCTTTCCTCGGCCCCCAAGTGTGGAGCCTCTTCAACTATCATATCATCCGGTTCAGCTGCAATCTCACTGGTGGTGGCCCCCGAGTTTTGATCAATCTGTAGGCATAGCTCGCCTATGATGACTTGGTCGACCATAACTACATCTGAATCGACCATAGTGTTTTGGGAGGGACGTGTCGACTCAGTCATGACATGGTCATGTGAGTGATAGGTCGCCTCTTCTACACAGGTGATTGTAGATAGTCGTGAAGTTGTGGTGACAGATTTTGAGAGCTATAAGTATCCTTCAGGAGTATCAACTTCTAGCTCCCTCTTCTTCCTTGTTCGAAGGACGTGGTCAAGGTAAGCTCGAGTTGTACTCTGCACGCAGCCTACTCCAGCTAACATAGGGAACTTAACTCGTTGATGGGGAATAGAGGTCACCATTCCTAGTGCGACCTGGCAAGGAATACCCAATATAGCAGCATAATCACTTACTACATCTATAACAATAAATGTTACATTAGTTACGACCCTGAAAGGGTGTTGGCCTATCTCGACTTCCAGCTCGATCTGCACCTTGGCATCCACCCTATGATTGGTGAAGCCCTACAGTCGACCATCGTAAGGTGACAATCTTTCCTTTGTCAATCCCATCTCCTTGAAAGTTCTATAGAGGAGGATATCCTTGCAGGCCCCCGTGTCAATCAGAATCCTGCTTGTTATACGACCGCCTATCAAACCCAGAATAACCAGAACCTGCTCCCTTTGCAGCCATGTTGGTAGCTAGCTCGTCCGGATAAAAACTGATGACTTCATCCCTAATGTAGCTTCTAGGTGGCACATAAGGAGCTTTGTTGAGCTGAAAAATCTTGTGCTTCAAAGCTGTGTTTCTTGCTTGCTCGGTGATAACTCCCAAATTTAACTGAGGTTGCCTTGGCTGAACGACACCCTCTGCAGTTCGCTCGCCTCCGCTAGGTCGAGCTACCTTCACATACCTACCCAGCTTTCCACTGTCGACCCACTTCTGAATGATACGTTTCAAACTAAAGCACTCCTCTGTAGTATGACATGTATCCTTGTAGTAATCACAATACTTGCTGTTGTCCCTTCTGAACTTAACGGTCAACGGGGTGATATTCTCGGGCACTCTCTTAGTCGCCCTTGTTCTATTTTTCCCATTCTTGTTGTTGCTACCATTCTTTGACTGGTCCCCTTTGTTAACCTCTCCAGCATCAGACTTGAAACCCTTTTATGTCTTCTTTTCTTTTCTCTCTTCAGCTATGGCCACATCGTAGGCCCTTTCAAACAACTCCTGCCTGGTTTTTACTCTCCTGACCTGCAGCTCGTAGTCTAGATTAGGAGAGGGTACCCCATTCCTGAACCAGTTGATTACCTCCCTGTCTGTCAGGTCCTCCTCAATTTAGTCGACCATCTCCTTGAACTTCTTGAAGTAGCTCATGGAGCTCTCAGTCTTACCTTGTGGAAGGTGTTGGTTAATGCTTTGCACAGCACATCATCCTCGGAAGAGACCAAACACATAGTGGCCTCAAAGTGCTGCATATGGTTCAAGGCATTGGTCATACCTGAATACTTGTCGAGCGATGGTAGCTTGAATCCCACTGGAGGTCGTAGCTCGAGCAACTCTTTGGATAAGGGTCAAAGAGTATTATAATTTCGTTCGCCTTTTCTGTCGTCCTCCATTCTGTCAGCCTCCATTTTTTCTAACCTCTTTTTCAAATTCAACAGTTCCCTAACATCTGGGTTGTCGTCCCTTTTAAGGGAGACATTGTTAGATCTCTGCCTCTCCTCCTGGTGAGGTTCCCTTCTTGAGTAGGCCCTATGCCTTTCACTTCTAGGGGGGTCACCTCTCTACCTCGTCTGTCCCCGTGGGAGTGTGCCCTAACTGATCTCACGGGCAACCTAACTAATCTGATCGGCGACCTGGCTGATCTCACCGACGATCTTCGCCCATTTCTATCTCGATGAGATTGCAACCTCTCCGCTCTGACAGGCGACATGCACCCACTTCTATCTCGACGGGAATGAGATCTCTCAGTTCTGGCAGGCGACCTACGCATGTTCCTTTCGGCTTCCCTCTATCGCCTTAATTCCGACTCCGACTCCGCCTCCTGCTCCCTATTTTGGTTGAGTTGATTCCTTAGATCGTCATCGGGTTCGGGAACAGGTATGTGTGTACGGATGGATCGTTCAACCATCTATCGCTCGCCGTTCTGCCTAGCACTCCCATTCGGTCTACCATTCTCACTAGGCTGCCCGTGAGAGACTTGGGAGGGAGCAGCTCTATGTGATCTCCTATCATTCTGATCTGGAGAGTCCGCATCTCCAAAGAATTCTTGCAAAATTCTAGCTCGTTCCAGTAGCATCTCCTTCCTACTGGGGTGATTGGTTGAGGGACCTGCATTGTCGCCTGCAACAGTTCGATCTACCAGTAGACGTTTTGGAGGTGGCTGCTCTTCTGGCTCAACCATAGGCCCCTTCTCCTTCTGGTATCTGGCAAGCCAGCCACACTGTTGGAACGAGTAGCCCTCCAATGTGGATTGCCTGGTGGAGGAGGAAGGTCAGTAGTCCTGGTTCCAGTACCTGCCTCAATGTTTCTTACCGTCCTACTGAGCGTTTGATCACTGGAAGATGATGCGGTCTGTCCGTCGAGCCACATTACTCTCTGATTAAATTTCGAGGTCAAAAAGCCTACGATTTCCGACAATGGAACCAAACTGATGCCGCAGGAATCGTGCCATTATCAATCTCCATACAATCAGTAAGATAGATCTCCTTGCTTCTGACCTGAAAACAAAACTCACGACTAGCCGGAATGGTCTCGGCGACGACCCTCGGGCGTGAGAGTAAGTATGGTGTATGGAGAGCTTATAAGTTATTAAGAACAGAAGTATTCAAAATAACAAAATAGCAATTACCTTTGAACGGTTGAGTTTGTGAAGTATTTATAGGCGTAGTAAGAGTTGTAATTGTGGTAGGATTGTATCAAATCCCTTGAATCATGGATCAGATTTCTATAAGATCGTGTCCATATATAACTCTTGATTTGTAGAACTTCTATTATAGAAAGAATCGTATATATGTCATGAGGTCGACGTCCGCTGGTAGGTCAAGGTCGCCTGTTGGATATAGCTCGACCTGACTGAATGATGGAGTCGAATAATACCCGTATAAGAGTTGTGGATCGTATGTCAGACAAAGCTAGGTCGGGACCATGGAGGTCGGACAATGAGCTAGGTCGACTGATCTTGACTGATGGGCCATGGGACTTGCGATAATTGGGCCGACCCACCGGGAATGTGGTGGCAATAGTACTTGGATAACTGGGCTTTGATCGCTGGGCCTAACCCGTCACATTTATTCCGTTCACTAGTTTTTTATAACTAGTCTAACACCCGTGCGTTAATTTCACGGCCAAAAATTGTGACATTTAACGGATAATAATTTAAAATTTTAAAAATTATTACTATTAAATTTGATTTTTCTTTATTATACAAAATAATTTATTATTTTTTAGCAAAAACATTATTAAAATCTGAAGAAAAAAATAATGTAGCAAAAATAGTTATTTTATATTAAGTTTTTATGTATTTATTATCCTATCACAAATAAATCTAATTATTAATATGTGAATTGTTGGATAAAAAAGGAAGGAGTGGCAAAACGGGTTTTATTGCTAATTGCCAAAGTAAAAAAAAAAAAAAAAAAAAAAACTGAAGAAAAGTATTGAATATATATTTTTTGCAAGAAAGGAAGGAGGAAACGTAGGAGGAAAGAGAAAAGAATTTGAGTTGTGAGAAAAAGATAAGCGATTGTATTAATTTGAAGTAATAGGATGATGCATTGTATTTAATGCATCAATTTTTGGAGGGAAAATTTTGGTGAGGGCACTTCAGCCTTTATATATGTATAGATACCAAAATGAAACTAATAGAGTATTAAATTTTAGTTTCAAAGAGAAAAAAAATGGTTCCAATTCAAAAAAGAAAACATATAAAAATATATTTTTTAAGTAGAGTCATAAACAGTCATCAGAAAGTATATAATTAATTTGAGGTTCATTGAATTTGGGAGATTAGAAAAATAATACCATATTAATTTTATAACAAAAATAAATAAAAATCCTCTACATCCATTCCTAATCAATGTATCCAGATAGCATTGGTCTTTGGTATACAAAATTGGCCAATTCAATCCACGGGTAATTTGTTCAAACGCGTCACCTTATATTATATTACAATACGTCACCAGTTTTAACAGCATTATTCCATGTGACAAGTTTATTTTTTATTAATAATATTTTATTTGTTTTTATATACTCCCTCCATTCCGATAATTGCTTCATCATTTTTTTCCGGCACGCAAATTAAGGGTTTCAAAATGTTGTTAGTGTAATAATAAAATAGGAGAGAGAATGAGTGGAGAAAATAGTAAATTTGAAAAATGTTGTGAGTGTAATAGTGAAATAGGAGAGAGAATGAGTGGGTTGAATAGTAAAGATTCTTTGCCAAAAAAGAAAAGGTGAAGCTTCTAACGGGACGCCCTTTTGGGTAATTGGTGAAGCTTTTATTGGGACGGAGGGAGTATATTTATATATATATATATATATATATATATATATATATATATATATATATACATACTCCTCCATCCTGCACTCAAGCTCCCGTTTCCTTTTTGGTACGTCCCAAACTAAGAGTCATACTTTGCTTTATTTCCAAAATGACAAATAATGAATATTATTTTGAACATTTATACCCTCTTCTTTTCATAGAATTACAAATAAATCAATACTTACTACACTACTTTTTATCCACTTGAATCATAAATAGCATTTTGGACAATTATATCCCAACCCACTTGCCATTGTTCACTCATTTCTTAGTGTTTTCTTAATAAGCATTCGGGACGGAGGGAGTATTTAAGTTTAAACTACACTATAATAACAATAATTATTATTATTAAATAAAATCAGTGGGACCAAATAAAGTTAGATAAAATTACTTGTTCTCACATGCTTACAGAGAGAAGAGAACAATAATTATTATTATTAAATAAACTCAGTGGGACCAAATAAAATTAGATAAGGTTACTTGTTCTCACATGCGTACAGAGAAGAGAACAAATGATTTAACTTTGGTGTTTGTACTCCCCATACCCCACTGCAGCAGTGACATATATTTAATGGATTGGGTGAGCATTTAACATTGTACCTTGTACGTCAATTTTTTCTATATTTTACCTAATTTTTTAAAATCAATCATTTTCATTTCTGGTAATTTGTGTGTGGCGTGTCAAAAATGATGCACGCAATTTAAGGAGTTTGAGTAAGAATCTATAAAAATGGGATGAGAGATTCTTCTCAATTATTTCACAAAATTTTCATTTCAAATGTTGAATTATCGAAAAAATCATATCCTGCAAATGCTCTGTATTTGGGGGCTCAGTCATGACTTTCGAAAGTCATAGCAATCTCGATCTATGGTTTTCTTAGGATGGACGGCCAAGATCTACAATCCTTTCTCCATCACCAATATCAGGACTGTACATTTACATTGAGATTCAATCTCACCCTAATTGGACTTTTGTGACTTCAAAAGTTATAACTGGTGCGTATGAATGACAACTCTATTTCATGCTATTTAGGCTAACATATACTACATCAATTCCATAATAAATGTCTTAAATTTTTTGGCCGTCACAAAGTAACTATTTTTTTTTTTTTTAAAGATTGGGATTTTTATTAATGAATGACTTAATCTAATACAAAAGTTGCACTTCAAAGTGGTAGAAATATCATTCGGTGGGGTGTGAACCCCTGACCTGACCTCTCGTTTTGAAAGGAACATCAGATACCGTTTAGCAAGAAAATAGTCAAATAGTACAAACTAACTCTGTGCAAAAGAATCATTACTTGGTGATTGAGAGAGAAAGAGTCAAAAACTGCAGCTTAAAGTAACAGGTCAATTATGCCTGCTTTGAGTGCTTACTGTATCATTGTATAGGGACAAATGAAAAAAAATATCTTCATTCTGTTAGGTTGGTTCTACCTTGAAACTTTTGATTTATTTTATTTTATCTTCTAAAGAACCTATATTTTCATATAAAAACCTTTAATTCCAGCATCTTTTTTCCAGCTTCATAAACAGAAGAAACATGGATACAGAAAACAGAGTGCAAAGTGAGAATCTTTACCATATCGATGAAGGCAGCTCAAATACGATCGTTTACTTTAGCACATTCGTTGCAGTCTGCGGTTCTTTTGCAGTCGGATCCTGCGTAAGTTATTCAAAATTATACTGTCAAAAGAATTTATGTTATGCTCAAAAATGAAAAAAAAAAAAAAACCCTCAATTAATCTGCTGCAATATTTTTCAGGTTGGCTACTCATCACCAGCTGAAACTGCCATAAGGAAAGATCTGAGTCTGACTATATCAGAGGTTAGTTAAGTCCAAGACAAGACAATACCCAATTTTCAAATTATTGCATAGCTCCCCAATTGAATTCTTTTGTGTGTATAATTCAATTTAGTATTCATTTTTCGCGTCAATATTGACTTTTGGTGGAATGATTGGTGCAATCGCTAGTGGGCGCTTGGCTGATTTCTTTGGTCGTAAAGGGGTATGTTTCAAATCATAAACAAAATGGACATTCATTCTCGGACATGGGAGTATAATTTTAAACATAAGAAAATTTACGGTTTTCTTTTGTGGAATCACATATGCAGGCAATGAGAGTCGCAAGTGCTTTCTGTGTAGTAGGGTGGTTAACGGTTTTTGCTGCTCAAGTGTGTATTATCTTACTCTTATTCATTTCAGGTTCATATTTAAAGAGCCATCTAATTTCATTTTCTATTTAGGGCCCTGTTTCCCTGGACATAGGAAGGCTAGCAACGGGAATTGGAATGGGTGTCTTTTCTTACGTGGTACATATTTTATGTATGCAATGTCTCGTAGTACTCCCTCCATCCCATTATAAATGTTGCATCTTGACTTTTTTTGGTCAACTTGATTGTATAAGTTTCATCAATCTTCGGTTAAAGTTCAATCAAGATGACCAAAAGAGTCAAGGAGCGATGTTTATTTTGGGACTAAGGGAGTATATGATCTATAGTAATACAGAACATGTATCTAACAAGACTAACAAGAATGTGTGTGAATGGCAAGGTACCTGTGTTTGTAGCTGAAATCGCGCCCAAGAATCTGCGAGGATTTTTAACAAACATGTATGAGGTAATGAATCCAGAAAACACATTTATATAAATCAACATTGTTTTGTTTATATTCGAGTATTCAAGAATTAGATGTATACTCCACAGCTCATGCTCTGCACTGGAGGGACAGTTGCTTTCGCATTAGGGACATTCTTGACATGGAGGACCTTAGCATTAACAGGTGAGTTTTGAAACCCAACCTGAATGTAGATTCAGTTACGAATAAGCACTGGCACTAGCGAAGCTAGTAAGGAGCTTATGGGACTATTTTGATTCCGTGTGCAATTCAAAATAGTGCTGGTAGAGGGACTGACTCAGCTCTAATGTACTTGCAGGATTGATTCCATGTGCAATTCAGTTTTTTGGTCTATTTTTTATACCAGAGTCTCCTAGATGGCTTGTAAGATTATGGGCTGAGTAAATATTTGATGTATTCTGGTCTCAATTCTAGAAATGTAGGCGGAAAAATTGATATTTAGAACATTCGCAGGCAAAGACAGGAAATAAAAAAGAATTTGAATTTTCATTGAGGAAACTTCGTGGGACAGATGCTGACATAACAAATGAGGCAGCTGAAATCCAGGTTCCTAGTTCAAAACGCTAAAGTGTGAACTCCCTTTGTCACTGACAATATTTAGGGAATGACGGGAGTAGTGACATTATATAATTTTGTTGACAGGATTATATAGAAACTCTCGAAAAGCTCCCAAAAGCCAAAATTCTGGATTTGTTTCAAAGGAAATACTTGCGCTCTGTCACTGTAAACATGTCTTCTGCCAGACCTTTTTTTGTTGTTCATAAGAGGAAAAAACCATATTTTGAGAACTGAACTTTGGGCCAATTTCCAATGTAAGCACTGATAATTATTTTTTTTTGCAAATATCATCTCTGAAATTTTTCAGTTTTTCGAATGTGCTCACTTTGTCCATAATTTTGCTAAAAATGTAACAACAGTTAGTCACGTGAGTAATTTTTGTTAAGTTTTAACCTAGTTGATAGCGTGCATGCTGAATGGACTTGGGCGGTAAAACTCCCGCCTTTAACCATGCACGTGAGCCCCACATGTCCCGGCTAACAGCCATGTATGCCATCAACTTGGTTAATAACATAATAAAAATTAATTACGTGAATTCATGTGACTAATTCTCCCAAGTTTTTTGAAGAAATTATGCCTATCGTTCAGTGACCAAAATATGGGTTTTGCCTTCTCAAAATGATCTTTGCACAAAATGCGCGTCTATTTCCTAATGAAGTTACTAAACTCCGCCAGTCATTTACATCTACAACAGATAGGGGTTGGGCTGATGCTTGCTCAACAGTTTGGGGGAATTAATGGAGTTTATTTCTATGCCAGTACTATTTTTGAATCAGCAGGTAAAGATCTTTGTTTTAAGAAAAATTTAGAATCCCAATTCATCTTCTAACCGGTCAACGAGTCTCTAAAATACCACACATTCATCAACAACTTTAGTTCATTTTCTTGACAGAAATCAGATCATAAAAACTGAATGCTAGATTGTTTAACAGAATTGAGTTTCATTTATATTTTTCCAGGACTTCCTTCCAAACTAGGAACTGCAATTCTTCCTCTTCTTCAGGTAATCAGCTCTCACTCCAATTCTTTCTAGTTCAGAGAAATTTCTTTATAAACGTAACTTGTTTCAAATGGTTCCTTTTGTATTTTATAATATCGGTTTTCTCTGTGTATAGGTTGTGATGGTTGGTACAACTGGATCACTCTTTATCGAGAAAGCTGGAAGAAAACCACTTCTACTGGTAAACTTATACTCCCTCCTTCCCAGAAAGTTTATTCCACTTTGACTTTTATGGTCAACTCAATCGATCTTTGACCATAATTTTATAAAAATCTAGATATTTCAATGCAGTTCTAATATTGTTATTGGTAGTATTCCTAATGGTGAAACCATAACAATTTTTAGAATTGCATAGGAATATCAAGCTTTTCATAAAATTATGATCAAAGTTCAATTGAGTTGACCATGAAAGTCAAAGTGGGATAAACATTATGGGACGGAGGGAGTAGAATAGAATATCCCTAAACAATGTTTTCTATTCTTCCAATCCTGGATAAAAAATTATTTTCACTTTCTAGGTATCAGCATCAGGGCTCGCTATCGGTTGCCTACTTACAGCGCTTTCATTTTACTGCACGGTTATGATCAAACTACTCATCTATATACATTTCCATTTGATTCAAAATGTGTTTTAACATATAATAATCCTCTTTCGGACCAGACTTATAAAATTGCACTGAAAGCAGCACCATCACTTGCTATGACTGGACTACTGGTAACTAAAAAACCAGCTATTAGATTCCCTCTTTCCACTTTCCATAATAAATCATAGTCCCTTTTATGTTCTGATCTCTACCTAATGTTTTTTTGAATTCAGGTGTATGTAGGTTCCTCCGAGACTGGAATGGGAGCTATTCCATGGGTCGTGATGTCTGAGGTATTAAGTCTTTGAAATTCATTATTCTGTGGATTACACCAATCTGATAGTACAGATAATTATCTTTGTTGCAGATATTTCCTATAAATGTTAAAGGGAGTGCCGGAAGTCTAGCAACACTAGTGAACTGGTCAAGCGCCTGGGTGGTTTCTTACAGTTTCAATTTTCTCATGAGCTGGAGCTCTTACGGTATGCAAAATTTTCCCAGCAATCGCTGTAAAAGAACTTGCATGGTCTAACTGAAAAATGATAGGAAGAGTAATATGGAAAAGCAGAAGAAGCCAGCCTGTTATTCTAGTACTCTTTGATAAATAGTACTCCCTCTATCCCAAAATAAATGTTGCATTTGACTTGTCAACGTTTTTAAGGAATGTGCTTTACTTATTTGTACAATGGTACAATTGCACCAAGCATACTTCCTTATTAAGAAAGGTGACATTTATTTTGGGATAGCCCAAAATGGAAAGTGCGATATTGTTATGGGACGGGGGAATAATCCTTTTTTTATTCAATGGCTACTACCACAGGGATCGAACCCATCCCCTATAGGCCCTAAAGATGACCTCAGTACCACTTGACCAAAGCCGATTGGTACATATATAATAATCTTTCAAACTACATATGAGAGCATAAACTTACACTTGTTTTGCGGTTTCAGGAACTTTCCTTCTTTATGCTGGAGTAAATATACTTACGATCTGGTTCGTGATGAAGCTGGTACCTGAAACAAAAGGAAGAACTTTGGAGCAAATACAGGCTGCCATTAACGCATAGTGAATTTGTGAGATACAAAGAAACATGATCATTGGAAAACCTGTTGTTGTTTTTATAATTTAATTTCGAAATGATTCCAGCAGAGAAGTTGCAGCATGCAAATTGTCATTAACCTCAGAAACTGTGTCAATATCTGCTGAAATCATTGTCATGTACCATTTAGCAAATATGTGAGTTAATGAATATGAAACCACAGAGGGAGTAGGAGACCATTTCCACTGAAAGAAAAAACAGAAATAAACCAAAAAAACGTGTTTAGGTTGCGGAAAAAAAAAATTGGACAAATTGTAACAGAATAACTTGTAGCTTGAGAAGTTATGAGACGCAAATTCATACAGTATATCATTAACCTGAAGCATCGAAAACATAAGGTAATTCAATCATAAGTAACATGTACAGGATTCCCACTGAGAGACTTGCATACAGACAGATACATTTATGTGATGATCTAAGTCAGAAAAGTTTTACCTGTTTTTAGTTTTGTGATTACAGACAGAAAATTTCTTCAAAAAGAAATACAAGGACACTACTTGATCACTAGGGTTGCTTAATTTTTGACCAAGGAATTCGAGCTTACAGATAAAACTGTGGAAACTTCCATAAAATCAACACCCGTCTGGTTTCTAAGAATTTTAGGTGGTTTGTATTGACTTGCAGTTGCTCCATTTCTTATGGCTATTTTTGTTAATTCATCAAAACTACCATGCTTCACAACAGATAACAACAAAGGCCCAATGTCACCTCTTTCCTTCATTACCTTATAGAGTCCTCCTAAGCCATCCTCAATAGACGAGCAACATCTTTTAAGAATATTAAGCAACTTGTGGACCCTATCCTTTTCAAGAAATATATCTCCTTGAACTTCTACAAAAATCTTCAATTGCTTTGGGTTCACCTTAAAGTCCAAAAACCCTGCAAACTCCACAATCTCTGCATTAGTTAAACTTCTTAGTATTAGTTGGAAATTTGTCATAGCTGACACCAGGTCCTTATCAGTCACTATGTCACTATAAGTTTTAGGAGCTCGCATTACAAACTCAACTTGTGGGGATGAGTTATGGAAACCAACAACTTTTACTATATCGCCCAATCGGTATCTATAGAATCCTCTGTAAGTAGTCACAACCACCTCATACATTTTTCCTATCTCTACACCAGAAATATCAACTGTTTCTTCACCGGTGACCCAGGATATGTCGAAATCAAAAGGAGAAAACTCAAAGTAGGCTGCAGTAGGAAGCAAAGTATAACGGGTTTCCGCTGGAGTTCTTGTGATATCTAAGTTGATTCCCAAAATGCATTCTGAAGCAAAATAATCTCCACCCAATAATGGAAGCTCTCCTGCATAATACTGAAGTTTTGAGTAATATTGTTCCATACTACCAGTAGCAACACACTTAACATAGCAAGCACTTGGCCATAATCTACTTAAAATCCCTTCCCAGCAACTTCTCTCACAAATTGATCGAACCCTCCTTGACAAATTTAACTGGGGTCCAGAAAGAACTTCAATCACAGAATCTCTCATTGCAGCCTCATTAACAAAGGCATTAGGGAACCCATTCTCTAGGTCCTCACAGAGCTGCTCCCACTTAGATTCTAGTAAGCTGAGTGCCATTATTAAACCAAAAGCATATGGTGCTTGAATCCCATCTACTAAGTCAAAGTGCCTAAGGCCACAAAGCAGGTGGCAATATAGTTGTTGCTGAAAGTCAGAGCCTAGAATGACGTCTTTGGGGCTGACAAGCATCGACAGAAAGCGAGATGGATTTGAGTTGCTTCCTTGCAAAGGAAATGCCGTGGCAGCCATAGCCTTGTACCCACTTTTTAACGTGGTAACATTACCAGCATAATAAAACCACAAAATCTTTTTAACGGATGACCTCTGAGGAAACAACCTAGTTAACAATTCATCCCAAAGTTAATACAAATATTATCAAAAAAATAATAATAATACATAAAATACCTCAGCATGAAATTAGGCATTGGAGCTATACTTTCTGAAAATCACAGGAGTAATCTGATGAGCTAAAGCAGAAACGGATCTCGCAGGCGCTGAGTCGAAATAAGGAATCAGTTTCGGTTTCATTGAAGTTGTTCCTGAACTGTCAAACACCATGAGATTCAAAATTAAACCTCCCAGTGTATTAATATAGCAAATTTTAATAAAATATAGATCAGCGGCTCAGCGCCTATTTACTTCGATATGAAATAGAGATCAAAACCTAGTAAATGCTCCAACAAATTTTTCAATCCGGTTATAACAATAAATGCACATACATCAAGCAAGGGAAATTTGAATATAATAAGGAACGAGGTAGTATATGCTCAAATTTCAACCTAATTTTCAAGGAAAATGTGAATAAATTACGAGAGATTGGCGACGGAAGATAATACCTGTAGAAGAAACAGAGGAAGGGGTCAACGGAGAGGAGAGGGCGATCATGATCGTCAATTATAACACCGTCTGCTAGTTGATTGATGTGATCGGCGTAATCCTCGTAGCAACTCAAAGGAACGGCTTGACGGAAAGTAGAGGCGTCAACAACTGGCGCAGAATAGCCTTGAAGGAAAGAGTGGAGATAACTTACGCCAGCGTTCCGTTGAAGGATTGACTGGAGTGTCTCCAGCTGGTGGCGCGTGGCGTCTTTGGTGAGGTCTTCAAGCTTGTTTAGAAGTTCATCGTCTGTCATCATCTTCTAGGTTTTTGAAATTTTTCCGATGAAAATATATCAACGGCGGTGCCGGGGCCAACCGTTGAAGGAGTTAAGTAGTGTGTGAAAATGGGAAGACCGACTTGATTTTGGACCCGTTGACTGTGTTTTTCGGGCTTGGTTATTTGCAAGGCAACTTATTTGCAAGGCACGAAAAATGGACAAAACTGTCCCTCCCGTACGCGAACGTTTCGTGTGATTATACACGACGTTGTCAGATATGTTTCGTATAAAAATACACGAAATGTATTGAGTTATTTCGTGTAGATTCACACGAAATGTTGAATAACATTTCGTGTAAAATGATACGAAATGGTTCTCAACATTTCGTGTATATTCACACGAAATCCACAGGAGAAATTTTCCTTTAGATTTCGTATGAATATACACGAAATGTTAAGAAATACTCCCTCCGTCCCAGCGAAAGAGTCATTTATTTCCTTTTTGGGCGTCTCATTTAAAAAGCCACTTTCCCAAAAAGGAAACCTTAAATCACTATTCTCTCCACTCATTCTCTCTCATACTTTACTTTTACACTCGCAACATTCTCTTTCTTACATCACCTCCCACTCATTCTCTCTCCTATTTAATTTTTCATACTCACAACATTTAAACTTTTTCTCTTTCCTACATCACATTTCTTATTTTGCGTGCCGGACAAATTTTGTGGCTCTTTCGCCGGGACGGAGGGAGTATTTCGTATGATTTTACACGAAATGTCATTCAACATTTCGTGTATAAACACACGAAACACCCTACCAGTACGAATTTTTTTGCAAACCCAGTTACGTATCCTTTGAAATTGACATTGAAATTGAAAGCTAGGTTGTAAATTGATGTTACAACAATTTCCGACTCAAATTTATACTACAATTACGCATTGTAACATCCAATTTTAGGCATTAAATCTATTAGGGCTTCAAATTCAAATTTGGGTAAATTATCTCAAGCTTTTCCCACAAGACAAATGGCGGTAGACGAGGTCCCAGTGGTAGACTTGGCGACATTGGAAATTTTCATCCGAACCATTGTAGAAGAATTGAGTTTTTCGGCGAAGAAACGGTGGTTGGCGTTGGGTACATCGGAAATGGAGATGGGGAGGAGAGAGACCGACATTCTTGTGCTTTGAAATGAAATTGTGATTTTTTTTTTTTGTTATATATACAAGGGCATTGTGGTCATTTCAAAGTGCCTTACACATTTGGTGCCTTGCAAATAAAATTCACCGTGTTTTTCGTCGTTTTGAGTTTACAATCTTTTCCTTCTTCGATATTGATGATTTTTCTTTGATTTGATTTGGCTAATTATTTTCATTAAAATTAAATTTATTCAAAAAAATAGGGTGGTAGTAAATGTTAAAATTTTGAGATTTTGAACTCAATTTCTGATCTATTTTAATCACTTAGCTAATTTTGTTTTCGATTTGAATATATTGAAATCATTAGAATTTTCTTAAATATTATTGTTGTCAATTAACTCAATTGTTGGTATATTTGAATTTAATTGTTGGTATATTTGAACTCTATTGTGGTATATTTAAAATTTTGGAATTTTAAACTCAATTTGTGAACTCAATTGTTGATATATTTGAACCCAATTTTGGAGAAGTAGAAGTATTTGTTATTGATGTTTCAAAGTCTCTATATTTATATACTCCCTCCGTCCCAGTAGAAGCTTCCCATTTTATCATTTTGGGTGTCCCGTTAAAAGCTTCCACTTTCCTTTTTTGGCAAAGAATATTTATTATTCCCTCCACTCATTCTCTCTCCTACATTATTATAATACTCACGACACCATTATAATTTACTATTTCCTCCACTCATTCTCTCTCCTATTTTCAAATTACACTCACAACATTTTTTCTTCCCACCCATTTTCTTAATTTGCGTGCAATGCCAAAATTGGACACCTTCGGCTGGGACGGAGGGAGTATGTATTTATTTGATATTGAAATGGGGTTTCTTTTGTTGAAACGGATGGATATCTCCATTGATCCTGATCCTATCGATAACTCTGTTTTGACTTCACACGATGGCCACAAAGCTCGTTATATTTGGGCTGCACAGCAGGTTGCTAGTCCGCTTTCATTTCGTCGTGGTGCCTCCTTGCCGGATAGACTAGCTCTGAGGATACTCTCGAGGTTATGTGAGAGTGTCTTTTTGGGTGTACATTATATCGGGAGGATTCATTATGATTACAGGTTGTTGGTTGCATTGATTGAGAGATGGCGTCCGGAGACCAATTCATTCCACCTCCCGGTTGGTGAGATGACTATTACCCTAGAGGATATCGGCATGAATTATGGGTTGCCGATTGATGAAGATGTTGTTACTGATGCTGACATTCCACCACTTCCAGACTAGCGGGTATTATGTCACAATCTTTTAGGGGCAGTCCCATCTCCCAGAGATATAGTCTCAAGCTAAGGTGGATTACGAGCCAGTTTCTACATTTCATGACCTCGCTGATGATACCCCCGAATACATTGTTGATATGTATACACGGGCATATATCATGCTAGCCATGGGTTCTACGGTGATGCCTAATCGTACGAATAACAAGGTTAAGTTGTATTATCTGTCACTGCTTCGAGAGATTTCGAGGATTTGGATGTATAGTTGGGGTAGTGTTTCGCTGGCTTTTCTATATCGAGAGCTAACCCTCAGACGAGCCAGTGCGGTGGATTTCTCAACACTTTACATGTATGGTTATCTCATTTTAATGTGCATTATGTTATTGGGTTTAAGTTTGATTTCAAATTATCGACATTAGTTATAGTATTTGATATAGATTTTATTGATCTAGATTTGGGCTTGGGAGCGGTTGCTATATGTACAACCTGGAGTTCAAAGGCGAAATACTGATCCGACACAAGATCACATGCCACTGGGATGCATGTATACATATAACATACTTTATTTTCTCGTCGTTATAGTTTTTTAATTGTTTCTTATAATTAGTCTTTTTATGAAATTTCAGGTGAACCGTATCATCATTGTATCTCAAGGAGGTTACTGCCCATAAAATGCGAGGCTATCGTGATCAGCTGGGCAAGCTCACAGATGATCAGGTTATGTGGCAGCCTTATAGAGATCGGCAAGCTCCGGTCTACTACTATCAGGGACATGTCGTATGCATGTCGCGGGTCCCTGTGATATGTATTGAGAGGATAGAGTGACATTTGCCGGATCGTGTTCTGAGGCAGTTTGGCATGCTGTAGGGGGTCCCGAAACCTTGCGACACGGGGAAGGACTTGCACAGAGTTGATCGACGTGGAAATAATCTTGTGATTTTGAGTGATCCCCATCAGCAATACATTGCATTTTGGGGACAGCAACGGAACTTACTGCCTGTGGGTGTCTCAGGCTTTCATGTTATGCATTACACTGATTCATATATGATATGGTTTCGGAGCATAACGTGCATGTTTGTGTATAACTCCGTTCATATAGAGGACCCTGGATACCGGTCTGTTTCCCCTTTCCTAGAGGGCATGGTGTAGACACCCCATTCTGAACACATGTTAGTACCCGGTCCGAAAAAAGTGTTTTAATGAGTGCAGGGACTGAAGCGCAATTCGGGAAAATTCGGGACTAAACTGGCATTTGGAAGCTTTTGGACCAAATTGGAATTTATTGGAAATTTAAGGACTAAACAGGAAATATGGAAATTTGGGACGAATTTGATATATAAAAATTCCTGGGATTAAATGAAAGATAAAATCCTAAAGAGCGAATTGCAAAAGAAGTCATTAAAGCGGCCAAAGTGCGACTGCAAAATAGCGGGACGAAACGAATAATATTTATTATACAAATGGCCTTTTGCATTTGCACCACATTTGCACCTGGCCGAGGGAATTGGAAACAGTGTGGCCGAGAATTCTAGGCAAGGTGGCCGGCCATCCTAGGCCAAGTTTGGGCCAAGTTTGGGCCAGGAAACAATTGGCCGATCGGCCTTCTCCCTTTTCCCACATCAGTTCCGTACCTCTTCCTTCCCAATTCTTTTCACTATATAAACCCCACTCCGCCTCACACTTTGGACACAGAATTATTCTACGGAAAACTCAAGACAAAACTTGAGGTTTCCTCCATAGAAAACTTGAGACTAAACTCGAGTTTTCTAAGTCTAAATATTTTATCAAGCACGTTCTTCGAATCTTCATAGATTCGATCCAAAAGCCTTGCCATTATTAGGTAAGTCTTCTGTTTATTTTTTCTGTCTTTATTATTATTGTCTTTATTATTATTATTGTTTGCATGCTTAGTATATTTTAATTACTTTATTTCTTGCTTATGTCATATATGCTAGATTTAGGGTTGTTTTAATATATTTAAATATGTAATAGCCGAGGATGATCTAAGGTTTCGCCAAGAAACCCAATGGATCTAGGAACTATTTCTTTCCTTCCACCTTAGTTATAATTGTCCCATGATCAACAATCCCCCAAGGATGAACGTTGATTAGTGCACCTTCCGAGGGCCTAACTCAAAGGTTCTAGGGTGTGATCATCAATAAATTCTTTCTCTCCCCTCCTCCTTATGCATGATCCCGCTTCTTCTATCTATTCCCGTAAACACCGCACACAACCAACACCCCACATGCTAGAAAGACCGATTCGTCGGGCAATAGGAGTGATAACGTTTCTTCTTCTGTTGTAACTTGATCCCCGAACCCAATTAACTGTTTAGCCTTTTTTCAAAGCTTTGGGCTATATCAAAGTGGCGTGGCGACTCTCAAAATTAAAATAATATTTTAATATGGTTTAAAGCGAGTGTCACTAAATGAATATCCCATTTCGATCTGACATTATACAATTAATTTATTTCAAACCTCCGAATGCGCGTTGCATCGGGACGGGGTATTCACAGTGGCGACTCTGCTGGGGAATGTTTTTGAAATTTTTTCAAACTAAGTGGGTCAGACTTTCGTTTTCTTGTATGGTGTTGTATTTTACTTCCTTTTTCTTTTTCTCCTATTCTTAACTGTTGCATTGCATGCATGCATCTCATAAAAAAAAATCTTTCTCTTTTTTCCTTAAAAAAAAAAAGAATTAGACTTTTTACCTCACACTACCACTAGAGTCCGTGTCACACTGCACAGACACCCTTTTACCCTTCGGAGAAGCCAAAGTGCGGGAAGTGTGGTGATCATGTCGCCTCCCTTCCGAGTCTCACTTGGCCATCCACTCATCAGTGCGCTTCGGCTGCACGGTGGGAGCCTAAAACCTAACCCTTGCGTCACCCACTTTTCTAGGAATACACTCCATGTGACCGGTTGGTTTGACTAGCTTTTTTATGTAGACAATTAATAAGGTCTTTATGTTAAGTCACTACGAATCAATGATAAGTCAAGATCTATAAAGGCACTAAAAATTGATTTTCCTTTTAAAGGACGTACCATGTAAAGTTTGAATGCTAGATCTTGTCTTATCATAGGTCTGTAGTACTTCCCATATATATATCATATTAAATGTCTATATGAGACGGTTAGTCGTTAGGATCCACCACTTTAGGACCTTTAGTTAGTTGCGAAAAAGGGGTATCCCTTCCAACCAAGAGTAGGTTCTATAAAAAATTAAAGGGCTTTTTTGTAAATAAAATGCTTAACCATTCTTCATTTTTAGGACCCTCCGAGGCCCGTTCTTCATTTTTAGGACCCTCCGAGGTCCGCTCCTCATTTTTTAGGACCCTCCGAGGTCCGCTCCTCATTTTTTGGACCTTCCGAGGTCCGCTCCTCATTTTTTGGACCTTCCGAGATCCACTCTTCATTTTTAGGACCCTCCGAGGTCCGCTCCTCATTTTTTAGGACCCTCCGAGGTCCGCTCCTCATTTTTTGGACCTTCCGAGGTCCGCTCCTCATTTTTTGGACCTTCCGAGGTCCGCTCCTCATTTTTTGGACCTTCCGAGGTCCGCTCCTCATTTTTAGAACCTTCCGAGGTCCGCTCTTCATTTTTAAGACCTTCCGAGGTCCACTCTTCATTTCTAGGATCCTCCGAGGTCCACTCCTCATTTTTAGGACCTTCCGAGGTCCGCTCCTCATTTTTTGGACCTTCCGAGGTCCGCTCCTCATTTTTAGGACCTTCCGAGGTCCGCTCCTCATTTCTAGGACCCTCCGAGGTCCACTCCTCATTTTTAAGACCTTCCGAGGTCCACTCTTCATTTTTAGGACCCTCCGAGGTCCGCTCCTCATTTTTTAGGACCCTCCGAGGTCCGCTCCTCATTTTTTAGGACCTTCCGAGGTCCGCTCCTCATTTTTTGGACCTTCCGAGGTCCGCTCCTCATTTTTTGGACCTTCCGAGGTCCGCTCCTCATTTTTAGGACCTTCCGAGGTCCGCTCCTCATTTTTAGGACCCTCCGAGGTCCGCTCCTCATTTCTAGGACCCTCCGAGGTCCGCTCCTCATTTTTAGGACCTTCCGAGGTCCGCTCCTCATTTTTAGGACCTTCCGAGGTCCGCTCCTCATTTCTAGGACCCTCCGAGGTCCACTCTCCATTTCTAGGACCCTTCGAGGTCCGCTCTTTACTTCTTGGACCCTTCAAGGTCCACACCCTCTACTGCGGACCGCTCTAGGATCAGTCTCTCTATCTTGGACCGTTCAAGGTCCACTCTTTGACCCTTCGTGGTGCTCTTCTTATACTATGTCCACTCTCCCAATCTTGGACCTTTCAAGGTCCGCTCCTCTTCTCTTGGACCGTTCAAGGTTCACTCCTCTTCTCTTGGACCCTTCAAGGTCCGCTCCTCTTATCTTGGACCCTTCAAGGTTCACTCCTCTTCTCTTGGACCCTTTAAGGTCCACTCCTCTTATCTTGGACCGTTCAAGGTCCGCTCTTCTTCTCTTGGACCCTTCAAGGTCCACTCCTCAATTTAGGACCCTTCGAGGTCCACTCTCTCTATCTAGGACCATTAAAGGTCCACCTTTCCACCTGAGACTCTTCGAGGTCCACCCTCGTCTCTTGGATCATCCATGGTCCACTCCTCTACCTTAGACCCCCATGGTCTACAAGTTAGGACCCTTCAAAGTTCTACCTCTCATCTCTTAAACCATCCATAGTTTAGATCCTTTATCTCTAGCATCCTTCAGCCAAAGACCAACCAAGGCCAATCCTCACCCAAGACCAAATTAACCCACCTAGATCAAACCTCTCTCGACCCATATAGATCAAACCACCATCTAGGGCCTACCTAAGCCAACTTACCAAGTCCGATTAGCTCGTCTAGATCACCCTCACTTATATTTGACCAAGGATCAAGTCATCTTCCTCTCCTTTTTTCACCAAACGGACTCTTTTACATTCATCCTCTCTCTTTCTCTAAACTTAACCCTGGTTGTATCATCAATCGGGGCCCCCTCGAACTACGGTGACCTGAGACTCATACCTTAAATGGTAAGGGTTACGTAGGCAACTTCAGCCCGGTCAAACTCAAAATTGTGGAGGTCAAATATTTTCTCAAGGATGCCTTAAGATTAATTATGAATCTAATTCAACTCATTGGTTTGACTCCGCCATATGTTCTTACAGAATTCCACATCATGTCTCTGGAGAAAAGCATTGAAGCCCTCAAAGAAGTCTCAAACATGAGGTTGGGAGTGATCAACCTCCTCAAAGACATGCATGAAATTGAGCAGCATCATTTGTCCTACATTCAGGAATACTTGAGAAGAGTTCCTCCTCCTGTTCAATTCCGGGGTCCCTATCATCCACATGCTTATGGTTCCCCTTATGGTCCTACACATCGAATTTCTCATTCGGGAGGCCTGCTTTGTGGCCACCAACCAACAAAAGGCACCAATACCCGAGAAGGAGATCAACAAGGAACATTTTGATGACTTAGGAATGCCTGTGGGTGAGTTCTTCGACATTTTGGTGGAAAAGAGTTTGATCAAGCCGCTCGAGAATTACAAGCCTATTAACTCCGAGAGCTAACTTGGATACATCCAAGTTTTGCGGATACCACAAGTACGTTGGGCATACCACCGACAACCGTAGCGCCTACAACGCTTGATTCAAGATTTGATCAACCAAGGCCTCATTAATGAAGAAGCCCTCGTACTTCAAGGAAGGATTTAGATTCATTCAGTCTTGTAGGTTCTAGTGTGTCTTTCTTACTTCCACTTTGGGCATTGGTATGTAATGTCCACTTTAGATTAGTTACTTCAATAAAAAAGGTCTTTCTTTCTTTTCTCTCTAGACTTGAGACATAATCTCGCATTACTTTCAAGAAGATTGTTTTATTTATAATTATCAATTGGTTGCTAATCTCACTGATAAACTCACCGGCTAATAAAGTAAACAATGAATGAATGCTTTGATTGGAGTAAACAACTCACCGTTCCTTCTTCACACACACCATCCCTATACACCCTTCTCTCATACATTCTCTCCATACTCCACCATATACTTTTCATACACTCCTTGTACACACCCTCTATGCTCCCTCGAGCATACACTTCCCCAAATACACTCTCCCCCACTTAAACATCCTTTTCATATGATCATTTATTTTAAACCCCCCATTTGACCTCCTTTCCATATGATCAAGACAAGCACAAAGACCGTTGTTGCTCATCATCAGAAAATAGCTGCTCACGCCAATACAAGATGCAAAGGGTTGTTCTTATCCTTCGCAAGTGCTACATAAATATCAACTAGGGGGCCCACCAACCCCCAAAACTCGCGTCTCCTCTGATTTTCCATTTGATCGATAAGCTTTCATTGAATATGCTCACATATCTTTCGCATGGTCCGAATATATTTTGCCTTACTCAATAAGTCGGTTAAATGAGTTTGCATTTATTTTAAATACTCTTTTGAGAATGCCATCCAGTAGCGATTGAAGCTTGAACCTCTCACCATAGGAAGCCATAATCTTATCCTCACTAAATAATACCCTTTCATTTCAAGATCGACAAGTTTTGAAACCCTAAGGAAGAAGCCCATACTAGGGGCTTCCCTGACTCACAAAGGAAGTAATCACCTCCAAGCTCAAGAAAGGCGGAATGCAAAAAGAAGCCCATACTAGGCTCCTTGATTCACAAAGGAAGTAACCACCTCCAAACCCAAGAGGGAAAAGGTAAAACCATCCTAAAACATACACTAGGGGCTATCGCGAGCAAACAAATCCGAAGGCTTTTCTCGATAAGAGGGTGTTTAAAAAAAAAAAAAAAAAAAAAAAAAAAAAAAACAACCTCCATCACTCCGGCGAACCTCCCATCTCAAAGGTTGTGAAAATGAGACGTCGAGTGAAGATCCTATCATGATCAAGTTACTCGCCGAAACCACAACAAACTCGCGAGAAGAAGCAACAAAATTCCCTCTTGGACAAATCCCGTAAACCAATTCCAAAGTCCATCCTCTCACTTTTAGAGGATTCCATCACCACCCTTGACCTTGCCAAAATCAAAGTTAACCTCACTCTTAGAGGTCCTGAAGAGGCAACAACAAGAAAATCCCTTCACCTTAGAAATCCCAAACACATCCCTCAAGCCAACCTCTCAGCAAAAGGCCCAGCCGACCTCTCACTTTAAGAGGTCATGTTAATCATCACCTAATGATCGATCGCAATCCAAAACCCAGCTACAACCGCTACCGAATGGCATTCTCAAAAGATTATTTAAAAGAAATGCATATTCAGATTTTTGAGTCACTTGTTATCCTACGTGAGCATATTACATATTCTCTCAAAAGTTTGGGAACTTGTCCTATTCTTGAAATTCGTTCATTCGACTCCTCAAACACTGTCGCAAAGTCTCATGGGGCTTCGCATCCGTGCCTCTCAGCGGCACTCCGGTAAAAGCAAGGAGACACGCGCCAGGGACTACTTCCCTCGGCTTGCGAGAACAAAGGAACAAAGAATCTTCACTTGAAGGAATGAAAGAATCTTTGGGTTATAATCAGTCAATTCCCACCTTTTCTTCCACCCCAATCTTTTTTCTATTTTTCATTCTTTCCCATGAAAGAGATCAATGCAGCAGCAGCCCGCACCACAATTACCACCGAACAGAGCAGCAAGCAACAACTAAACATCCTTTTCCTTCTAAAGACAAGCCAGATTTCACCTTCAAATCAAAACATTCATTTGTTTACCTATATAATTGGAATTTGATAAACCAATCAGTGAGGTCCATTCACGAGCAATCAAGATATAATTCTGAATAAAATAATTCTTCAAATGTCTCGACAAGTCTTCTTTTTCTACATCATAGGAAAATAGAGCCAAACACTGTCTTTTTGTCTGCAGGGGCTTCCATACACTTTTCCACACCTTGTGATGCTTATACTCTCCCAAAAGAGTCAAACCCAAAAGCGAAAGTGTCATACACGAAATCAGGATCCATTCCCACCTTCGAAAAAATGCGCCCCTACACATATACATTTCCGAGTCTTGTCCAGTGACTGATTGACCATTGTTCGAAACAAGGGGCCGCCCCCGTGGCCGCAAGATGACTATGTCTGCAAATAGGGATGCATTGAATCTCTCCAAGTTGGGGCTTTTATTAAGCTGTTCTCTCAGGCTCTCTTCAGGTTTGCTCTGCATCATCAACTGGGGCTTCGCCATTCCCTTCAGGTTTGCTTTGCATCATCAACTGGGGCTTCGCCATTCATCATCAACTGGGACTTCGCCAAGGTCACTTCATCAAACATTGGGGCTCCCCTCAACAAAAATGGGTCGACTATGTGCTCTAACAAAAATCGGAGCTCCAATGAAATCATATCTAGCATGAAGGGCATCCCTTGTCATCAAGATCGGCATGTGGCAAACTCTTTGAGTTAGTTAGAAACATGATTAATCATAAGGCTTCTTTATCAAATAAACATACTTTCAAAATAATGTCCTCCTTGGTACCTTGTTTACAAAAATCACTCTTTGGTCTCCACAAATTTTCAAACTCTTCACATCTATCAAAAACGTATCTCTGTGACTCTCAAGATGACTCGGCCCTTATCTCTGGACATCAAACTCACCTAATCCCACCTTCTCGGCCTCGCCTAGTTTAAACCATAACCTTTCTGCTCAAACTGCCTTGTTCAGACTTACCACAAATGTAAAACCCTAGCCCTAAGCCTAGGTAACAAAAATCTCTCTAAACCCTAGCCTCAAGCAAGCCTAGGTAACAGAAATCTTTCTAAACCCTAGCCCTAAGCCTAGGTAACAAAAATCTTTCTAAACCCTAGCCTTAAGCCTAGGTAACAAATATCTTTCTAAACCCTAGCCTCAAGCCTAGGTGACAAATATCTTTCTAAACCCTAGCCTCAAGCCTAGGTGACAAATCTCCTCTCTAAACCCTAGTCTCAAGCCTAGGTAACAAAAATCTTTCTAAACCCTAGCCCTAAGCCTAGGTAACAAAAACCTTTCTAAACCCTAGCCTCAAGCCTAGGTGACAAATACCTTTCTAAACCCTAGCCTCAAGCCTAGGTGACAAATACCTTTCTAAACCCTAGCCTCAAGCCTAGGTGACAAATACCTCTCTAAACCCTAGCCTTAAGCCTAGGTAACAAATATCTTTCTAAACCCTAGCCTCAAGCCTAGGTGACAAATACCTCTCTAAACCCTAGCCTTAAGCCTAGGTGACAAATGCCTCTCTAAAACCCTAGCCTTAAGCCTAGGAGACAAGACTCCTCTCTAAGCCTTAGCAATGATTATCCCAATCTTTTAATCGCTTGGTTCTTCGGCTCGGGAAGCCATAATAATCCCAATCAATTCACACAACTATTCTTCATCAGTAAACAGTAGCCTAAGTCCTTTGGCAGCTACAGTTTCCCGCATTTTAGAGGTCTATCCTCCATTTCAAGGGTCCGTCCCGCATCTTCAAAAGGGTCCGTCCCGTACTTTCAAAGGGTCCGTCCCGCATTTCGAAGTCAAAATTATCCAATCTTTGGGTGACTCCCCGTACGGTCGAATCTTTGGGTGACTCCCGTCTGATCAAATCTTTGGGTGACTCCCGTACAGATTAAATCTTTGGGTGACTCCCGGACAGTCAAATCTTTGGGTGACTCCCCGTACAGTCAAATCTTTGGGTGACTCCCCGTACAATAAAATCTTTGGGTGACTCCCCGGACAGTCAAATCTTTGGGTGACTCCCCGTCTGATCAAATCTTTGGGTGACTCCCGGACAGTCAAATCTTTGGGTGACTCCCGGACGATCAAATCTTTGGGTGACTCCTGTACAGTCAAATCTTTGGGTGACTCCCGGACAATCAAATCTTTGGGTGACTCCCGTCTGATCAAATCTTTGGGTGACTCCCCGTACAATCGAATCTTTGGGTGACTCCCCTGGACAAATAATCTTCGGGTGACTCCCCGGACAGTCAAATCTTCGGGTGACTCCCCGGACAGTCAAATCTTCGGGTGACTCCCCGGACAGTCAAATCTTCGGGTGACTCCCCGGACAGTCAAATCTTCGGGTGACTCCCCGGACAGTCAAATCTTCGGGTGACTCCCCGGACAGTCAAATCTTTGGGTGACTCCCCGGACAGTCAAATCTTTGGGTGACTCCCCGGACAGTCAAATCTTTTGGTGACTCCCGTGCAGTCACGTATCCTTGACGCCACACATCCGCCATTCTCGGGTATTAAAAACGCCCACTCTTTTGAACTACGACTTGGCTTGATTCCTTTTTAGGGATACGTAGGTAGCCCGACGTGGGTCCAGCCACTTGACCTATCCGGTCATCCTTTTGCGACTCAGCTCGAGTCCAATCCCTTGCATCCACAAGGTCACTTTCCTTACCTCCTGAAATCCCTTTTTTCAGGACGGATCCTATTCTTTTATCGTCGACCCTACTTGTCTTACAAGAAGCGTCGCCGAGGGGCTACTGTTAATACCCGGTCCGAAAAAAGTGTTTTAATGAGTGCAGGGACTGAAGCGCAATTCGGGAAAATTCGGGACTAAACTGGCATTTGGAAGCTTTTGGACCAAATTGGAATTTATTGGAAATGTAAGGACTAAACAGGAAATATGGAAATTTGGGACGAATTTGATATATAAAAATTCCTGGGATTAAATGAAAGATAAAATCCTAAAGAGCGAATTGCAAAAGAAGTCATTAAAGCGGCCAAAGTGCGACTGCAAAATAGCGGGACGAAACGAATAATATTTATTATACAAATGGCCTTTTGCATTTGCACCACATTTGCACCTGGCCTAGGGAATTGGAAACAGTGTGGCCGAGAATTCTAGGCAAGGTGGCCGGCCATCCTAGGCCAAGTTTGGGCCAAGTTTGGGCCAGGAAACAATTGGCCGATCGGCCTTCTCCCTTTTCCCACATCAGTTCCGTACCTCTTCCTCCCCAATTCTTTTCACTATATAAACCCCACTCCGCCTCACACTTTGGACACAGAATTATTCTACGGAAAACTCAAGACAAAACTTGAGGTTTCCTCCATAGAAAACTTGAGACTAAACTCGAGTTTTCTAAGTCTAAATATTTTATCAAGCACGTTCTTCGAATCTTCATAGATTCGATCCAAAAGCCTTGCCATTATTAGGTAAGTCTTACTGTTTTATTTTTCTGTCTTTATTATTATTGTCTTTATTATTATTATTGTTTGCATGCTTAGTATATTTTAATTACTTTATTTCTTGCTTATGTCATATATGCTAGATTTAGGGTTGTTTTAATATATTTAAATATGTAATAGCCGAGGATGATCTAAGGTTTCGCCAAGAAACCCAATGGATCTAGGAACTATTTCTTTCCTTCCACCTTAGTTATAATTGTCCCATGATCAACAATCCCCCAAGGATGAACGTTGATTAGTGCACCTTCCGAGGGCCTAACTCAAAGGTTCTAGGGTGTGATCATCAATAAATTCTTTCTCTCCCCTCCTCCTTATGCATGATCCCGCTTCTTCTATCTATTCCCGTAAACACCGCACACAACCAACACCCCACATGCTAGAAAGACCGATTCGTCGGGCAATAGGAGTGATAACGTTTCTTCTTCTGTTGTAACTTGACCCCGAACCCAATTAAGCTGTTTAGCCTTTTTCAAAGCTTTGGGCTATATCAAAGTGGCGTGGCGACTCTCAAAATTAAACTAATATTTTAATATGGTTTAAAGCGAGTGTCACTAAATGAATATCCCATTTCGATCTGACATTATACAATTAATTTATTTCAAACCTCCGAATGCGCGTTGCATCGGGACGGGGTATTCACAACACATCGGATCATATTTATACCACTCTAAGTCTCGCTTTGAGTCAAGAAGTAGAAATCCACCATTTCGTCATGTTTCGTTAAGTTTTGACTAACCACCGTTAGTTTGGAACTAAACTGCATACGAGATAACGAGGAAAGAACAGAATTGTCCAACAGAAGCAATATCTTGCCGCGAGATGGCGTGTCTCGCACGAGATATCGTCCCTCTGCAGCATGCAGAAGACAGTTTCTTCGTCGATTTCAACCTCTTTTCGGGATAAGATTTTATCCATCCGGCCAACCAATAGAGTTTGGGGTCCAGAACCTTCTGAAAGGGTTTTACCTCTCCACCTCTACCTATCCAACCCCTATAAATACTTGGTGACTTCCAAGGATCAAAGGACGACGAATTTTCACAACGCACACATATTTTGTTGGTTTCTTTCCCTGAAAGAATCCTACAAAATCACTCCTAAAAATCACCTCAAAGTTTGTTTGTCAACCTTGTTGATAAACAAACATCAAGATCCAAGTCAAGGACTGAGGCGAAGCTCTGTCCGTATCAAGATTCGATTCTAAACTTGAGTCGAAACTCTGCCCAAATCACCTCACGCAAGGTAACCCCTAAATCCCTTTCTAATTGATTGTTAGAGTGGTATAAATCTATTGAATCTAGGATCGGCCTAGAGCCTCTCCAAATCATGGGGACGGTCTCGAAGCAATCGATCCTACATTTCGTTTAACCCCGTTAAATGGATCTTTACTTGTTATATTTGAAATCGTTTTTTCTCTTCTCTGAAAACCTCTCTTTTCTTTAGCAAGACCAATCTCCGGATTGGGTGGAATGGATGCTCCTTGACCTACCCATTCCATAACCTAAGCCCCGAACCCAATCTCTTTCAAAAAATGGTTTTTCTATGTTTTCCAAACGAACAATATAGGTGGCGACTCGAAATCAATCACAACGCTCACAGTGGCGACTCTGCTGGGGATTTGAAATTAAGAGGCTTAAACTTGCGTCAAAATTAAAAGAGAGGTTTTCAAAGAAAATTATTGTAATTTCGATTTTCTGCTCTCAGATGAGGCATATCTCGCACGAGATATCCTATCTCGCGCGAGATATCGCCTCGGCAATCTGGGTGTTTTCTGGTTTCTCCCGTTCATCTCATAGTCCAAGACGAGAGCCGAACACGCAAGAGAAATCCCAGAATTCATTATCTGCAGAGTTCCCACATCTTAAGGCCTCCCTTAAGATGTAGAACTCGAATCTTTATTTCATTTAATAATTGATTATTATTTATAAACTGCGTGTGATTGGATTTTATTTAATTAAAGTCCGGTCCATTGGGGATTCGGGAGTTGTAAATTAAATTATTTATCTCTCTTTCTCTCTCTTTATGTGGAACTACGACGGCCTGAGTCTTCCTAAATTGGGAGAAACGTAGGCAACCACTTGGTGTGGCCACTATCTGTTTTCCTTTTGATTTTCAAAAAAAAATTCTCTATTTTATCTATCACCTATACTGACTATTACACACGCGCACTCATGATATATCTGTCATTGCACTGCATACCCTCTATAAACCCGGGACCCACACTAAGGACGGATGACGGTAACCACCTAGTCGCCGGTCTCTCCGAAGTTGGACCATCCCACTCCGCGTATTCAATCCACTTAGATTGTCATATCGCGGGGAGCCTAGCCTTCCAGCCCTGCATCGCCACATTCTCATGTAGATTGTCTTTTTAGGATCACTCCGTGACCGGTCAGTTTTGACTCGGTGATCTTTTCTTGTTTTTGACCAAAACAAAGCCATGTAAAATTGACAATAAAGAAGGACTCGAAAAAGTCCCTTCGAAAAAAGTCCCTTCGGAATGACCCTTTCGGATGTCCCTTTGAAAAAATATATATACATATAATCCTTCGAAAAACGATCTTACATGGCTTTGTTTTACAAAAATTGGATTGATTGCTTAGTCGTTAGGTTCTGATAAAGGCCTTAGAAACCCCTCAAAACGGATTTTCCGTTCCGACCAAAATTTAGGTCTAATAAAAATCGACTTTCCGTGTGATTATCTCGCGCGGGATAATGTATCTGTTTGCTGAAACTGAGCCTGAACCATTTAAGCCTGCTTCCGACTCGTTGGGGCTAGATTTGATCCTGATATCGTCTCTGCATCTCTTCTGTTAGTTTTCCGAAGCTACTCAACTTCAAGACTCCCAACACAATGTCTACGGAAATGTACTTCGTCACTAAGAGAGATCTCGAAGAGGAAGATTTGCGAAGGATGACCAAGTCTCTTGTCGCCGAAATGGAGCATGTTGAGGGTTGGAGGGAAGCCTTTGATTTACCTTCCACCCGCATTGCTAGGAATTTCCGGAAGATGGAAAGTGACTCCGACAGTGGACGATCATCCGTACAAGAGGAGCTAAGTGACATCAAAACTCAACTTGCCAAAGCCCTGCAGCAAATTAACGACAATGACTCGTGGCATCACATGAAAGAATCCATCCAAGCTGAAAAGACAAAGATACTGATTGAAGAGCTCGAGGAAGTCAAGAGCGAACTCGAGACCATGACCCAAAAGTGTAGCGCCCTCGAAGCCCACATTGAAGATGACATTGATGAAAGAGTCAAGTATTTCCTCAATACTCTCTACCGTGACCTCAAAGAGCAAATGGAAGAAGAGTATCAGTCTCGCCACCTCGTCTTTGTGTAGCACTACGAGAACCATATTCGAGATCTTCACAATCAAATGGCCAAGCGAAGGAAGGGAAGGATTTTCACCGACTTTGGAGGGATCACTCTCGGACACATCTTCAGAAGTCTTCACAAGGATGGAGTGATGAAACTAATGGAGGGTTACCAACCTAAGAGGGAAGGTCGATCTCCACACCTCTATTGCTACTACCATCAATGCCATGGCCATCACACCAATGATTGTTTCAACCTGAAGAATGCAGTCCAAGACTTAGTCGACAACGACACCATCAAACTTGCTCCTAGCGGTGGTGCCCTTGGTTGGATTAAGAAATGAGGGCTTCCTTTTCCTTTTTCAGTTATTTACTTTTAGTTGCAAAAGAAACAGTTAGTAGTCTAGTTTAGCTTAGTCGGGTACTACTTGCCTAAAATCCTCATTTGTGGGCAAGAGTATCAAGTTTGCTTTTCAATAATAGTTAGTCAGTATTTTCCTTTTCAATTCTGATTAATTCTTTGAGATCGAGAAAGAAAGCACTGTAAATGTCATAGAAACTTGCAACGAAAACGATTACTCCAAGGCACTTTGGTTTTCTGGAAGCCTTCCTGTCTGGAGAATGATGCTAGCAAAAGAATACTTCCCTGGCTTGGGGCTCGAAAAGCACTTACAAGGGATAACGGAACCACCACCAGTTCCCCCACCTCACACAAAGCATGGCCTAGGATACATCATTTCCATCCACGATGGGGATGACGAAGACGAGTGGGACTTCACTCAAATCAAGTGGGAAGGAACCGCATACAAAGGCCACAGAGATCCAAAGGCCAAGAATTACAACCTCGAGCCATATCGAAAGACACTAAATGGCTACTTCGTCCGGGAAGGGGAAAATACTCTCTACTTTATCTTTTCAGAACCATGGACTGATGATAAAGGAAAGCGCCAACCGGGCTTTGAAATCTTCAGCGACTGCGATGCTTCTCCAGATGTAACAGAACCTGTCCCGCTAATCCCTAAAGATTTGTGGGGAACAAAGGCAGAAATGACAAGCGAATGGGACTTTGTGTTGGGAGAAGACATGCTGCGACAGTTCCAAGACTGTGCTTAGGTTAGAAGACGGCCCGGATCCATGCAATCTCCAAGGGGGACGCTCCAGCTATTGATTACACAAGACTAATACAGAAATGTGATGAGCGAATTCTAAACTGGCACATTACCGGAGGACCAGTTGTTGATGAAGACTTCATGATCAAAGAGCTTGGTTGCACTCCCCATCCCCGCAGGAAGATAGGCCCTGTAACTTTCACATTAGAAACAGGCTCCACCTCCGATGAACTCACTCAAGAGGAAATCGAGGCGGTGGCCGAACATGTATTCCCTTACTTCCTTAATGAAAACTTTGATCTTTCCGAGTACCCTGAGATTTCTAACATCGTGAATGATGAATTAACTAATAATAATCAATATAACGAACACGTTAATAATGAATCATACGATGAGATAGATCAAGAAAACGAACAAATCTTAAAAGAATTAGCTAAGCAAGTAGGTCGTTGTGGAAAGAATGGCCCTGTTGACGACGAGAAAATGCAAACGGTTAATCTTGGGACAACGGAAGACCCCAGAGAAACAAAGATCGGCAGCTTCTTCAAGGGAGTAGACAGAGAGACCTTGACGCAGCTCCTCAGAGAATATGTCGACGTCTTCGCTTGGTCCTACAAAGATATGCCTGGGTTGAATCAGTCAATTGTGGAGCACAAGATACCACTGCTACCCAATGCCAAGCCAGTCAAACAGAAACTACGCAGAATCAAGCCCGAATGGTCAATGCAAGTGAAAGAGGAAATCATGAAGCTCTTGAATGTAGGGTTTATCAAAGTGATCGAGTATCCGGAATGGCTAGCAAACACGGTACAAGTAGCCAAGTCGAATGGGAAGATACGAGTCTGTGTCGATTTCAGAGACTTGAACAAGGCATCCCCTAAAGATGACTTCCCGCTACCAAACATAGACATGTTGGTCGACGCCACAGCCGCATACGAAGTCCGCTCATTCGTCGACGGTTTCGCAGGGTATAACCAAATCCTCATGGCAGAGGAGGATCAGCACAAAACAGCATTCACCACACCTTGGGATTCATGGGTAGACTCCAGTATATCAGTCGATTCATCAATCAACTGACTACAATGTGCGATCCCATCTTCAAGCTACTCAAGAAAAACGCACCTCAAGAGTGGACCGAAGAATGTCAAGAAGCATTCGAGGAAGTTAAACACTACTTAACTTCCCCGCCCATCCTGGTTCCACCACACAAGGAGAAACCCTTGAAGCTGTACCTCACGGTTACTGACAATGCGCTAGGGGCTATGCTCGCTCAAGAACAGCCTGCCTCACACACAGAGAATGCCATCTATTTCGTCAGCCGCAGATTCCAAGGCAGCGAAATCAACTACTCTCCACTCGACAAATCCTGCGCCGCTCTCGTTTGGGTTTCACAAAGGCTAAAGCACTATATGGAAGCTTTACCGGTTCGTCTCATTGCAAGAATGGATCCGTTAAAATACATCCTAGACAAATCAAATTTGTCTTCAAGATTGGCCAAATGGTACTTCATGCTCGCGGGATATGATATCACTTACATCACTCAGAAATCCGTCAGGGGGAGTGTATTCGGAGATCAGTTGGCCGAATTTCCTTGCGACGAAGTGAAGGGGGAAGACCCGCGATTCCCTGATGAGGACATCATGAGTATAGAAGAAGAAAATAAGTGGCAATTATTTTTCGATGGCGCAGCCAACAAGAGAGGGTTCGGCATCGGTATGTTGTTGGTAGACCTTAACGACATCTATACTCCACTGGTAGTACGTCTTGCCAACAACACCGCAGAATACGAGGCTTGCATAGCGGGGCTTGAGGCAGCCCTAGAACGCAACGTGACTGAACTCGAGGTATTTGGGGACTCCAAGTTGATCATCAATCAGACATTGAAGAAGTGGAGGGTCCAAGATCCAACCCTTCAAAGATACAGTGCCCACCTCCAAGAGTTGGTGCAACAATTTCAAGATGTCTCATTCCACTATCTCCCTAGAGACAAAAATCAGTTTGCTGACGCATTGGCTACACTAGCTTCTTTGGTTGAAATTCTTAAAGGGAAGGCAGTCAAACCTTTCAAAATAACACGGCGTGCAACTCCTGCCTACTGCCCCGTTATAGATCTCCATGACTGCAAAGACAAATGGTTATCCGAATGTACCATTGTTGAGAACTCCGAAGAGAAACCGTGATACCATGACATTTGGCATTTCATCCTAGATGGAACCATCCCACCTGAGACAGATCAGAAGACTCAGATCGCCCTTAAGAGATTGGCCGCTAATTACGTCATCACTGCTGGCCGTCTATTCAAGAAACATTCCCAAGGAAATCTCCTTTGTGCCACCGAAGAAAAGGCCCGAGAAATAATGGACCATGTTCATCAAGGCATATGTGGAACCCACATGAGCGGAAACATGCTCGCCAAAAAGATCATCAGACAAGGGTACTTTTGGCTAACCATGGAAGCCGACTGCACCAAAATGGTCAAGAAGTGCCACAAGTGTCAGATACACGCCAACCTTCAGCATGCACCGCCTTCCTTGTTGTACCCTATGACTTCTCCTTGGCCGTTCTCGACATGGGAAATAGACGTGATTGGATGCCGGGGCCAAAATGGGAAACTTTTTATTGGGAGGAGGGAGTATAGTTTATTAATAAATAACAAAAAATATATAGTTTTGATAAATAAAAATGTGTGTTTTGTTAGTTACTAAAAATAATTTCCTTAATTCGAAATTATATTTTCTTGGAGTATTAAATTACTCAAAACTCAGCAGTATAAATTATAGCTCAAATAAATCACAAAATAAGAAATACTCCCTCCGCCCCACGATAATTCGCACAGTTTGACGTTTTATGAAATTTGACCATACAACTACGAGAAATTGATATATTATAATTAAATTTTAAAACTTTTAAGTGTTAGTGTTGCTAGTAATAAATTAATAACAACTTTTAAAATTTCATTAAAATGTTCTAATTTTTCGTTATTGTATGATCAAATTTTATAAAAAGTCAAAACCATGCGAATTATAGTGGGCAGAGGGAGTAGAAAATAATAATAATAATCATATTTCAAGAAGTTTCTTCATTTACCGCCCATTCTTGGTTGGGCACTGTAACGCCTAACGACGGTCGATCATATATTTACCGGCGAAATTTATCATGACTAATTTCCCCACAGGCGATTCAAATTCACCGGCGTCCAGACCTTTCACATTCTCGGAAATAATTGGAACTGGATATTTCCCCCTGCAAGTAAGTACTGGCAACGTCGAGGATGGCGAGATGACTGGATCCACCGCCAGCGATTTAAACCTACCGGAGAACGGACCTTACACATTTGTGGAATTAATCGGAAATGGATATTTCCGTCGGCACCTATCTACCGTCAATGTCGACGATCACGATGTGACTAGTACTACAGCCGGCGATTTAAATCCGACGGAGCAGGCCAGACGATCTACATTCTCTGAAACGAATGGAACTGGAAGATCCCGCCAGCAATCAAGTACCGGTAATGTCGACGATGGCGAGGCGAAATTAAACATGACTAGTTCCAGCGCCGTCGATTTGAATCTACCGGAGCCGTCCAGACCTTCTACATCCTTTGAAGCAAACGGAACTGAAAATTTCCGCTGGCAATCATGTACCGGCAACGTGGACGATGACGATCCCTTCCATTATGATGACAATCTTCTGCAACAATTTTCCACGTGGATGGAGAGTCTTTGCCTTCAAAGCAAGAACGAGGAGTCATCGAAAGGCCGCAAGAAGAAGATCTTGCCGTCGGCCGAAACGAGAATGAACGTTTTCCCGCCACTCTTAACAAGTTTGAACAGAAACGGACGGCCGAGGTTCAATCTCGAGAAGGTACGGGACGGGGAAAGATTAGTGATCTCAAAGGTGCCTAACGACCGGCCGGAGGTGGTGAGGAGTCCCCAGGGAAACGGTAGTGTGAAAATGATGCTCGTCCACGGCGGAGACCACGATTACGATACGGATGATGAAGAACTGAATTCCAATGGGAAAAGCGCGGGAAACGGGATGATTGATCAGATTGAATAACCGTTTTTTAGGTATGACTTAATTTCTCTATTTCTTTATTTACCTTTTCAGGCTAGAAATAAATTCCAAAGAAAATTTTGAATAATGCAATGACATACTCCAACTCACCTTAAATCAATCGGACTAGCTTTTTAATCACTGCAATTAAGAAAAAGTGCGATACTAGGAGAGAGATGTCATGAGTATAAAAAGTAGGAGAAATAATAAGTTGATTGGTGATTTTAGTATAAAAAGTAATATACTCCCTCCGACTCACTTCAAAATTTTCATTTCTCTTTTTGAAACGTCCCACTTCAAAGTGTTCATTCCATAAATGGAAATATGTGAACATTATTTCAGACATTTATACCCTCGTAATGTTTACTCCCTCCATTCCTGCCGAGTGGATACTTATTTTCTTTTTGGTCCGTCTCAGCCCAATGGAGACTGCCAAAAATGAAAGGAAATATTTACTATTTTTCCCACTCATTCTCTCTCCTATTTTATTTTTACACTCACAACACCTATCAAATCACTTTTCATCCCACTCATTCTCTCTCCTATTTAATTTTTCATACTTACAATATTTCCTTCCATTTTTATCTCTCTTACTTTTCCTTAATCTGTGTGCCCAAATTTTTGGTATTCACTCGGCTGGGACGGAGGGAGTATATATTTACAAAAAAAAAAACATTCATTATACCCTTATAATGTTAACATATTTACAAAAAAATCATTCATTAACTTACTATTCTTCCAACTCATTCTCTCTCATATTAAATATTTTTAACTTTTACATTCTCTCTCCTCTAATCTTCTATCCACTTTCAATTCTTTATTCATTTTTTAAAAAATTCTTAAAAATCGTGAAATTATACCATGGACACTTTGAAGTGGGACGGAGGGAGTACCATAGAGAATAATTGAAAGGAATAGTGAAGATTTTTTGTCATTTTGAATAGTCCGATTTGAGATGAAATTTCTCAAAGGAAAATAAATCTGGCTTGAAACGAGAAAGGGAGTATAATAGACTATGAAAATTAATTGTAAGCCAAATATTATGTTTGGGCTCATCAATCTTGCAAGTATTTATTAGGAGTCCAAATATAGACCTACCCAATAATGTTGGACTACAAGCCCAAATATTAGGTTTGGGATCATCAATATTGCAAGTATTTATGCTTGTCATAGATAGACTATGAAAATTAATTGTAGTAATTTTTTATTCTTTTCTTTTTCTAAGTTCTATTTGGCATAATAAATCTAAAATTTGCCCTTATAAATATTCCTTAATTTGATTTAATTTAACTTTCCTTTAACCACGAGACTATCTAGCTCAGGTGTCTGGCTTGCGCCCATCTGCTCCGTCCATTCTACCGAGTTATTTAGGGTTATTTTGGACATTTTGCACTTCCCCCATCTGCTCCGTCTATTCTACCGGGTTATTTAGGGTTATTTTGGACATTTTGCACTTCCCGTACGCTCATAGGCTCACACTATATCATCACGAGCAGAAGAATGCTCTACTATACAATGAATTTGGTAATGACCAAGCTGACGAGTTATGAAAAAAGTCTTCAAAACTTCAAATACGTACACAAAACATGAGTACATTCACAACACAAAATGTCATATATTCTCATATTTTCGTCAAACATGAATAAGAACATGAGCATTTACAAGTCGTCGAGAAAGATAACCTTCTGCACCCTCTCCCAGTACAATGAACAAACGAAAACATAACCTTCAAAAAAAAAAAAAAAAACTCATCTATCTATCTAATGTTTGCATGTTCCATATACCCTTTGATGGATTAGAGTTTGTTATCTTTACAACTTTTTGTTTCGGTTGCCTCCGCTTCCTGTTTGCTGCAATTTGCTGCTGCTGCTGCATGCTGGTATCTACCTTTGTTACCTCAACTTTTACTATATGATGATCCGACGTACCTTTTGAAGATAATACTGAGTATGATCCCGGAACAAACTTATATGGTGAATCTGGTGATACCATAATGTAGTCTACTCGTGTTCCGTACTTGCATGTCCCCTGCACATCTGCATTTAGAAACATCAACTGTCTATGAGAAACCAAATTTCATTTTGCTTCATTTTTTTTTTTTTAATTTAAAAGAAATTGGATTTTTTACTAATTGATGACTTAATCTATTACAATAATGATATTTGAAGAGGGAAAATCTACCAATGGTGGGGATTGAACCCCTAAACTTCTGTATAGAAAGGGTATTTTTTATTTTTAGACAAACTTGAGCTGTACTAGACTCAAGGAACATATGTTTAAGCTCGACTTGATCACTTCAGATCGAGCTATGAGAGACCCAAGGTCAACAATCAACTGACCCAAAGTCAATAGTACATCAGTGGTTCCAAGCTTACTCGAGCCAGGCAAAGGTGTGCCCTTTATCTACTGGTGTTATAAGACCTCTCATTATGCGTGGGATTCAAGAAAGTATTCCGGAAATCCCTTTTGCAGAGTCTATATATACTTTCAAATTGCATCTTTGTCTTCTCATTTCTGATTCGTAATACTTTGTTTACTGTATGATTAAGATTGAAATTTGGTATGCATACAAGAACGCCCTTCGTGCTTTATGAAAGACGTATGAATAAAACTGGTAAAAATAAGGTGAAAAGAAAGATTACGAGAAAGAGTTTCATACTTTGTCCCTTGGCGATTATAACTACAGACTCGCATTCCCCTGCAAAATCTTTGGCATCTGTATAATGTTTACTCTTCAAGAACTTCATCACCTCAACCTTTGGTGTTGGCTTCCCCATCTCTTCATAATACTGTAAATTAAAGATAAATAAGGCTCCGTTTGTTTGGGGGAAAATGTTTTCCGGAAAATATTTTCCCCGCTTTTCTAAGAAAAATGATTTACGGATTTTTCCTAAGTTCACTGACCTTTACAATATCTGTCCATCTTTCAGGCGAGTAATCTGTTTCAGCAAGTGAATTTAGTCCTCCAGCTAAGATGTGTGGTTTGTCATTAGACTCGATAATGGAATTTATCTGTTTCATTCGCCAGTTTTCGTCAAGATGATCTAAGAGGGTGCAATGAAAATCGACTTCTCCTGTCTGCGGAACATCTATTGTTGCCTTCAAAACGTTCCTGCGTCAGTCGTCAGCTATTATGCATCAGTATTTATTTCTATCTCTTTCGTAGAAAACATGAACCAGTAAGAAACTGGCCAACTAGAGGCATGGATCCTATCTCATTAGTGTGTTTTCAGGGATATTCAATCCTCTCCCCTGAATCACTTATTTTCTGAATCACTTATTTTCTCATTAGTCGTCAGCTATTATGCATCAGTATTTACTTACAATTTTTTATGTTCTGAGTTGAGCCATACTTAGGATTGCAATTTTATTTCCTCTCCCCTGAATCACTTACAATGGCCTATTGAAAAAAAAAATAAAAATTCAACAGTTGAAACCATTGCAAGGGTATTGAAGTTGATTTTCAATAGTTGAAAAAAAAAATTGTTGAATAAATTCAATAGGTATTGAAAAAAGAGGTGGGGCCGGTTCCTTGCCACGTCGCGCGACAGAAGTGGGCCGTTTTGGCGCATGACATACACCGCCCGTCTGGGGCGTGTCTGGCGCTGTTTTTTTTTTTATTTGGCCACTTGGCGCAGCATGATTGATCACTGAATTTTTTTTTTGGTTAAATTCATCCGAATTTTTCAAAGACAATTATCTTATATAAAAAAAAAAATTAGTTTTTTTTTTTACACCAAAATTCATAATTTTTTTTCTCTATAAATAGAGTCCTCTTTCATTTGATTTGGATACATAAAAAAAAAACTCTTTTTTCAAAATAAATTTCTCAATTATCCTTCATTTTCAACAAAAAAAAAATTCTTCTTTTTAGTGAAATGGATCCTAATAATAACAATTTCAACACTCAAAATTCAGGTAATTTCTAGCTTTATGTCGTTTTTTTGCAATGATGTATTACTTTTATTAACTGTATTTAATTTTATTTGAAGTCCGTCAATTTCGATCACTCCTGAACTGTATAAAAGTAGTACCAATGACAATTTTACTTTGATTCAAGAGTGGCATGCTCTTCAAGATCAACAACGTTATGCAAGTCAGGTAGGAGAAAATACGGGATTTGATAGCAGTGGAAAGAGAGCACGTGAAAGTCTATCAAGTGATTCAAACTTGATTGGATTCATTCTTCATCCTATGGGAAGGGAGGCAGTTAAGAAAAAGAGTAGAGAAAAAGATAAGAGAGTAGGTTTGGAGGTGATAAAAGAGGAGTGGACAGAATTTAAATAATTCAAAGAAAAAGAGTTAAAACGATTGGACAAGATAGTCACACAACAAGCACAACAAGAAGAGGCAAACAAATATAAAAAAAAAAAAAAAAAAAGATGAAAATGTGGCCGAAGTTAAGTTGGCTGTCAACTCCTAACTTCCAGTATGCTGAATTAATAAAAATGACTGTTTGCCCTAGTCCTAGTTTTGGTGGACTTAATTAGCAAATGATTTATGAACATGTGTCAGAAGAATAACTCAGATGATAACCTAAAAAAGAGAGTAGGTAAAATTTTCAGCTCAGCATACAGCTGTTCCAAAACTATTACAACCCATTTTGCTCCAAAGGGAAGAACCAAAGCTTCTGTTTAGTAGTCAAAGTGAGATATGGGTTACAATGACCTTTCACTAGAAAACAACCCTATTGCTCAAAAAGTTGTTTGATCAAAATAAGTCAAATAGTAGCATATAACACCAACTTTAAAATTCAGGGCAAATAAGACGTTATAAAAAGCTCTCACTATGCGTGTAAACCAGAGAAATTGGTTCCATATGGAGTAGGGGTGTAAATGGTTCGATTTGGTTCGGTTTAGGCTAATTTACGGACCGAATCACTAGTCATCAGTTTGAAAAAATATCAAATCGAATCGAATCATGAAAAAATTCAACTGAACCGAACCGAACCAAATCACCATGGTTTGGTTCGATTTGATTCGAACCGCGGTTTGATTTTACGGTCCGAACCGCGGTTTAAACCACAGTTCAAAACACAGTTCAAACCATGAAATAGAACACGACATAAACCATTAATTAGAACATGATTTCAGACTACACAATTTATTGTCATGTTTGTTTGAATTTTCCAGACATAGCATACAAAAGAGATTCAAAATTTAAATGGAATTGTGCTTCAATGCTTATTATAACAACAAGGAATTTGAGTACTTGTAATGGTATGTGTTAAAAGTGAATTAACATTATTACAGGAAGATTAACTAAAAAAAAAAGGGTTATGGGCTAAAACCTAGGAATAGAATTCGAGATTTTCAAATCTAAATGTGAGGTGCAGATGAACGATATGCATATCTACGGTTAATAATGAACGACTTGGTGGTTCGGTTATTGGTTCTGTTAGGTGGTTCGGTCTCGCGGTTTCGAACCTTGGTTTGGGGTTCCAGACCGCAGATCAAACCGAACTACACAGTTTGATAATTTTTTAAATCGAACCAAATCACTATTGCTTGAAAACCGAACTAAACTGCGTGATTTAATTTGATTCGATTTCAAATTGCGATTTATACCAAACCACTTACACTCCTAATATGGAGTTAATATACCCGTAGCATATAGTAATACCAACTTTACTCTTCAAACAATTCTTAAAATATTTATCTAGAGAGCATTACCGCAATTGATCTTATTTTCTTTATTTGATTAAGAATAGTCCGCGGAGTCCTCCATTCTAGTACTACTGCTACTTTTGCATTCGCGGTTAAGGCTCGAATTTTTTTTTTTTAGATTATAAGAAAGGTTACTTTTATGATTCTCTATAGAAGTATTGAATAATAATCTACATATGTTTTTCAGATGTTCAATACTTGTTCATCCATTGAGATTTCTTTTTATTTTTTTAACTTATAAAAAAGCACTATTACAAAGAGCTATAATTGAACTCAAATAATATCACCTTAAAGTAAAAAAAACATTACAAATAAATAAGCACCCAACAATATCTATGGGAACTTATTATAACACCTTTTTTGATTTTAATACTCCTCTGGACCCCACAAAAATATAATGTGACATTTACAAATCAAACTTTATTATCTCATTCTTGTTTTTTGTTTTTGTTTTTATTTTTTATTTATTTTATTTGGAACAACAAAATCATCCAGGATGACCTAGTGATCACAAACCATTGAATATACAATTAGGCTCCGTTTGTTTGCGGATTCCCCATTTTTCGGCGTTTTGTAAACATTGAAAAATGAAGTCAACGAAAAATATTTTTCGGATCAATAGAAAATGAGCTTGATTTCTAAGAAAAATGACTTTCTTACCTTTACCTAAGAAAGTTGTTTTTCGGAAAATATTTTCCTCATTTTCCTTTATTTGTATTGATTTTACCTTTAAAAAATTACTTTAATAAAATTATCAAACATCGAAAAATGTTTTTCGAAAAATATTTTCTTAACATTCACCACACATCGAAAAATATTTTTCGAAAAAGCTTTTTCCGGGGATATTTTCTGTGAAACAAACGGAGCCTTAAAATGGACATTGATTTAGGAACAGATGGAGAGTAGTTCTCTAACATATCAACAGAAAAACAGAGGAAATGACAACTTTTTTTTTTCTAATTTGCAAGAAAATGGGAGATGAAGAAGAAGATTAAGAACCTGAAATCGGAATCATCGAAGATCTTCTGAACCCTCCAACGTTTAATCGGCCATTTTGAAAGCACAGCATTCCCATACTCAGGCGCCCAACTCTCAGCAAAAACATAATTCATCCCTAAAGCAGCAGCCAAATCAGATAAAGGCTTCATATCCTTTTCCTCCTCTGCTTTAACATCCTGCAAAGCCAATATATCTGCATCCAGTTCTCTCAAAACTTCAACAACTGTTTTATTACTTCTCAATAATCTCTGATCACTAACCCGAATCATCGAAGAACTCGAAAACCCAACTGAAGATCTTAATGGAGATTTCCCTTTTAAAAGCTTACTTATACTGGAAGTAGTAGTTGTAGAAGAAGAAGAAGAAGAATCCTCTTGTTTGTTAGCATCTTCAAGAAAGCTTAATTTCCCACTTCTGTTTAATGAAATTTCATTATCAGGCAAATTAATCGAAACCCGCAACTTTGATTTGGCAAATTTTTGTTGTCTGGACATGTTCATGGAGCTTGAATGGAGGGGAGACTGTTTTAGGATGCTCTTGGGATGGTCAATCATTGACTTTGACTTTAGATTTGAGTCAAAGGGGTGATTTTTCTTTGAAAAATCTCCATTTTCAGGGTCAAAGCTTGAAGATTGATGATGATGATGGGTGTTTTCTGGAACTGCAGGTGCCATGGAGAACAGGGCAGCATTGAATGTGGCTATGCGGATTGGTCTGGAGGGATTGTTTGGATGAATTGTGGCCGCTGACCCACTTGGGTTTGATGAATTTATGGGTTCTGGGTGGGATTTTGAGTTTGATTTTCCGAGTCTTTTTATGGTGATTTTGGGTTTTGGACGGCGGCGGACCGGCCACCGGAGTTTTGAACAGAGGCGCCAGAGGTTTTTGAGCATTTTTTTGATGTGATCGTTGAAGATGGCGTGAGAATAAGTGTGCGTGTGTGTGTGTGTTTCAGTGGATTGGTTGGATCAAGAAGAGGTTTAAATTAGGAAGGAGACTTCTAAGTGAGCATTTAAATTAGTAAGGAGACTTGTACGTAAGCACAAGTTTGTTTGACAATTGGCAGTCTATAGAAGACTATATAATTTTTGTGGATTCTATCCCTTGTTTTTTTGTTTTTTTTTTGAAATTTAGGCTTCGTTTGTTTCACGGAAAATAATCTTGAAAAATGATTTCTTGAAAAATATTTTTTGGAAAATGAAAATATTTTTCGAAAAGTATTTTTCGATGTTTGATGAATCTTAAGAAAACATTTTCTGATGTTTGGTAGTTTCATTAAAGTAACTTTCTAAAGGTAAAATTAATACAAACAAAGGAAAATGAGAATATGTTTTTCGGAAAACAACTTCCTTAGATAGAGGTAAGAAAGTCATTTTTCTTAGAAATCAAACTCATTTTTCATTGACCAGGAAAATATTTTCCGTTGACTTCATTTTCCGATATTTATCAAATATCGAAAAATAGAAAAAATATTTTCCAAAAAATGTTTCCCTCCAAACAAACGGAGCCTTAGATTGAATGCATAACATACAACAGAACAGTTGGGTGCACTTAACAGTTTATATTAATTTTTTATCAAATAAATCACCCTTATTGATAGTGACTTCGAGAATCTTACACACTTTGGCTTTTGATAATTAATACTAATAAATTTTGATCAAATATTAATGTCAATTTAATTATGGGGCTTTAACCAATAAATTCATCAGCCAAATGAAATCGATCAATAAATACAAACATTTTCGAAACTCGTCAATAAGTCTCTGCTAAAAATGTATACAAAAATACCCATAATTGCTATTTTTGCACGTAACAGCGCCTTATGCACTTGATGGGTGAATATTAGGATTCGCTGCCTCGCAATAAAGTGTTAAAATTATTTTAATTAACATTCTTTAAGTATTTATATATTACTTTTATCACAATAATAAAGTGTTAAAATTATTATTTTTTAAAAAAAAATTGAGACATTTATTTTAAAACAAACTAAAAAAAAATAACAAACTTATTTGTACTCACGAGGTACGACCCAAGAAACTTGCTTATTGCATGTGAGATATTAATGCGTTTAACGCCTCACCAATTGAAGGATTGATGTAAAATGTAAATCACGTTTGTTGACTCTAACTTGAGATAGTCAAGCGGATCTAGCCCTAATTTACGTGCTCACATCAGAGTTTTGAATTTTTTTTTTATATATGAAATTATTTTTCATTGTTATTATTGTTTACAATATTTTTTAACTACAAGTTCACGCGATTTTAAAATCCTGGATCCGTCCCTGGCCAGGGGCGGATCAACAGTAGTGTCTGGTGTTGTCCAGGCAATCAAAAATTCTTTTTTTTTTTTTGCAAAACAACGTCATTTTGACCGGTTTTAAAGAACAGCCAACACCAAATGTTTTGCGTCTAGTGAAAACTATTATATTTATGTATGTAAACTGTAAAGTGGTACCTAGTGAAGCCTATTATATCTTATGTATGTAAACATTTTAAATTTTAGTTTTGCGCCAATTTTTTTTAATAAAAAACAGGTAACACCAAAACATTTGATGTAGATCCGTCACTGTCCCTGACCAATAGCTTATGAGAAAGAAATGATGTTTGAGAGAGAGAGAATTTGAAATTTAGGCTTTAAGTTCATTTAGTTATTTGTTAAGGAATCAATGTGAAATGAGTCGATAATAATAATGAGTTAAAAAATTTAATTAATTTGGAAACAAATAAATGTGAATAAAAAGCTGATAATTTATTCTCATTTGAACTGTCAGACTCGTTTTGTGATGATTTTGGTGGCTTGGTGGTAGGGGTGGTTGTCTTTACTCGAGCTTTCACATGATTCGTGATAAAAGAGAATAGTATGAACCAAAAGAAAAATATCATTATAATATCGCAGATGGTTACTAATTAGTTAACCGAAAAAAATAGAAGCTACAAAGTTGAACCAAAAGGTCGAAAATGGGGTTAACTTGTTCGAGTGAGTTTTAGGGAAAATCTGTTTGTCCATAAGTTATAAAAAGTTAATTTCCATCCTTAAAAATATCGAGTTTAGACCTAAAAACATTGAGTTTAGGTCTTAAAATACCTAGAAAATAAAATATTGAGTTTAGGCGTTAAAACAGTGAGTTTAAGCAAGAAAATAAAATAGTGAGTTTTGGCCTTAAAACAGTGAGTTTAGGTTTTAAAGCACCAAGTCGATATATTTAAAAAGAGAATTTTTTATAACTTATGGAGAAACAGGTTTCCCCCAAAATTTTAAAAAACCCACTTTCATCCTTAAAAAATCAAGTTTAGACCTTAAAACATTGAGTTTAGGCATTAAAATATCTAGAAAATAAAATAGTGAGTTTAGGCGTTAAAACAGTGAGTTTAGGCTTTAAAACACCAAGTCGATATATTTAAAAACAAAATTTTTTATAACTTATGAAGAAACAAGTTTTTCCCAAAATTTTCTGAACTTGTTCTCCCCTCTTCTTTTTCTCTCTATTATGCTTTTTCTATCTTTTTAAGATCTTTCTTTTATTGGTTTTCGTCTAATCCTTCATCAATTTTTATTATTTATTTATCTATAAAATTATTCCATTTCTGCTTGCATATTGTTTTGTAAAACAAAAAAATAAAGTGAGTAAAAAATAGATAAGCAAGTAACTGTTTTTTTATTTATTTTATAAATTTTATAAGGAAAAAATTATTTAAAATACTATTTATATTTTGTCATTTATGAAAGAGTAACTCTTGTGAAAAATTAGTTTTTTTCAAAATGTTATAAAAAAATTAGTTTTCAGAATAGTTCATCACTCTTATTAGTTAGACTTAGTGCTTTAAAACTAGTTTTTTTCTTATGTTACGAAAAAATTAGTTTTTTGCAAAATTTTGGCTTTATGAAATTAAACAATTTAAAAATTAAAAAATATAATTAAAAAATTGAAATAAGTTTATTTGGTAAAAATAGGAGAGTCCTTTTATTTTACTTCCATTAACATGGATTATGCATGAAAAAAAGAAATAGCTAAAAATTGGGATTAGGTAAGGACCTAACAACTCCCAAATCATCCGGTTCATGCAAGACTTGCCGTCCCCACCTGTGGGCTCCACACTAGTACTACGTCACTACGTTGTACGGTAGATGTGGACTTTGTAACAATTAGTATAGTATATTAGTGGTGGATCCCATTTTTTTTTATTTTAAAAGGAGCTGGAGATAATTTTATTTTAAATACTACTCTGTTTCATCTCAAAGTTCCACATTGAGTGAGGTTTACATGCTTTTTAGCTTTTTAAGAATTTTTTTAAAGTGGGTAGAAAATTTGAGAAGAGAAAATATAAAAGTTAAATGTGTGGTAGAGAATAGGAGAGAGAATATAAAAATTAAAAATATTTAATAGGAGAGAGAATAAGTGAGAGGAATAGTAAATTAATGATTGATTTTTTTGTAAATATGTTAACTTTATAAGAGTATAATGAATAGTTTTTTTGTAAATATATGAAGATGATAAGGATATAAATATATGAAAAACTTTTCATTTAATTAAGAAAGGAAATCTTGAAGTAGGACGGTTCAAAAGAAAAAGGTGGAACCTTAAGATAAAACGGAAGGAGTATAATATAATATTTAAATTTAGTTTAAATGAGAGCAAAATTATACTTTTTGATCAAGAAAAAAAAACTATAGTTCACATATTACGTTATCATTAATTTAAGGTCATATATTTAAATAAATATTGTACACGTATTACATTTTCATTAATAAACAAGTAAAATAAGAAAAAAAATTGTTGACTAGTCTTTCTTGCCCCTATTTTTAAAGGGAGTATGAGGTCATGCATGAATCAGCCAATGTAAGCACAATCGTTAGACTATTTACAATCCTTTCAACACTCTAATTTTTTCAACACCCTTTAAAATACGACACATCATTTTCTCTTTTTTTTCACCTAATTATTTAACACCTCATTCAATTTTAACCCCTACAATGATTTCAACACCCTTATTTTTTCAACACCCTTCCAACTCATCATCCTATACCCCACCACTTTTATTTTATTTTATATTTTTTATATTTATAATTAGTAAAATAATAATAATAATAATTAATTAAAAAAAATAATTATTATTATTAATGATAATAATAATTATTATTATTATCATTTATAATTAAAAAAATACTTCATACTTATTTTATTTTTTATTCCTTATTTTTCAATATAATTGAAAATTTTATATTAAAAAAAAAGTGTTTTTTTTTATGTGTCCAAATCAAATGAAACAAGACTCTATTTATAGAGATTTTTTTTTATGAATTTTGATGTAAATTTTTTTTTTTATATATAAAATAATTGCCTTTGAAAATATTGGATGAAATTTGAAAAAAAAAAAAAACTGACCAATCATAAAGCGACAAGTGTCATCTCAGGAAAAAAAGAAAAAAAAAAGGAAATCTTCAGCGCCTAAAGAGAAGGTGTGCTACACGCGCCTTTTCCAGCCCAATAGGAGCGCGATACGTGGCGAAATGGGGCCCAAATTTTTTTTTCAACACTTGTTGAATTTTTTCAACAAAAACAAATTTTCCAACTGTTGAATAATTTTTCAACTGGCCATTGTAGGGTTCTCAACTGTTGAATTTTTTTTCAACAAGCCCATTATAGATGGTCTTACATGGGGCCCGCCTACCTATTTCCTAAGATACTCCCTCCTAGGGATGGCCAAACCGGACTGGAACTGGAAAGTCGAATCGAAAAAGCCCCGAACTGCCATGAACCGTCACGAAAATCGGAACTGGGGTAACCGAAATCGGTTTGGAGCCGGGCCGGTTAAGGGTCACCAAAATGGTGAATCGGACCGGAAAAGCCCGGAACCGGACGAAAATTCATTATTTTTCAATAGAACCGAACCGAAATCGGACCGGATAAAGCCCGAAACCGGACGAACCGAGGAGAAAACCGAAATCGGATTAACCGAAACCGTGAGCAATCCGGGCCGGTTAAGGGTCATACATTTTCCGAACCGAAACCGAGCCGAAAACCGATTTTGGTCATCCCTGCTCCCTCCCTCTCACTTTTACTTTACTTTTTTTAGTCTGTGTCAATTTAAGATTTTTAGTTGTTTTATTATTTAAAATGAATAATAAAAATTCACTTATCATTCTTATAACAAAAATTTTCTACCAATTTTCTCTTTCTTACTTTATTTTTCATACTCATAACATTTATTTTTTCTTAATACCCGTATCAAGTTAAATTAAGAAAATTAAACTGAAACGGAGATAGCATGTACTCCCTTCTTCCCATTTATAACCTCATCGTTTTGAGCATGACACGCAAATTAAGAAAAAATAGTTAGTGGAGAAAGTGTTGTGAGTATAAAAGTAAAATAGGAGAGAGAATGAGTGGAGGGAATAGTAAAGTTGATTGGTGTTATGAATATAAAAGTAAAGTAGGAGAGAGAATTAGTGGGTGGAATAGTAAAGATTCTTTGTCATTTTAAAAAAAGTGAAGCTTTTAACGAGACACCCGTTTTGACAAAAAGTGAAGCTTCAAATAGGGCGAAGGGAGTATTTGGGAAATCTTGATAAAAGTTTTATTTTATTTTTTTCACTTTCTCCATCGCAATTTTTTTTTCTTTCAATAATACGTATACATTTTGAAACTTTATGTTATAATTTATGCACTCAATAAAAAAAAGTTCTTAAGTCCAGGGGCGGATTTAGTGTTATAGGTACGAGTGCACGTGCACCCGGTCAAATCTAATTTCTTGTTAAAAAAAATAAAATTTCTTTGTGCATATATATTATTTGTGCGTGCATTGAACATATTTAGGACAGCAGCTTGGTTGGTTTTTGTGTTAAAACTCACCTTAAAGAACCCGTGTTCAATTCTTGCTAGCTACAATATTTTTGAGTTTCTTTTTTTTTACCTTTCTCAAAGTTTTTCTTGAATTCTTTTTAATTATTACCCTGAATATAATTTTTTTTTATTTACCATTCAAATTATATATTTTTTGCCTCTATTATGATATATACTCTTTTTAAAAAAATCTTAAAAATACTTCAATTCTTTTGACCATCACTTTAATCAACATAACTAATTTTTATTTATTCATTACTTATTTTCATCATTTACTGTTTGAAATTATGTAGTGTAAATTGTGCACCCGCTGTTTAAAGGTTCTAGATCCGCCACTGCTTAAGTCCACTACTGTCCGATAATAAGTGTCGCTAATAACTTATCAAACTTTAAAAAAAAAATGTGTTTTATTTATTTATATATTGTTTGTACTGAAATTAAATTATACTTAAGTTATTTGCTTATTTGAAAATGTGACATGGGATGAATAACCAAAAAAATCACAACAATTATTGTGGGATAGAAGAGTACTACTATAACAACAAAGCCTCAATTACAAAATAATTTGAAATCGCCTAATATAAATCTTATTTTATCGGAATATAAAAAAGATGTAAGAAGATAAAAAAAAGTTAAAAAAAAAATAGGTGGGGAAAAAATTTGAAAAAAAAATATAATATATTAATTATAGTAATAATACTAATAATTAATAATAAAAAAGGATATATAAAATATATGCAGGGGGAATGAATAAAAAAGAAAAAGAACTCAACTTCCATCTACCATATGATTTTTTGCTCTCCACTATAATCTTTTCAACGCCACATTTTTATTTGGTTTAAATAAATTTATATCATTTTCAATCACCCTTATCCAAATTTTCTTCTCCTACCCCTCACCAGTTTATCATTTCTCCACTCCTTAGGCCCATAATAAATACATCACTCGGCCTGCGTCTCATATGACCAAACCACATAAGGCAATTCTACATCATTTTGTCTTCAATGGGTACAAATCTTACTTTCCCTCTAATCACCTCATTTTTCAACAGATTTTTTCTTGTGCCCACTCAACGACCGTAGCATATGTATCTCCGACACATTTATTCCGTTTCTTGGCCAATCATTCAATGTCATATAACATTACATATTTAATTGTCATTTGATAGAATTTTTTCTTTAATACAGAAAGATGTTGATAAAATATGGAGAGCCATGATACCATAATAAAATATGAAAAATCAAAAATATATTATGTATTATTACTGTCTTAATCTCTACATAAAATAGAGAATTCATATTTATAAACAATCATAGGAAGTTAAAATTACTGCTAAAAATATTTTTATTGACACTGAAAAAAGTAAAAAGATCATTTCATTTCAGTATAGGGGTCGGAGAGTATTTCATTCGTCTCCCTATGAGTAGTATTTGTTTGTCAAATTAATAAAAAAAATACTTTTTTTTGCTTATTTATACACTATACATTGTATTTGTCATATGATAATTTTTTATAAATTATTTTCTTATTTAAAAATACAACAATTATTTTGAATAAATCCTAAAAAATACAATACTAATTATGTATTTTTTTCTTATTATTACCAACAAAAAAAATAATTATTCCTATCTGACTCTTTCAGTCACATATCACCAAAGTTTTAGCATTTTTTGTTTATTCTTTTCCTGTTCTAGAAAATAACATACTCCCTTCGTCCCATTCGAAAATGCACAAATTTCTATTGAGGAATTTACAAAAAACTACTTTAGAAAGATGGAAATTACAAAAAAAAAAAAAAAACACATAAGTTCGAAATTACAAAAAAAAAATTGTTTTTTGGTTTTTTTTTTTTATCAGTTTTGGTCAAACAACTAACTGATAATTTCAGTTATCAGTTGTTCAAACAACTGATAATTTCAGTTATCACTTGTTTACAACTGATAACTGAAATTATCAGTTGTTTGAAGCACAAACTACTCTTCAAACAACTGATAATTTCAGTTATCAGTAATTGATAACTGAAATTATCAGTTGTTATATCAAAATTGATAAAAAAAACAAAAAAAATAAAGTTTTTTTGGAAAAAAAGAAAAAAAAAGTAGTTTTTTTTTTAATTTTCTATTTTCTATTTTTTTTTTTTTTGTAAATGCCATCTTTTTTAGTGAGTTTTTTGTAATAACCCCATTTCTATTTTAGATATCCCATTTAAAAAGGCATACACCCAAAATGAAAATTTTTTAATACTTCATTATTCATGTTACTCACTTATCATACTTATAATAACTATTCACTTACTATTTCTTATCTCACTTTCTATTTCTTACCTCACTTTTTATATTTATAACACTTAATTTATTATACAGTTTTTTTAATTTTTGTTTAATGTCTATTTTGTTTCTTTTCGAATGTGACAGTAACGCAGAATGAATTTCTCTCCTCTTTTACTACCAGAGCTTTCTCCCTCTTCGATCTCGTCCATATCGCTGTCGAAAAAAAAAAAAAAAAAGTAACGCAGAATGGCGGTATCTTTTCTTTAGACAAACAAGTTCAATTAAAGACAATGGCAAACAATTAAAAGGAGATCAGTAGTTGTCAATCATTATTACCTTCCACTCTCAAAAAGCTCATCTCTTTATCATTTGTTTATTGAAGTTTTTCGTCAAATGGGGTCAGTTTGTTTTTCTAGGTTTTTTAAACTTTATGTTTTTGGTTTGGGTTACATAGTCCATTAATTTATTTTCAGATATTTTTGTTCGATATTTACTTTGATAGTGCCATGATTTATTTTGATAGTGTCAGTTCATGTGTTATTGAGGATAATTCCTAGTGATTCAGATTGACAGTGCTAGTTTTTTCAGATTGCCATGATTTATTTTGATAGTGTCAGTTCATGTGTTATTTAGGATCAGTTCTTGTATTTGAAGAGTGTCATTCCATATGTTAAATAATGACAGATGTAGTGTTAAAGAGGGCCAAATTTCGTTTTAAAGAGTGTCAGGATGTGTTGATAAGTTCTGGTTATTTTCAAAAATGCCACCACACGATTTTAAAATAAGTTTCACTTATTTACAAAAATGTCACCACACATTTTACACTAAGCTTGAGTAAAACAGAAGTCGGTCTTATGAAAAACGTGTTTTACATTTCACTATATTTATGAAAAAAATAATCAAAATAAACTCTAGCCAAGCGACATTAGATTGATGATAGATTTGTTAACGCGTGTTGGGTTGTCGATGATCATGTTAACGTATTAATGGTTCACGTATGTGTATAACCGATGATTATGATGGCCTATACATGAGGGGGCATATTGAAGACATATTTTGGATAGCCTTAATCTTTATCAAGGTTTTAAAAAAAAAAATGATGGCTCAATTTAGAAACTCTGAAAATGAGATCACTTAAACTAGAGAGACAGGGATTGAATTTTATCAATAAAAGGGTAGAAAACAAGGGTCTAACAGACTCTGACAAGAGAGGGCAAACTGATTCTTCTGTCCAGCTAAACAGTTTAATTAAATATTGCATTTACTGAATCTTAAATAACACAAATGGGTTGTAATTAACTGTATTATTCTCTACTAGAGACTTCCATCCTAAACAACTAGGACAAATTCAACTAAAGATTCTTCCTTAGAAAAAACACAGTTCACGGTACGACATTTAAGCTCTGATGCTCGGACTCTTTGGTTTACCCCGTCGGGACACTTCGATTTTAGTGTTATTGACAAGTGTCCGGCAGGGTAACCAGCGAGTCCGAGCATCATAGCATTTAAGTAATCAGCACAATAGTTATGAAAGGAAAACGACAGTTAAAAATAAACAAAAAAAGAAATAAGCAGTATACCTGATGCTACCAGAAAATCGAGCTCCGATGAATGCACCCACGTAACTGTTGGAAATAGATAACGGAAAGTTAAGTTTGAACTAACGTTGATCTAGTTTCTAACGGAAGTTCGTTATTTGTTAACGAAACTTGTTACAAAATGTATTCTACATTTGTTGTAGATTATTAAACTCATTTAATGTCTCTAAACCGTTTAGGGTGAATGAGAATTAATGACAAGTGTTTTTTGTAACTTAACGAGAGTTAAATAAATGGTTAAAGTTAACTTGGGTTGACTTGAACTGATCCAAATTGGTTTGGGTCACAACTGTTCCCAAAAAGATTTTCGTGACCTTTCAGTTCTGGGCTTCAGCGCGGTCGCGCTCCAGCCTAGAGCGGCCGCGCTGATTTAAGGTTAAATCTTGGCCTGGTCTCGGCATGAGAGCGCGGTCGCGCTCAAGGCAAGAGCGGCCGCGCTCGTGGGCAGATTCTGAACAGGTTTGGCACCTCTTGGAGTGAACAGCCATGAACCCTTTAACTCCTTTTAAATAGTTTCCCTCCGAATTTCAATTATACATACAGTCATTTTGAGCATTTTACCCTCTAGAGAGATAGAATAACATAACCCAAATCATTGCATATTGTTGCATTCAATCTTTCAAGTCCAAAGTTCTAAAACCTTTGTTGTTCGTTAGATTAGTTATATTGGAGTGCTCCTTATAACTAATAGTAAGTCGTTTTATCTTACTAGAGTTTTGTCATACAACCGTAAGCACCAGTGCGGGACAAATAACTCTTACGGAGATTGTATATAATACAAGACTCGACTTGTTTCTAGTTTTCCCAATCTCCGTTATTTTCTCCGTCAGATTTTCTGTTAAGTTCTTGAGAAGCCATAGCAAATTTGTCCAACAATCGTAAGAGTTATTTTGCGCTTCTTCAAGAGATGGCAAACGAGAAAGACACCACTTCATCTAGTCAAGGGAATGTAACGCCTCCATCACAAGGTGATACTACATTCAACAATGTTGCTCCCGCTCCTACAACTCATCACATCAGTCATGGTGAGAAACCCGCGAAATTCACCGGTGTGGATTTCAAGAGATGGCAACAGAAGATGCTCTTCTACTTGACCACCCTAAGCTTGCACCGCTTCTTAAAGGAAGATCCTCGGCGGTAGAAAAGGTGATCCGGACCCTCAAAGGCAAATGGCAAAGGAGGCTTGGGCTCACGGTAATTTTCTATGTAAAAACTATATCTTGAATGGACTTGACGATGCACTATACAATGTGTATAGTACAGTCGAGTTAGCCAAGGCATTGTGGGACACCTTGGAAAGAAAGTATAAGATCGAGGATGCCGGGTCAAAGAAATTTGTCGTCGGTAAGTATCTTGACTTTATGATGGTCGATTCCAAATCGGTAACAACTCAAGTAGATGAATTCCAAATCATTCTACATGGGCTTGATGCCTTGGGGATGATCATGAATGATCCATTTAAGGTGGCTTCCATCATTGAAAAGTTGCCTCCGTCGTGGAAGGACTTCAAGAACTATCTCAAGCATAAACGCAAGGAGATGTCCTTGGAAGACATTGTTGTTCGTCTTCAAATAGAAGAGAACAATAGAATGAATGAGGCCAAAGTTGCTAAAGGCAAGATGGAGGCAAAGGTCAATCTCGCCGAGGCTAGCACGAGTGGGACAAAGAGAAAGCATTCGAAAATGCCGGAATGCTAAGAAAGGGAAGAAGAAGACCTCTAAAAGGTTCAAGGGGTCTTGCTATAATTGTGGCAAACCGGGCCACTTGTCGAGGATTGTCGTCTCCCGAAGAAAGAGGCGAACAATGTTGACCATATGGACCTAGACTTTGCAGCGGTAGTCTTTGAAGCCAACGTTGCAAATTTGGAGGAGAACCCTAAATCATGGTGGATAGATACCGGTGCTACCCGCCATATTTGTGGTAACAAGGAAAGTTTCTCCTCCTATACTCCCATCTCCCAAGAAAGCTTTACATGGGAAATTCGGCGACCTCCGATGTTCAAGGGATTGGAAACGTGATTTTGAAGATGACTTCCGGAAAAGAAGTAACCTTGTTGGATGTGCTGCATGTTCCAGACATCCGTAAAAATTTAGTGTCCGGCGCTTTGCTTAGTAAGGCCGGTTTTAGACTAGTATTCGAATCCGACAAATTTGTACTAACCAAGAATGGGTTGTTTCTTGGAAAAGGTTACCTCGAGGAGGGCCTTTTTAAAATGAATGTAATGACTGTAATCCGCCAAGGTGCGATGAATAAAAGTTGTGTTCCTTATGTTTACTTGTCGGAAAGTTCTAATTTATGGCATGATAGATTAGGACATGTAAACCTCGACACCATTAAGAAATTAGCGAGACAAGATTTAATCCAAATGACTAAATTCGACTCGACTAATAGGTGCGAAGTTTGTGTTGAGGCAAAAATGACTAAGTCACCATTTAATGCCATACAAAGAGACACAACACCTCTCGAGTTAATTCACACCGACATATGTGATTTAAAACTAGTGCAAACTCGAGGAGGTAAAAAGTACTTCATTACATTTATAGATGATTGTACTAAGTATTGCTATGTCTATCTCTTAAGAAGTAAGGATGAAGCCTTAGGGGCTTTTGAAACTTATAAGAAAGAAGTTGAGAATCAACTTAACTTGAAAATTAAGAAAATTAGAAGCGATAGAGGTGGAGAATATGAAGCACCGTTTGAAGGACTATGTTGGGAATCCGGCATAATTCATCAAACAACGGCTCCATATACCCCTCAATCTAATGGAGTTCTTTGAACGCAAAAACCGCACTCTCAAAGAGATGATGAACGCGCTTTTGATCAGTTCAGGCTTACCCGACAACTTGTGGGGGGAAGCAATACTCACTTCTAATTATGTTCTTAATAAAATACCCAAGAAAGATATTGATAAGACGCCCTACGAATTATGGCATAATCGTAGGCCATGTTTTAAATACCTTAAAGTGTGGGGGTGTTTGGCCAAGGTTGAAGTACCTAAGCCTAAACAAGTCAAGATTGGTCCAAAGACCATTGACTGTGTTTTTATTGGATATGCCAATAATAGTAGTGCCTATCGGTTTATAGTGCACAAATCGGACATTCCGGATATGCACGTAGGAACTACTATAGAATCAAGGAATGCGATATTCTTTGAAAACATTTTTCCGGTTAAGGACAGGAAAGATGTAGGTTCTAATAAGAGAACACATGAGTCTACATCCGGTCCTTCTCAAATAGAAGATGAAGAACCGAGACGTAGCAAAAGGGCAAGAGTGGAAAAGACTTTTGGTCCTGATTTTCTATCTTACATGCTAGAAAACGAACCATCAACTGTTAAAGAAGCTTTATCCGGTCCGGATAGTTCGTTCTGGAAAGAGGCTATTAACAGTGAAATAGAATCCATAATGCTCAACAATACTTGGGAATTAGTTGATCTCCCTCCAGGTTGCAAACCATTAGGTTGCAAATGGATCCTTAAACGGAAGTATAAGGCGGATGGATCTATCAAAAAGTACAAAGCTAGGCTAGTTGCCAAAGGCTTTAGACAGAAAGAGGGATATGATTTCTTCGATACATACTCCCCTGTCACAAGGATCACATCTATTCGTGTTCTCATAGCTATTGCAGCAGTGCATAATCTTGAGATACACCAAATGGATGTGAAGACTGCTTTCCTTAATGGAGAACTTGATGAAGAAATTTACATGGAACAACCCGAAGGGTTCGTGGTTCCTGGTAAAGAAAGAAAGGTGTGTAAACTTGTAAAATCCTTGTATGGACTAAAACAAGCACCTAAACAATGGCATGAGAAGTTCGATAGAACCATGTTATCGAATGGATTCAAGATCAATGAATGTGACAAATGTGTCTACATTAAAGGAACATCTGAATCATTCGTTATCGTTTGTCTTTATGTAGACGACATGCTCATAATGGGAAGTAATCATGATTTAATCATGAATACCAAAGGCATGTTAAAGAAGAACTTTGACATGAAAGACATGGGATTAGGCGATGTAATATTAGGGATAAAGATATCTAGAACATCTGAAGGATTAGTTCTTTCACAATCCCATTACCTAGAGAATGTTCTTCGGAAATTCAATGTCTTTGATGACCCTCCCGCTAAGACACCTGTAGACTTGGCTCTACATTTAGCCAAGAACAAAGGGGAACCGGTTTCTCAACTGGAATATGCAAGAATTATTGGCGATCATGTACTTAACAAATTGGACTCGTCCGGACATTGCATATTCGGTGAGCAAACTAAGTAGGTTCACAAGCAATCCTAGTACCGATCATTGGAAAGCACTAATGAGAGTACTAAGATATTTAAAGTATACATTAAACCATGGGATACTTTACAATAAATATCCAACGGTATTAGAAGGATCTTGTGATGCCAATTGGATATCGGACACGAAAGACTCTAAATCCACAAGTGGATATGTATTCACTATAGGTGGAGGAGCAGTGTCATGGAAATCCTCCAAACAAACGTGTATAGCCGGATCCACGATGGAATGCGAGTTTATCGCGTTAGATAAAGTCTGGGAAGAAGCGGAATGGCTTAAGAACTTCCTGGAGGATGTTCCTTGTTGGAGCAAACTCATGTACTGCTGTACTAATCCATTGTGATAGTCAATCAGCAATTGGAAGGGCACAGAATAGTATGTACAATGGTAAGTCTAGACATATTCGTCGTAGACACAATACCATTAGACAGTTGATCAAGAATGGCATTATCACCATTGATTATGTGAAATCATGTGATAACCTAGCGGATCCGTTTACCAAAGGTATAAATCGAGATCAACCGTATAAGCTGTTAAGGGAATGGGTTTAAAACCCACAACAAAAGAACTTATAGCGGACACTCAACCTTGAGAAATGGAGATCCCAGGCCCTTGGTTCAATGAGACAACCAAGTTATAAGTTCTAGTAGAGTTACTTGGAAACAACAAATCGGTTTATTAACCTGGAGATGTTGAATACTCATTCCCAGAACATCCAAGTACAAGCACATGCAGCAGTGGTAAGGATAAGTTGAGAAAACTTTTAATGATTTCTATACCTACGGGTGGAGTAGTGCATGATACTCCTTATAGTGAGAATCACCTATATAAGTGAGAGGTAATAAGGCCGCCTCTAAAGAAACGCTTATGAATGAGATACGGTCCAGGGCCAAAATGGACAAAACGTGAGAACAACTTTTGTTAGAGCTGTTATTATGTGAGTATTATTGTCTTGGTATACACCCGACAGTCACTGGTTCAAAGCGACTCGCTACCAAATGGCTAGTATATCCGATAATATTTCACTAGGGAGGATTCAAGGCCGCAAGCTATCTATCCCGATGTAATAATAGTTCGCCGGAACTTTGGACGAAATTGCATACATGCATTAATTGTCATTCATGTGGGGGATTGTTGGAAATAGATAACGGAAAGTTAAGTTTGAACTAACGTTGATCTAGTTTCTAACGGAAGTTCGTTATTTGTTAACGAAACTTGTTACAAAATGTATTCTACATTTGTTGTAGATTATTAAACTCATTTAATGTCTCTAAACCGTTTAGGGTGAATGAGAATTAATGACAAGTGTTTTTTGTAACTTAACGAGAGTTAAATAAAGGGTTAAAGTTAACTTGGGTTGACTTGAACTGATCCAAATTGGTTTGGGTCACAACTGTTCCCAAAAAGGTTTTCGTGACCTTTCAGTTCTGGGCTTCGGCGCGGTCGCGCTCCGGCTAGAGCGGCCGCTGATTTAAGGTTAAATCTTGGCCTGGTCTCGACATGAGAGCGCGGTCGCGCTCAAGGCAAGAGCGGCCGCGCTCGTGGGCAGATTCTGAACAGGTTTGGCACCTCTTGGAGTGAACAGCCATGAACCCTTTAACTCCTTTTAAATAGTTTCCCTCCGAATTTCAATTATACATACAGTCATTTTGAGCATTTTACCCTCTAGAGAGATAGAATAACATAACCCAAATCATTGCATATTGTTGCATTCAATCTTTCAAGTCCAAAGTTCTAAAACCTTTGTTGTTCGTTAGATTAGTTATATTGGAGTGCTCCTTATAACTAATAGTAAGTCGTTTTATCTTACTAGAGTTTTGTCATACAACCGTAAGCACCAGTGCGGGACAAATAACTCTTACGGAGATTGTATATAATACAAGACTCGACTTGTTTCTAGTTTTCCCAATCTCCGTTATTTTCTCCGTCAGATTTTCTGTTAAGTTCTTGAGAAGCCATAGCAAATTTGTCCAACAGTAACGTCCACGTAGGATAAGATGGCAAGATTCTCCATCTAATCCACGCAAAATCCAGCCAAGCTAAAGCATATCAGTTGATTGTCATCCGAAGTATTCAGTTTGTTGGGAGTCTGGGAGATATACTAAGAGTAACATAGTAGCTGGCTTAAGAAGCCAATTCTGAACCACTGGATGAGCCAAAAAGGACCACACCGGCCCCTTCAGCTGTTGTCACGAAAGATTCATACCGATCAATTTTTAATATGCTGTATTTTCTAGCAATGTAGAAAGAGGATGTTACCCGCGTGAAAGGAAGTCCAGAAAACAAAACGTTTGAGGTTGACCTTCCATGCCACTCACTTACTCCCTCCGTCTCGTCCGAAAGGATATAAATTTTCTTTTTGGGTGTCCCATTTGAAAGGGCACAACTCAAAAATGAAATTTTTTTTATTACTTCTTTATTTGTGGGACCCACTTGTCATACTCTCACAATAAATATCCACTAACTATTTCCTATTCTCTTTATTACATCACCTTTCACTCACAACATTTATTCTATCATATAATTTTTCTCTTTCCTACGTCACTTTTCTTAATTCCCGTATAAGACACAAATTTTGCCCTTTCGAGTGGGTCGGAGGGAGTATTCTCCTACTCCTTTTCCCTTCCAAACCAAAAAAAACACAACTGCAGTTTCCTATTTTCGACAGTTCCAAAAGAAACGAGACAAATTTCTAAAAAGTGATACGGAGTACTATAGTTTGGTGCAATTTCAAGAAGGTATAAACAAGTAAAGTTATATTTGTTGTGAATATAGCCCTTCACAGCCCAAGCAAATCACAAGAATAATAATTGTACACAAACAAAGCACAAGAAATCAAAAGCACAGAAAAGACACAAGAAATTGTTAACCCAGTTCACCAATTTGATTGGCTACGTCTGGGGGCACTACCAAGCCAGGATCTTGCACTATGTATGTAGAATTTGTGTTACAACAAGTCTAGGGGCGGAATACAACTTTGAATATATAGTAGGGAGTAAAACCTAGCCCTAGATGGACAAGGGTTTCCTAAATTACGTCTAAAACCCGGCCCAGGAATTGGCTCCCCCGTCAACAGCGCGGTCGCCCTCACTATGAGCGCGGCCGCCCTCAGCAAACGAGAAACCAGCACCATCCTCGGCCATCCAACGCGGTCGCTCAATCCCTTCAGCGCGGTCGCGCACGAATGAATCTCTTCCGAGCATCACTTGCGGTCCAAGTGCGCGGTCGCGCTCACCACCTGCGCGGCCGCCCTCAGCTCCAGCAACTTTAGACGAAATTCCAACCCTTTTGCTCCGATGTCTAGTCCGGTTGGTCCTCTATCCCAACAATCTCCCACCTAGAGATCAACCACACATATAAGCCCCGTATCTGTCTTCAACTCATCCTTGGTGTCCTCCTAGTGCTCACCTCGATCATGGTAGTGTCATCCTCCTCTCTCATTCTCCAAGCCCAATTGAAGCTTTGCACAACTTCAATTTCTCAAGGTTCACAACCTTTGTCAACATGTCAGCCGGATTTTTCGATCCCAATATCTTCTCTAGCCCCAAGATCTTCTCCTCCAAGAGATGTCTGATGTAGTGAAACCTCAGTTCAATGTGATTCGTCCTCGAATGAAACGCCGGATTTCTTGCCAAATGAATTGCACTCTGACTGTCACTGTAGAGAACGTTACCACTTTGCGTCTTCCCAAGTTCACCCAAGAAGTTCTGCAACCATACCATCTCTTTACTCGCCTGTCATCGCCACATATTCTCGCTTCGTAGCCGATCGCGCCACGATCTTCTGCAATTTAGAAGCCCAGGAGATTGCCGTACCACCCAATGTGAACACATAACCCGTAGTACTTCTCCTCTTATCAAGATCACTTGATGCCAAGTCCGCATCAACATAACCCGCTAACACCACTTCCTTGCTCGAGAAACACAGAGCCTTACCAAATAGCATTCTTCAAGTAACGTAGGATCCACTTAACCGCTTCCCAATGTTGCTTTCCTGGATTGCCCATGAACCGGCTGACTACTCCCACCGCATGTGCAATGTCCGGCCTTGTACACACCATTGCATACATGAGACTCCCCACTGCTGAAGCATATGGAGTTCTCTCCATCTTGTCACGCTCCTCCTTGCCCTTAGGCGAGTCTTTCTCGGATAGCTTGAAATGCAAACCCAATGGCGTCCCTGTTGGCTTCGCCTCTTCCATACAAAACCTTGCCAAGACTTTCTCAACGTATTCTGCTTGTGAAAGAACCAACTTGCCCGACTCCCTATCCCGGTCAATCCGCATGCCCAAGATTTTTCTGGCCTCTCCCAAATCCTTCATCTCGAACCGTTCTGACAACTGAGTCTTCAACCTGTTTACCTCTCTACTGCTAGAGCCCGCTATTAGCATGTCGTCCACATATAACAGCAAGATAATGTACCCATTGTCCGTGTTCTTGAAGTAACAACAATGATCCGCTTCACATCTGATAAAATCAATGTCATGCATGAATCCGTCAAACTTCCTGTACCACTGCCTAGGAGCTTGTTTAAGGCCATACAAGCTCTTAGTCAATCTGCAAACTAGCTCCTCGCTACCCTTAGACAAGTAACACTCTGGCTGTACCATGTAAATCTCTTCCTCCAAGTCCCCATGAAGAAAGGCTGTCTTCACATCCATCTGTTCAAGCAACAAGTTGTCCGCCACTACTATCCCCAGAACCATTCTGATAGTGGTCATCTTCACAATCGGAGTGAATACCTCGGTGTAGTCAATACCGTACTTTTGCTGAAACCCTTTTACAACCAGTCTTGCCTTGTAACGCTTGCTACCGTCTGCTTCCTCCTTGATCCTGTAAACCCACTTGTTATGCAATGCCTTCTTCCCCTTAGGTAGTTCACTAACTCCCAAGTTTTGTTGGCCTTCAATGAGTCCATCTCATCATCCATCGCAGCCTTTCCACTTGTTACAAAGTGCACTACGAATCACCTCCGCATAACATTTCGGTTCCCCATTATCTGTCAACAAAGCAAATAATAATTGGATGGAGTATACTGTCGGGCGATCCACGCAACCCGCCGGATCTACGCAATGAATATCCGGCTCCGAGTACGTGGTTCATCTTCGCGACCTCCCGACCATGGTCATCATGAACCGTTCTGCTCCCACCCGAGTTAGGAATATCCACCTCTACAATTTCCGGTTCCGAACTAGTGTCATCAGATGCCCCCTTTCTGTCCTTGTACAAAACCTGTTCATTGAATACCACATCTCGACTACGAATAACTCTATGATTTTGGTCATCCCAAAACTTGTACCCGAAGTCATCCCCGCCATACCCAATAAATGTACACTTAACAGATTTTGCATCTAATTTAGTTCTCTCAGCAGAATCAACATGAACATAAGAAACGCAGCCAAATATGCGAAGAAAGGACAGATTTACCTGCTTGCCACTCCAAGCTTCCTCTGGAATTCCATTCCCCAATGGTACCGATGGTCCCCGATTGATCAAGAAAGCTGCCGTGTCAACTGCATATGCCCAGAACGTCTTCGGAAGTCCACACTTCAATCTCATACTTCTAGCCTGCTCATTCAATGAATAGTTCATCCTCTCTGCTACCCCGTTGAGTTGTGATGTCCGCTTTGGAGTCTTCTCCATACGAATACCATTCGCAGCACAATATTCCCTAAACTCACCAAGCTCATACTCCCCACCATTGTCTGATCTCAAGCACTTAAGCTTAAGTCCCGTCTGATTCTCCACCAAGGCCCTCCACTTCTTGAACACCTCGAAAGCCTCATCTTTCCCCTTCAAGAAATAAACTCAGACCTTCCTTGTAGAATCATCAATGAAAGTCATGTAATATGACGCACCACCCAGAGACGTAACCGGAGATGGCCCCCACAAGTCCGTGTGAACCAATTCCAACTTTGCTTCCCTCAAACCCCTACCTGTCCTCGAGAAATTATTTCTCCCCTGTTTGCCAAACATACAATCCTCGCAGATCCCCACGTTGACTGTCTTCAAACCCGGTAGTAGTCCCTTTGAACAAAGCACCTTCATCCCCGTCTCACTCATGTGACCCAATCGACAGTGCCACAAATAGTATCACCCTTGGCTGCCGCCACCGCAATACTATCCTTGGTGTTGTTTGCCAAATACAATGTACCCTCCTTATTACCCCGAGCGATCTCACAATCCTCCTTGGTAATAACCCAGTTCCTGCAGCCGAAAGTCACCTTGTAACCTTCTTCGTCCAACTGCCCAACTGATAGTAGGTTCTTTTTCAAACCCGGAATGTGTCTGACCCCGTTCAGATGTAAGACCTTCCCGTCCGATGCTCCTATTCTGACATCCCCCTTCCCCTTGATTTCCAAAGGCTCGCCATCAGCCAGATAGACCTTACCGAAATCACCGGAAGTGTAGTTCTCCATCTCTTCCTTGTGCCCGCAAGAGTGGAATGATGCCCCCGAATCCAAAGACTCCATGATTCTAGTGCACTACTAACACTCGTAACCAAGACATCATCACCTTCGACTGTCACATTCACCTGATTGCCCTTACGATTTGGACAATCCCTCTTGAAGTGTCCCAACTCCTTACAATAATAGCACTGAACAGATCCCTTCGCAACCTTTGGTTTGTCTTTGTTCTCCCCGGTCCTGCCCTTACCACTCACCACGTTCTCCCTAGATTCGGTTCTCCCTTGTTTGCTAGTACCCGGCTTCCCCTTGCTAGTAGTAGCTAAAGCCGATCCCGAAGCACTCGATGTCCTCAACTTCTTCATGCGATTTTCCTCGACCAAAAGAAAGTCCTTAACATCATCATACTTCAATTTTTTCTTACCTGCTGAAGCGTTGATCGCAGTCACCGTTCCGCTCCAACTTGCTGGTAAAGAAGCTAGCAACAAACACGCATGAACCTCATCATCGAACTTGATCTCCACCGCTGTCAATGAATCTATAACATCCATAAACTCATCGATGTGCTTAGCCAAGGATCCTCCCTCTTGCATCTTGAGACTACCCATCTTGCGTATCAAATCAACCTTATTTGCAGCAGATGGAGTTTCAAATCTCTCAGTAAGATAATCCAATAGCTCCTTGGTGGTTGTCGCCTTCTTGGTAGTCTTTGCAATCCACTTTGACAAAGTAGATCTGACCACCCCTAGGGCTTTCCGATCCATGAGTTCCCATTCTTCCTGATCTTCATCTTCCGGTTTGACACCCTTCAGAGGCTTATAGAGGTCTTTGTTGTACAAAAGATCCTCAATCTGCATCCTCCAATATCCGTAGTCAGACCCATCGAATTTCTCAACCGCCTGTTTGTCCTTGCCCATTCTTGATTGCTTGGAACAACTCCCTTGATCTTGAAACCAAAAACTCTGATACCAGTTGTTGTGAATATAGTCCTCCACAGCCCAAGCAAACCACAAGAATAATAATCGCACACAAACAAAGCACAAGAAATCAAAAGCACAGAAAAGACACAAGAAATTGATATCCGTAGTCAGACCCATCGAATTTTTCAACCGCCTGTTTGTCCTTTTCCATTCTTGATTGCTTGGAACAACTCCCTTTATCTTGAAACCAAAAGCTCTGATACCAGTTGTTGTGAATATAGCCCTCTACAGCCCAAGCAAATCACAAGAATAATAATCGCACACAAACAAAGCACAAGAAATCAAAAGCACAGAAAAGACACAAGAAATTGTTCAATTTCTTGTGTCTTTTCTGTGCTTTTGATTTCTTGTGCTTTGTTTGTGTGCGATTATTATTCTTGTGATTTGCTTGGGCCGTGGAGGGCTATATTCACAACAATATTCCTACAAAAAGTTTGACGAGTCGTAAGGATTGGTTAAACAAGATTCATAACTCTCTGATGTTACATGAATCAAGTTAGGGGTAGTAAGGATCTGGTAAAAGAAGATGCTTTATAGAGATCCAGGTTCGAGGAATTTTATCCCAAAATGACTGTTTCATAAAGTATTTTTCGAAATGTCACATTTTTAAAAGTATTGACTAGAATAAACTAGTTTTTAAAATTCGCGGTTGGCAACTGCGTTTTCATTAATGAATTCGCAGTTGGCAACCGCGGGTTTATAATTTTTCTAATTTTTTTTTATTTTTTTGTTTAAACGCGGTTGGCAATTGCAAACTCAACTTTGAAAACGCAGTTGCCAACCACGAATTCTAAAAACTAGGCTATTCTGGTCAATACTTTTAAAAGTGACATTTTGGAAAATACTTTTTGAAACAGAGTAATTTTGAGAAAAAGTTCCAGGTTCGAGAATATCACCTTTTAGTTTGACTCCAGTCTCCACATCAAAGTCCTATGATCTTTATTTAGCTGACAAGAATCTGGAAAAATAGAGATCCAAGATTATTTTGAACATAGAATATTATAATAAAATACCTAATTTTAAGTAAAAGGGGGGGGGGGGGCAAAAATATATTTTTAAGGGTGAAAGGCAATATTGTTGAAATCTTGTAGTACTAAATTGTCAAAATTGAAAAAACCAAGGGGGGGCAAATGCCCCCTTTATCTAAGCCGTAGCTCTGCCAGTGATGAGAAATTAGTCATGTGAAATTTTAACATAATAACATCACACAAACTGTAAAGAACATATAGTGTTGATGATAAAATCATTGAAGAAGACAAATAGATATTCAGTAAACATGGATGAGTTTTCGAGAAAAAAATAAAGGCATATGATGAACAGATTATTAACAATCTTCGGAGCCTTGAATCTCAAGAGTATAGAAAGTGATGAGTCCGGATCAGCTAGACCGGACCCAAGCTCGGTCTGGTTCAAAGGCCAAGTATGACGTGGCAAGATACCCTGCACCGCCGTAGTCAAGCACAGACAGATAGGTGAAGACCGCGTTCCTCTCATTCAAAGCTGTCACTCGCGATGGAGAAAAATACTCTTCAGCGATAACTGAAACTTTTATACTCTGATTTGTTACCGAATCCTTTCACTCAATAGATCTACTAAACCGGATGAGAAAATATGAAATTAATCCCGTATTGAGGAAAGAAGAAAAAAATAAAAGGAGGATTTTATTGGAGCTTAATGTCCTATCTTGAACATTTGATCAAAAAAAAACAAAAATAAATACCGTCAACAGCAGGGTTCGAACCTGCGCGGGCGAAGCCCAATAGATTTCAAGTCTATCTCCTTAACCACTCGGACATATTGACTCAGTTGAACAATCTGCCACCCCTATTATCATACATTAAAATAAATTAATGCAACAATGAGCTGCTAGACTAGCAGAACCACCCGTAAAAGATTGATAGAGACTTATTAAAACCTTAGGCTCCGTTTGTTTCGACTGTTTCGACGTAAAACATTTTTCGGAAAATGTTTTCCGTAAAATATCTTGTTTTCCATTGTTTAGTTGTTTTCCGGAAAATGTTTTTCCCATTTTTTGGTGTTTGGTTGTTTTCCGGAAAATGGAGAAAGTTTTCCGAAAAACATTTTACACCCTTTCTAATAAGTAAAATGACTTACGTGATTAGGAAAGTACACGGAGGAAGTATATGTCTGTATCTCTCTGTCCTTGATTCCTAAGGAGATAGTGACCCAAGTCAGGGGAACCACATCTGCTTGACCATAGCGTGATTAGGAAAGAGACTTGGTGCAATATCATCTATGTACAAGCAATGTACAAATTAGTAAAGCACGTTCCTTAAAAAATGTTACACTCCCTGGCATCAAACAAGATGTCCTGCTGCAGAAATGATGCCATGGGATTCTCTGTTTGTATTGCACCAGTTTCATTGTGATGGCCAGAAACTTTGGAGAGGGGAGGGCATATTTAAAATAATGATGCCCATGGCGTGATGACAGAGATAGCAAGAAGAATGCATTAGCTGCAGGGTTGGAGGGTCAACCAAAGAAGGATCGATGAATTGCTGATTGAGGGAATAAGTTCTATTCCAAGACGGTTGATGTTCAATGAATGTGTTCATCTAATTCTCCTTCCGATTTTCTTCAAAAGTTGGTAAAATCTTTCCTGACAGATTCTATTATTCATAGAGATAGATATAGAATCTATGGGGCGGTGCTTTCTTGGTCACGACCAACTAAAGCTAAAGTTCGCCCTACGGAGCTGAAGTAGTACAAGGCCCAACGGGGCTGTAATGGGGTCGGAAAGTCCCACATTAGTTGGTCTTTCTTACTCCGGATGTTAGCTAAGCTCTTACTTTGAAATGACTACAACTTCACCATCTACAACAAAACACTCCCAGTATAACAAGAGCAGGAAACTGAACGAAAAACGAATATGGAAATAAAAAAAAAAAACAAGATTGAAATAAGATTTGCAGGGCAACTGAAAAAGGAAACGTCGACAGCAGGGTTCGAACCTGCGCGGGCGAAGCCCAATAGATTTCAAGTCTATCTCCTTAACCACTCGGACATATCGACAGGATGATGTTGCAACTACATTCAAGTTTGAACAAGTTTAAAAAATCAGGTCCGAATACAATTCATTTTTGCACAAATTGGGAAAACTAACACAATTAAACAGATAAAAACCTGACACAAATCACTGTTCACAGAGATGAATTTGCGAAATTAATACGCATAGGATGCAGGGGCGGATCTAGCCTTTTCTAAAAAAAAAAAAAGAAAATTTTCCTAAGTCACCCACTATATGTAATTTTTTTTATATATAAGAAGTTATTTTTCACTGTTATTATTGTTTACAATATTTTTTAAATACCAAGCCCACGCGGTTCCAAAATCCTGGATTCACGCCTGATGGGATAAACACAAAATTAGCAAAAAAAAGTTCCAATCTTGATCATCAAAACCTTCAATCTGATGTAGCAAACAACTAAATTATCAAATATTAACCTAGAATTATCATCTGAAGTAGCAAAACAACTAAATTATGAAATGATAACCTAGAATTATCACATACTTGTCTCACCTTCATAAGATCGTCCATGATAATAGGTAGAATTTGCAATTCCAGAATAGGTTCCATGGATGTGCAGAATTTGCAATTCCGGGTAAGGGATTATATAGATTTTGCTAATCCAGGGAGAAATCGAGAAGCAGTGATGTGTATGAACCAGGAATTTTGGCGGTTTTGTGGAAAAAAGAGGGCGGGAAAGTGAAAGAAAAAGGCGTGAAAATTTGAGAAAAACAAGAAAACGACGTCGACAGCAGGGTTCGAACCTGCGCGGGCGAAGCCCAATAGATTTAAAGTTTGTCTCCTTAACCACTCGGACATATCGACATCAATTTCCTCATTCTAATCCAAAATATCTTAGTTTAATTTGTCCCCTCCCAAAATAAAATAAACCCCCTCACATAATAGCAAGGTTCTAAAAAACGCTTGATATGCGGTGGAGTCGGGCCTAGCGCCTATGGACCGAAGCGGGACCTAGGTGGGACCAAGAAATTAGACAAATTTATAAATATATTCCATATATGAACTTTCAGTTTCAATGTTACCAATATTAAAAACATAAGTCAACAACAATACAACATTTTCATGTGTCAAAAAGCATAACTATTACTTCACACTTTTTAAGCAAAGTAATCAAATACTCAATTTATTTGAGACGGGAAACAGGGGGCTTACAATCTATAACTATATAATGGCTGAAGTGAATAAGCTTTCTTTCCTAAAACAACAAAAAGAGCGGGAAAACTAAAATTTATTTATGGAAACTTTTTTCAGCCTTTAATATTCTAACTACTACTATTAATTACAATGCATCATTTTCTATGTATGCTGCATGCTTTTTGAATTTAAATAATTTTTAAATACTCAAATTGGCCTGATCCAACTTACGAGACACGCTTGGTCCTTTAGTATTCAGCCTTTAATTAATAGACAGCCTTTAATTAATTGTCTATTCTTCCATAACTTTGATAGTATCTTCTCAATCTCTCTCTCCTCTCTCTCCGGCACACCCCCTTTAATCAATCCCACCCCACCCCACCTCTCTCTCTCTCTTTCTCTCTCTCTCAGTCTCCTTCTATGGTCTCTTCTTCTCCGGTGATTGCTTTAAAATCCCTGTCGCCACCAATCTCTGCCATCCTCCATCGCTCGTCCCTCCCTCACTTCTCCGGCTTGAAGATCCAACGCTCTTCAAACCCAATCCTGATGTCTAATTTGACAAATTCAAATCTCTCATCTTCCAGGTACCTCAGGTTCACCTCCTTCTCCCTCTATCTCTCTATCATCTAATTAGGGTTTAATTTTTCAATTTAAGTTTGTTTTATTTGAATTCCATATGTTTTTGTGCGATCTAAATGCTTTTTTTTTCCATAAATGCTCCTTAACTGTTTACTTTGGTAAGTTGTTGATATATTTTGTGTTAATTTGTGAAATTTCTGATTTGGATTTCGATTTGGGAAAGATTAATCATACTTTGCTTGTGAAAGTTGTGTCATTTTCTGTTTTAGTACTTGGTTGAAGGGATAGCTAAGTTGTTTTACTGAAATGGGTCATCGGTATTCTTTAGAAAGTTTCATTTTCTAAACATTTAGCTGCTGGGGAGAGTTTATTGGGGCTACATTTGAACTTAGTATATGACAAGTGCTTGCATATTCAAAGAAATCTTCAGTTCAAGTAATGTTGTTCGTTTGTTATTAGTTTAGTTGCAGGAATAATGTTAGAAATATTCATTTGGAATTCAACCGGTGAACATATATTTAGATTGTGATTGCAAAAGATTACTTCCTTATAGTATTTTTGCCAACATTTTGTCTCTTTCAGGATCCAAATAATGTCGCTGGTGTTCACTGGACGTCTTCAAGGGAGTTACTTTGCTATTTTCGGGAGTAAAAACTGATATGTGATATGAGCTTTTTGATGTAGAGTTAATTTCTATTCTCTCTCATATATTTGTTCTATTTTTTTTGCAGCTTTCTTACTGGTGGATTATCTTGCATCTTATCTCGAAACCCTATACTTAGCCTGGGACCTTAAGATGGACTGACCATATGCGAGCGTCGTATTGTCCTCTGCATCTAGAGTTGCAGGGATGGGGTAGCTCAAGTGTTCCATTGCGAGGTCATTGCAGGGGATTTTGATTGAACTGCTAAAAAAGGGTAGCATTATTGATTATGGATTCTTTGGAATTGGATGCCTTTTACCTCATCTTTTAGCTTCCGTTGGGGTTCATTTGTTGTTGTGCACATCAATGTGTAGCTGATGGTGAAGGATTTTGTCAATATAATTTGTTTATATATAATTGAATGGACTTCTGAATGTTCTTTCTTCCTCATGCAGGTCTGATTTCCCTCAGCTGTCAGGCCAGGGCAGTTGGGGAAAGAATAATACCCCTGGAAAAGGAACTATTGGTGGCTCATCGAGTCGACAGAAGTCCACGGGTGGCGGACGTGCTGAACATTCGCTATCCTCCTCTCCTGCCTTGAAGGGGAAAAGAGATGTATTGGCTAAGCATTCAGGTGAAGCATCCTTTTTGCCTGGCTTTCTGCTCCCCCCCTCCCTTCTTTTCTCCCTTATGGAATCACAATATGACCTTCCTATCCTACTGTTGCAGAGGTGAGTGACTTCTGAGCTTTGAGTTTTAGTGAGTGTGTCAGGCTTATTGGGAATAAAGGTATTGTGTTGGACAACAATGCTGCTTGGTTTTCCTTTAGTATTAAGGGTGAAAATTATGTCTTTCTTTCTTTTCACCTTCTGGTATCAGGGCAAAATGATTTGGAGTGGAGATAGTAAGTTCCTGAATTTGATGTTGTGCCAACAATTTTAAGCATGCCTTACTATATTACAGCATTAAAATGGATTCGTATTGACTCTGAGTTGGTGATTCAAATTAATTTTCTGATCACTTTCTTAATGTTGACTAGTGATTTCAGTTTCCATACCAGAGCTGGATGCTGAGGACTTGAGTGAAATAATGAAATGGAGATGGACAGTCAGTAAAGCGAAGAAAATTAACCAGGAGAGGCATTCTCAGCGATGTGACATAGAACTTAAGCTCTCGGTAACACTTTCTACTAAATATTTGTATTTTTCTATTATGCATAGCTTCGAGGCTAATGCTAATGGTCTATTTATGCCCTTTTCTTGGAAATGTAGAGGTATAATTATAAGTGATTTTTGTTGTGTTTTGTTGTAGAGGTGTAGTTTGGCAGAACCTTCTTCAAATTTTAAGGACAATGGGAGTATACGATCCCTTATTATTGATCAACCACCAGCATTGCCTAGCTTCTTGACTTCTAATAATTTCCAAAACAATTTCAGTAAGAAAAATGAAACCTAGAGATTTACTCTTCCTTCTCCATATGCTATTGTACAGGAAACATTTACGAATTCCTGAGCTTTATGAAGTAATTTCCAAATTCCATTTAGTGTTTATTAACTTGCTGTACTATTGGATTTATTTCCTTTTTGATGATGTAATTTGAATCTTTTGACTTTTTGAAAATTGTGACATTCTTGGTGGGACACGATAAGTCTTCTTTTTTATATTATTATCATTAAAAGTTAATGCAGATAAACTAACTCTTCATGCTTATCTGTCACTGAAATTCTTTAATTTCTCTGTCCCAAAGTGGATAAGGACTATGGGATTTAGAGAAGTTTTTGTATGAGCTCTTACACATTTAGAATCATTTATAGGAAAGAAATGTGTTTCAAAATTTTTGGTAAGGACCCATTGAAATCAAAGAGCTTAGGGAACCTTTGACTCCGCCGCCAACGCTTAAGATTATAAAAATAGCAAGAAGATTGTGTAGAAGATGATATTAGTGGGGAGCAGAAGTAGTATATTTTAATCGGAAAAAAGTACCATAAGTTATCTTGGAGGGATTATTCACAACTGGCAGTTGAAGATAGTGTCTCTTGTAAATGAAGGATAGATGGAATTAGGGAGGATTCTTCTCAGCCATTGCGACAATGGTTTGGGAACTCCTCAGATCACAGTTATTAAGACACTGCATATCAGTGTTTCATGAAACGCTTTGGATTCATGGCAGTCATGCTCATGCATTTAGGTTTCTTTATTTATTTTTATCTTAGAATATAACCTAAACTTTGTATATATTTACAGTGATCCCAAGAATGTGACTTTTCTATAATTTCTCTTACTGTAACGTAATGCACTATGTGTTGAAGTAAAGTGTTCTTTATATATTCCCTCCACATACATCTGTTCTACAATTTGATTTTTATGCTGCCGCAATTGTATGATCAATAGGAAATTGCAATGCTCAAAATTTTAACTATTCCTTCTGTGTATCTCTTAGCGATGATTTCTGACTTAAGTTTGCAACCTATGAAGCCCATGTTTGGTAGCAGGTGGTGTGAGCACCCTCATAATAATGGCACCATGGACATGATTAAAACCCGACTTATCTTGCAACGACAATCCATGGTTGACTGAGCCTACAAAAATGGATTTCATTGTGCATATCATTGGTCTGTGAGCCGTGAAAGAGTATACGCATACACACATACAACAAAGAAATGAGAAATGACAGGAAAAGGAAAACTTTTATTATAGTTTAGGACCATGGGCAATAACTCAACTAATGGATCTCAAGAAAGAGTTTTGTTGCAACTGATTGTGTTAGACAAGACCCTTGGGCCTATCATTATGGGACGGAGAGAGTATTATGAAAAAAAAAATAGAATGACTTGGGCATGAAATAAGTTGTTCTTATAGAAGGTGCAATATAAGCCATGTACTCCATTCATCTACTACTAAAATGTCATTATGTTTTTGTGTGGACGCTGAAGTTGTGTATAGCTTTCTGGATGCAAACAAAATAGGGCAGACACATGCGATCTTCTATAAATTATATGCTTTGTACTTGGAGTCAAAGAATAAGATCAAAATTGCAAATGACATATACAATTTGGGGATAAATAGGTAGGGCCCTGTGTTGCTTTGATCCTTGAGTGATATGATTGATGGATTAGTTAGTATGAAATCCATGGAGTTCCCACTTATCTAATAACAACAAACAACAGCAACAAAGGAGAAGAAAAATTTAGAAGGAAAAACATGTATCTCGTGGTTATAAAATTGTACAAGTAAAGTATCATCTTTAAGATGTTTTGACTTGTCAGAATTGTAATTTTGGGATGAAAGGTGTAACAAATTATTTATGAGCTTCATATGAAATTAAGTATTTCTTTCTTTAATTAAGATCATAACTGTTTCACTTTTATGTTAAACAAAAAATTGAATTTTTTTGGTTGTTTAACGTAAATTTTAAAAAGTGTTCTTTTCGTGTGTTAACAGCACCGGATCTCAAGGTGGTGGACAAGAAACCACACCGTAAGCTCCTACTACTCATGAAACTTGTATTCTCTTCTTAGTTGGTTGAATAATGCTAGGATCCTAAACATTAGTTCGATTCTGACATGAAGTCCAAGGTTTGGATAATTTGACAGGATCCCTAGCATTATTCAATTTGGTTAGTGTCCTTGATTAGATATATGTTCTTTTTACCTATATAGGTTGTCAACCTTACTTCTATAAACCTTTGTGATTGCGGTCATACAATTGCTTGTACATTTTGAAAAATAAATGAGAATAATGACCTTGTCTTTTGAGGGTAAAAATATACTCCTCCATCCCCAAAGTGATGTTCCCATTTGACTATTCAAAGTTTTTAGAGATGTGTTTACTTTTCTAAGATTACCCTTGATGAAAATAATTAATACACTCACAAATTTAGCAATTAAAGAGCACATATTTTAATTATAAGGATAATGTGGAAAATCCAATGGTTTTAGTCACTCAATTATGGAAATGAGAACATCTTTTTGGGACAAACAAAAATGACAAATGGGAACATATTTATGGGACGGAGGGTGTATTAATTAACTAATTAGGATTGTCGCTACCATACATTACAGGTTGACGGCCATCACCCAGTTGGTTCACCATGGAATGATATTTGTACCCATTGGGTATACATTTGGCGCTGGCATGTTTGAAATGGAGCAAGTGAAAGGTGGAATTCCTTATGGTGCAGGAACTTATGCTGGGGATGGCTCTAGACAACCAACTGACCTTGAATTGAAATAGGCTTACCACCAAGGGGAGTACATTGCTACCATCACCAAGAAACTTAAGGGAGCTGCCTGAAAATCTGCATTACCTACCACCTTACTCCTGGACGAATAGAATTTCATATTATTTTTTTGGCAAACTCAACTCCAAGCTTTGGAATTGGAAGAACAAAATGAATTCCTTGGACCAAAAATTAGTATTTCATTCCGTTGACAAGGCTTAGTATTGGGTGCCATACATAGCCTTTCTTTCTTCTAGGGGCTTTGTACCTTATATTTTTCAGATCTTTTGTATCGTATTTGCAATATGCATTCAGATGATATACAGTATACATATCTATATTTTTGTATACGAAACATATCCCGTGATATGCATAGTGTATCCCCCTAGATATCATAAAATGAACCCAGAATTTTATAGTTTTGAACAATTTACTTGAGTATGAAATACGCACACACGTTTGTTGATGTTTGGGAAACTCAGGTAATTATGTAGTTTTGGCTTCCTGTAGGTGCATATTCATTCTTCTACTTGAGAATACTTCTGCGTGCTGACCAATTGTTTTTCACAGTGATTAATACAATTTTTTTGCTGTAGTTATATCTCATTAGGAGTGCTCTGTTTTGCAATTGAGTTATTTGATTTAGTTCACTTAATGCAGGTCTCACATTTATGTATAACTTGCAACCTCAGCATTCTTCTGTTCTATTGAGTTTTGATGCTTACTTGACCGGCATTGAGTTTATATGCAACCTTTCTTCCATTAATGGAGGCCGGATGGAGTCATTTGTACTAATAGAGTAGAGAAGCCATATCTATGGATTCATGATTTTCATGTGAAGGATGTGTACCTAGCTTATTTTATTAGTTTGTATCCTGAATTTATTTTGTCTGGATAATACTATGCTTGTAACCATTTTCGTCATGTTCTTATTATAAAGGCTTTGTGGTATTACAATCATGTGTTAACTATTTTTTTGGTTTGAGCATGGTTTGAGCTCGAATTTTACCTCTGCTCTTTTGTGGTGAGGTTGCATTGATTTCTCATTAAATACCATGCATTAGCAGGAGCATGTACGTATTGCAGTCCTCTCTCTCTGATTTTGTTGAGTTTGTTTATCACATGACAAGAAGTTGCCGGTCTTCCAGAAAAAAGTGCATTAAAAATGTTGTGGATGTGTTATATTCCGTTGGCAAGAGAATGTTATCCCACTTAACGCAGTACATCGAGATAACACAACATGTAATTTGCCAAAAATTAAAAAAAAAAGTGAATAAAGGAAATCGCTCACTGTCAGTCCTAGATTAGAGTTACTAAAAAATAATTCATCAATTGAAATAATAATAAAAAAATCGTTTAATAATAATCATTGGATTGATGAGGGCGGTTATGAATTAATTTGCGTTCTCCATAAGAATTTTCTTGGTAATGCTGAAGTTGCTAAGATCATACCTGTTTCACTTTTATGTTAATCAAAAAATTGATTTTTTTTTATTAACTAAAGTCCAGTTCAATTACTGATGGAATTACACCTTCAGGTTTGCAACATCACTAAAGACTGAATCTTCAATATTAAATTTTTTATGTATTGTTACATGTTGTATTCATTTGTTTCGTAGTGGCTACTATTATATTGTTGGAACAGTGTCCAATTGAAAAGGAATGCTACCGAGAAGATTTCATGTGGTTGTGATAGATTCACTTCTAATAGCTTTGATATTTGTCATGATTCACAAGTGTTTAACCAACTTTCGTTTATAACAATCATTGGTGGTAATTGTTGGCTGAACTGTATTGGTTTTTAATTTTGCATACTGCTCATTTATTCATTAGTTTGTTCCGTACAAGAAGTTTAATCTCCCAATCAAGGAGTTCCCATTTTAGTAAGCCATAGGACTGAAAACACTCAGTCTCCTTTACACTATCATTAGTATGGAAAGAAGCAGGTGTTGATGGTGCAATATTTGTGCAGCCCATCAATAACCATTTCAATTATTCCTTGATGCCAGACGTCATTAGCACATTATACTTATATTTTTTTTTATTTTTTGTTGAAGGTTCAAGGGGAAGCCTCACATGACACAAGGTCATATATATGTAGTTTCTGCAAGAGAAGTGGACATAACAAAAGGGGATGTCCATTGCGTAAAGAACAAGATGTTATTGAGGTAAACAATTTTATTTTATGGAATAATGATATAATTTGTTGGTATGTTAACTGTGTTCTTATTTAGTATTTTTTTTATTTTTTGTTGCAGGTTGAAATGAAAGGATCACATCGGAGAAGAACAAAAAAATGTAGTTTGTGCAACAAAAGTGGACATAACAAAAGGGGTTGTCCATTGAGTAAAGAACAAGATGGTATTGAGGTAAACTATTTTAATTTATCTTATAATGTTATAATGTATTGGTATTTTAACTGTGTTGTTATTTATAATTTTTTTTTATTTTTGTTTGCAGGTTGAAGTGGAAGGAACGCATGGGACAAGAACCAAAAAATGTAGTTTGTGCAATAAAAGTGTTCATAATAAGCGAGGATGTCATTTGGCTAAACAAATTGTTCCAGTAATTCCTGAATGTGAATTTTTGATTAATGATTGTGATATGTTATTGAAGGATTTGTCTCATGCTTTAAATGAGACAGAGGCAAATACACTTTTGGCTGAAAATGAGGTTATAAAGAGACTTAGGTTGCACTATATTTTATTTTTAGTTCTTTTAATATTTATGCACTAATGTTGTGTCTTTGTTAGGTTGTGAATGAAGCTGTTGTTGAAGATGAAGAACAAAGCAGTCCACTTCAGCGTCCAAGAGTTAGAAGGTCTGCGAGGCTCGAATGAAATCGATGGATAAAACCAAAGAAGATTGACACAAGTGTCATAGATTTGACAAAAGAGTAATTTGAACAACTTTTTCATTTTGGTTGTAAAAAACTTTTATTTGGGTATTTTTGACTGAAAACAATTTAACTTTTTGCCTTTTTTCATTTTGGTTGTAAAAAACTTTTGTATGGGGTTATCAATTTTCATGACATTCGGTTTTTGGTTGCAATATTTATTCAGTTTATGTGTTTCCTGCAGTGTGAGTAATTGTTTTTCACATTGATTAACACAATTTTTTCCTAAGGTTATATCTCATTAGGAGTGCTCTGTTTTGCTATTGATTGGAGTATTTGATTTAGTTCACTTAATGAGGTCTCACAATTTTTTATAACTTTTATGGGTTGACGACTATACAAAGAATCCACAATCCTAGAAAAACCATACTTATTTAGTTAGGTTTAAGATTGTACAAGTACCAAACCAATATTTAGCGCTATTTCAAGTTTCAAAATTGTACAAGTAAAGTATCATCTTTAATTAAGATCATAACTGTTTCACTTTTATGTTAATAAAAAAATTGAATTTTTTATGTTGTTTAACGTAATTTTTAAAAAGTGTTCTTCCCGTGTGTTTAACACACGGGTGATGTACTAGTTTAATAAATTTATAGTCGATGATAGAGATGGTGTAGTCGACTCGTGAAGACGAGGAGAGAGGGCGATAAAGATGATGGACTGATGGAGAGAGACCGACGGAGTGGAAAGAGTAGAGACACGATATTATCGAGAAACCGAGAGATAAAACCCTAAGGTTATGTCAGGGAAAACATGTAAAGAATATTCTGATGTGTGGAATTATTTTGACAAATACTATAATCACTCAAATGGAATTTCAAGAGCCGTATGTAAAGGGTATAAACAAGCGTATAAGTGTGGTGGGAAACAATATGGGACTTCACAATGTAAGCGTCATCTTTAAAAATGTCCCGAGTTGAAGTATTATGATATGGGTCAAATGGTTATCGATCATGAGGGGGAATGTTAAAACCAGCAAATTTGACCAAAAGATTGCACACGACCTATTAGCATAGTAAATAATTAAGCATGATTTGCCATTTTCTTTTGTTGAGTATGATGGTTTTCGAAGTTTTGTGATGTATTTGAATCCTGAATTTAATTGCATTTCTAGAAATACTATTGTTTCAGACATTAATGCAATATACTTGAGAGAGAGCAAAAATTAAGTAAGTTTTGAAAGATACTCCCAATAGAATTTGTTTAACTTATGATTTATGCACAACATGCAGTAGCAAAGGTTACATTTGTTTGACTGCTCATTATGTTGATGTTGATCGGAAACTGAATAGTAAAATTCTTAATTTGATCATATGCCACCTCCACATTTGGGAGTCAAAATAGCAAAAACATTGCTTGAGTATTTAAAGGAGTGGGGATTTGAGAAAAAAGTTTTTCTTTGACATTAGATAATGCATCTAGTAATGACAATATGCAAGACAACTTGAAATAGCAACTTGGTTTTCTGGATAATAGCCTCTTCTGTGACTGTGGTTTTTTTAATATTCGTTGTTGTGCTCACATATTAAATTTGATTGTTTAAGAAGGTTTGAAAGTGGTCAGTGTTGCTTTGAATAAGATAAGGGTATCTGTTAAATATGTTCGACCTAAGAGTAGGATGAAAAAATTTGACGAATGTGTGAGACAAGTTGGTAATACTGACACACGTGTTGGTTTGCGCTTGAATGTGTCTGCTCGTTGAAATTCAACTTACTTGATGTTGATAGTGTTATTAAATATAAGAAAGCTTTTACTCTTCTTCAGTTGAATGATATGAATTATAAGTATTGTCCATCAATGGATAAGTGGAGTAAGGGAGATAAAATATGTGAATTTCTTGATCCTTTTTATGACGCTACAAACTTGATTTCAGGCTATTCTTATCCTACGACTAACTTATATTTATGCAAGTTTGAAAAATTGAACGTTTATTAAGAAAAAACATGTTGAATGAAGATGAGTTGATAAGTGAAATGAGTAAAAGATTAAAGAAAAGTTTTACAAATATTGGGCTAAATATAGTACGGTTCTTGCTTTTGGGGCTGTTCTTGATCCACGTATGAAGCTTTTAATGTTGGTGTATTTTCAAAAACATAGAATAATTCTATTGAAACACAAGAGAAGATGTCACTTGTTAATGAAAAGTTATACAAACTTTTTGGGGAATATTCTAAAGAGAGTATCAATAATGATTTCACTACTAGCTTTCCACAACTACAGTCTTCTTTTGTAATATCTTCACAAATGAAAAAGAATGGAGGATTGCGTAAAAATAAGGGCAAGCGAATATTTGATGTAAGTATTAAATTTATCTTTTTTTCCTATCATTATTCAGATTTTCTAATCTATATATATATATATATATATATATATATATATATATATATATATATATATATCATTTCATATACATTTATTAATTTAAGTATTTTACTATTTGTAGGAATGATTGTAATGTGAGAGTGTAACTGTTTCTATTGCGGAAAAGTCACAGTTGGATCTCTATTTGGAGGAGTCAAAGCTTGAATTTGCATTTTATGAAGATTTGGATGTATTGCAGCATTGGAAATGTCAGAAACACCGTTACCCTATTATTGCTCGTGTAGCATGTGATGTTTTAGATATCCCTATTACTACTGTTGCATTAAAGTCATCATTTTCCATTGGCACTAAGTATAGAAGTTGCATACTTTCTCGAAATGTGCAATCTCTTATTGTGCTAGAAATTGGTTTTATGGATTTGGTAATTTCTTATTTTCGTTTATGTTTAATGATAATTTATATAAGTTGTTTTATTATTTTTTACTTGACAATTATTTTTGTATTTTTATTTGAATGTAAGGGAATCCAATGAAGATTAGACTTTTTAAAAGCTGATGAGCCCGGATCTACTGGACCGGGCCCACGCTCGGTCTAGTCCAAGAAACCAGTGACGTGGCAGTTCCTAGACCGCTGGAGGGAAGACCGCGGACAAATAGGCCCTTGTGGTCAAGACCGCGTCCCTCCTCGCATCGTCCCCATAGAGGACCATTGGGACCCTGCTCGCTGGATCCGTGCCCGCATGAGTCATGACCGCATCAACCGTGCTCGCGTCATATATCTTTGACCGCGGGCACAACGTTGACCGCGGGCACATGCTGCTTCCCGGTTAATGTCAAGCCTTACTGAGCAAGTTAGCTTACGCTCGACAGGCCACTTGCCGCTCCCCCATAACGCATTCAATGCGGCTCACCCGGCGCCTACTATTCCATTTAATGCACTAAGCCGGCTACACGGCTCATGTCCCTTTCAGCCATGTCCCTTGGACAGTCAATGTTCCCTCCCTGACAGGACCAATTAGCTGCGGACACGTGTAGCTAGTCAAATACCAAAGTGCCCCCTAGGGCTGATCTCACTGCTTACCTCAACAAGCACCATTGCATTGCCTATAAATAGAAGGCCTTTACCCGCTTGGGCAAGGTAAGTTCCATATACAATTGAGTAAGCTCTATTACTCTCTAAACCTAAACACACACACACTCCCAAGGTATTCAAAGCCTTATTACTCAGTATTCTTACTCTCACACCCGAGGGCCTGAGTTGGAGTAACATCCAACTTTGACCTTAACGGTGCTTGTTTGTGTTGTGATCTAGGTACATCAAACCATCAAATATATCCTAGCCAGATATCCTGAACCGCTCCTGACCCCAGAAGCTGTGGCGTCATCAGTGGTTCCATTGCCGGGAAGCGACTTGCTTTCGTTTTCTCGTTAAAAATCTTTTGTTTTCAAGGCACCTCACGTGTCCTAAACAAATTCAGTGCCGAAAGGCTCTTCTTTTTTCCATCATCTTCTTTCCAGAATATGGCTAGAATATTGGAAAATGCTGGTCACTTGACCCTAGAGGAGGATGATCAAGCCTCACCCTCCGTCATAAATAAAGGCAAGGCTCCAAACTCAGTTTTCAATAGAATAGGGGCACGTTCCCAGCCACCAAACACCCTCTCTCCTGGTCAAAGGGCCATACACCAACTCACAGACCAAATACGTGCTGAAAAAGCACAGGCCCTACTAAACAATAGCCCAAAAACTCCCCAAGCTCACATAAAAAACACCACTCTGACCACCCCACTTTCCCCAGAGCAAATCCTGAGAAGGAAGGAAATCCTGGCCTCCAAGTCCAAACTGGTCGCGGAGGCCATGGCCATCAACGACGCGGAGATGGAAATGTTTGAAATAGAGGCCAATGGAGGGCTACAGTTCCCTCAAGGGTCACAAAGATTCTCCCAACGAGCTCCCGCTAACTCGCTTGCTAGTCAAGCTGTGGGGGCAAACCGGGTTGAACCAGCCCTTGAACGCGGACAGCCGGCCAAGCGGAGCGTGGTACATGTAGAGGATAGCGAGGAGATTGGGGAAGAGGCATAGTCAAACCACCGTGCGAGGTCCAAAGCCAGACCCTTGGCTCCGGCCAAGGAGAAGGCCGTGACTCCATGAGCTAAGAAGCAGAAGGTTGATGATCAGAACCCTGAGTTTGTGGAATTTATGCAGAAGATGTGGGAGACCCATCGAAAATTTACTAGAAGTGTGGCCGCACCGTGGACGCCTTCGGGCGATAAAATTGCGCGGCACCGATCCAGGAAGGGGCAAGCCCCCGGATGGACACCTATGACGGATCCAAAAATGCCAAGAGTCATATGGGAAGATTTGAGGGCCGATGGCTTTATTCTCCGCGGACGAAGTCCGTGATGTGCAAAGCTTTGGGCTGCGACCTTCACGAAGCGAGGCCACTATCTTGGATGCTAGCCCTCAAGCCCCGGTGTATCCAAATATTCACCCGGTTCGTAGTTCTCTTCCTCAATGCCTTTGTCGGAAGGTGTGTGCCCGCTAGACTCAAAGACAGATCTTGTCTCGTGTCAAGGTGCACCAAACGAGCCTACAAAAGATTATATATCCCGGTTCAGAAGGTGAGCAAGGAGATTGTGGACCCGGACGAAGGAGATATCGACTATGTTTTGAGGGCGGCCTCGGCTCACTCCTTCCTCAAAATGAATTTTGCCTCCAAAGCAAACCTAAATCAGTGGAGGAAATGTATGAAAGGGCCTCGGTCATTGCCTCCGCCGAAGAGCCTAGTGTGCCCGCTCCCGATCTTACTGCAAAAGAAAGGATAAGCCAAGTCCAGAGACCACCCTGAGCCTCGCTCACACCAATAATCGTGGCAAAAACAGAGGCCGGGGATCGAAAAGCTCAAAAAGGCTATGGCCGAAACAGCTTTACACAGCTCACCGACCCGAGGGTGGTGATCATGAGAGCCTCGGACTTTCCTGCTCCTCCCCCATGCTTCGAAAGCCGAATGAGAGGAGTAGACTTAAGTTCTCGTGAGTATCACAACGACCACGGGCACGGAACCGAGGATCAAGTTTCCACCAAGCGAGTAATCCAAATAGAAAATCAATAACGGGGAGCTAACCAAGTGGGTTAAGGGAAACAATACTGCCCCCAATAACAATGATCAGCAGCGGGCACGACACACGCGGGGACCAGAGAGAAATGAAAGAGACAATTATGATGAAGATTTGGGGTACTATGACATTAACTTTATTGGGGAGGAATCTCCCTCTAATAAGCAGCTGTCCCTCCAAATTCGGACATTAGAGAAGGTTTTCTCCATCCCCGTCATGGCTCCAGAGGAAGAGCAAGAAATTGGGTTCAAAAGGAGTGAACTTGCCTCCACCCTTTTCCATTCCACTCAGCCTCTTACCCTCAGAATGAGAATCAACCGGGCAAACATAGCCCGAGTGTTGATAGATACTGGAGCTGCCCGCTGTAAGTGCTCCAATTTGAGCTTGTTAGAATTTTCGTTAGAAAATTAACGAAAGTTATAACATTTCTAACAATTCCTAACAATCCTAACTTTTCTAACAAAGTGAGGGTAAAATGGGCATTGTTATTTAAGGTTAAACCTTAAAAAGAATCTTAAAAAAGAAAAACAAAAGAATAAAACCACAAATAGAAATGCTGGAAACATAATGCATTTTGGTCAATTTGAATTTTGAAAAGAAATATTCCCCTTGTCCAAAGCTGGAGCTGCATTTAATGAACAGTGCACGCTGAGGGGACTTGTCCGCGCGGATGAGTTTGCATTTTCAGAGGGCTATAAATTGAGCCCTCCAGTCACAAAAATAAGGAGGAACAACACATTTTGCACCGAACCTCTGGCGAAATATAGAGAGAAAACAGTGAGAATTCACTTGAATTGTCACCATTTTCTCTCCAATCTTTCCCAACTCATACTCATCCACTCACTCTCATGTTAAAGCCCTAAACACTCATACACTCAAGCCAAACACTCAAGAACACAAGGAAGATTGGTAAACCCTCCTTCTCCTAACCCTAAATCTCATCCATGCATGCATCTTCAAACTACAAAATGTAGTTCTTTCATCTTCTTGCTCTAGATCTAAGAAGATCACCATGGAAGACCATCTCCATGGATGATCTTCTACAAAGATCAAAATTATTTTCAAGTTTTCTTACTTTCTTCAAAGAAAACTCATTTTCAAAACCCTAAAAACCATTTTCAAGCATAAAATCTCATTTTCAAAGGATAAAAAATCCCCTTCCCAAGCAAATGAAATGCTTAGTCGTAATGTACCCCAAGGATGGTTTGGTATAGTTGATTCACCACTAAAATGTCTAGTGATCACTAACCAAAACCTAGGGAAATGGGGACAAGCATGGATGCAAAACCCCCTTTAAAATCATATTCTCCTTCTTGAGAAGTTGCTGTCCAGTAGCAATTTTCTCAGACCTCAGTCCATGGTCTTAATTTTTGGACACAGATGAACTTGGAATTTGGTGTTGACTACAAAATACTTTTTGTAGCCAACATCCAGAGCTTTCCAGACATATTTTTACTTTATTTTTTGGGTGAGTAAAACTCCTCTTTTCAAATTTTCTTTCAGAGGCCAGTTCATCAGCTTCTGGGAATCCAGATCTCATATCTGAGGTTTCCAGAAGGTTTTGACCCCTCAAATATTCTCCAAAATGGAAAATTCCTTCGCACAAACTTTATTTAAGGTGTCTAGAACAACTTTCATTCTCTGAGTTTATCCAGATTATGAAGTTTTAAGACCCTTGAATCCATTTCAAAATCAAAGGTCCACTGCCTTTTCATTCTGGCAGAAATGGCTCTCAACTTCAAAAGGTCTTTTGAGTACCAAATCTCAATCCAAAAATCTTCCAAAAAATCATGGGATCAGTTTAAAGTCTTAAAAAGATATCCCAATTTTTACTTTTCTGAATTTCAACTTATTTTGGCCAAAACACATACACACACACACACACAAATGATTTTCAGCTTGGAAGACTCGTTTTACGAGGCGCGTCGGGTGCACACTAACGTCCTTCCCGACGCGTAACATGACCTCCCGAACCTAAATCTCTGATCTCGGGCTTTTTTCAAAGTTTTGGCCCTCAAAATTAAAATGGCGTGGCGACTCCGTTTTCGTTGATTTTCTTTCAAACAAAAAATGGGAAAATTTTCGGATACACATCATCACAGTGGCGACTCCGCTGGGGACTAAGCTTTTTTTTTAAAAAAAAATGGTATTTGGTATATTGGTGGAAACCACTAAATTTCCCGTTATCGCCTCCTAACACGAGTCGGGGATAAATCGTGGTCTAACAATCCCACGTACCGGTATCACCGTTTTCAAAAAAAAAAGCTTTTGAGGGTCAAGCTTCCGTCCCGGCTTTGAAAATCATTTTTGTGTGTGTGTTGATTTTTGCACAGTTTTCATGTTGTTTTGGCCGCCTCGGAGAAAGTCAAAATTTTGACTGTCGGAATAATGTCCCTAATTGTCGGAATCTTCGTGCTTATGTGCTCATTAAAAATTTCAAAAAAAAATTCAAAAAAAAAAAAAGAGATTTTCAAAAAAAAAAGGAAGAAGAAAATTCTCAAAAAAAAAAAGAAAAAATAAATCATGCATCATATTTTTAAGACTCATAAAAAATCTCTATTTTACTCAGAAAAAGAATATAGACTGCTTGCACACTACGCGCACGTGACCGTACACTGCACACTACGTCCTTAACCCGGGGAAATCCTTGTCGCGGTCCGTTTGGTCTTATTACGCCTCTCGGATGAGCACAGGACTACCCAAACATCCCATGGAGCCTCGTGTCGACCATGCACTTGTCCGTGACACACTTTGTCCGAGACCCGGTTGGTTTTTAGTCCGGTCCGTGTCATGCCCCGTCTCGTGTATAGACCTTTCCTTTCAAGCCTTTGTCGGCATACCGACTCAATATCTTTCGGGGACCCTTATCGCCGAAGTTCCGCAGGTTTTCCGCCGCGGACTTTGACCAAGATATTGACCGGCGCCTTGACTTCGGCTCGGCGGCACAAATTATACACCGACTCCCAAAGATTGACACCGAGTCATCAAGGATTAATGAATATTCCATGCCTAATTACGGCTTAAGCGACGACAAGTCAAGATCAATTGTGGACGCTTATCACCCAAATCATGCCGAGCTTTTCGTCGAGCCCTCGGACATGATCTTGACTTTCGACGTCGCCTTTGTCCGTAATTTACATCGAATGCTCGTTAAGACTCGATTACCCGCCAGACTTTTAGGATCGTTTTCTTTCGGTCGGTGGGACCCGCTTGCCCTATGTGACCCTCGCCCGGGGCCGTCCACCCCGGGAGGTCGAAATACGGGTGGAATACGAGGGGCTTATAGACGTAGTGACGGGGCCCACCGATCCAGAATCGAGTAGTTTGCGAAAAAGAAGAGCAATCTTTTCCAACCGATTAGGTTAATAAAACATGTTTTAAGTAAACGTGAACAAATAACTGCATGTTGCATGAGCCTAAAGCCCAAACACCTACCCTCCTTCCATTCCCAGACATCTGAACCTTCATGTCCTTTCCCCCGCAGCTCCGCACAAAGCTTGGTTTCGGGCACCGGGTCACCGTTTGATCAATTGGGAAGAGTCAAGCGCATCGTCAGCTTCACCGTTTGTTCCGACTCCGGGTTTCAGAATGTCTGCATCAGCCGGTAATGATGGGGATAACGTTGCTCCGTCCTCCAAAATCCCTCAGACAGACCAGTATTGGATCCAGTTGGTAGAACAGATGAGACTTCGACATGAGGCTCAAATTGATGACCTACTGGGGGTAGTCGCAAGTCATGGTTTGACTATCAGTCTCAATTCCGATGGCACTTTTACCGCAAAGAAGGAAGAGGGTTCTCCTCCTCTTCTTAATAGTCCCGGATACATCAAGATGCTACCCCAAGATTCCTATGTTTCCACCGCCGGGACTCCTGCCCGCCGACTTACAGGGCAACCGGCCCCCAAACAAAGAAGCCGGGGACGAAAGAGTTCGGTATACCGTCGGTTGTCCCCTCTCAAAGTGATGATCCCACAAATATCGGCTGAGTGATGAAAATCGGGAGACAGTTGAAGAAATATGGTCGGCCATCAAAGCCCTGGAAGAACGCTGCGGACGCAGCGGGCCTGGATGGAAGAGGCTACACGCCACTTCGGGACCTTAATAATATCCCCACTGACCGGGGCTACCCTGAAAGACAAACATGTGCCCGTGCCCCGGGACCTCAATATCTCTCATTATCCGGCAGTCCAATCACTCGCTACCGATGAGCCAGCAGCAGATCCCCCGACTCGGTTCCACTCAAAGTCATTCCAAAGACCGCTCAACCCGAGGTCCCAAATCCGCCACCAGCCGTAGAACACATTTGGTGGGATATTTGTGGATCGTCCCGATTGCCTTGAAAGGGACTATCAGATCGGATACACGAGGACCGTCCTCCTAAGAAAAGAAAATTTCCTCCCAAAGAAAATTGAAGGAGAGATTCGAGGCCGGTGATAACGGTGTGGGAACGCTCGGGGAGCCATCTCGAGGGATTTGATTATTATGTACTCTACTCCGGTCCGCCTTCCCCAAAGCAAAAAGGGGTAAAAGAGCGTAAAAGCCTTGCTAACGACGTAGTTGAGACTTTCGGATACCGAGAATGCTGCAACGTAAATCCAACCCCTCGGGGTCGCCCAAGGTCCAGCTTTGTCCGGTCCCGAGTATACACCGATGAAGAAAAACCGACGCCACCGCGTTCCCACTCAATCAACATGTTGACCGGAGATGGCAACCGCCACAAAAGGTATCGGTATAACCTGTGGGCTTCGGCAAAGACTCTACCTCGCAAGAAAAAGGCGCGAAGTGACTGGCTTGATGACTCTCCATCCCGAGACAAGGACCAAATCTATGATCCTCACCTATATGGGAGTATGATCACCTTCTGCGATGAAGATTTGCCAAGAGATGTCTCCCAACACAATGAAGCTTTGTACATCACTATTCGGCTCAACACCATGTCACTCCCTGGGGTATTAGTGGACAACGGATCATCGGTAAATGTCCTTCCCCTCAGCATGATGAGGGCCCTCCGCATAAATGAAAGGCGCGTGATCCCATCTACCCGGATCACAAGGCCTACGACGGTTCGTCTCGTCCCATTCTGGGACAGTGACTCGGAACTCGCACGAAACCCAAATGGTGCCCGCAAAGTTCCATGTAATGGATATCCCCTCCGAGTTCATGCCTCTACTAGGGCGCCCTTGGTTGCATCACATGAAAGCCATAGCCTCCACTCTCCACCAATGCGTCAAATTCATCAACCGACAGGGAGACCTTGAAGTCATAAGGGGTGACAGTTTCCTCATAGGGAACGAAGCTGAAACAATAGCCAAGAACGCCCACAACAAACACCGGGGCTACATCCTTCAAGAGGCAAGTCTCGCCAAAGCATCCTTTGGAATCCCGGCGATGCCAACTATGTCGACACACTCAAGCGAGCAGACTCCGAAGAAGTTCGATTCATCAAATTTAATTGCTATTTCCAACACTTGGAGGCGTACCGGAAGGAAACGCCGAACACCGCCATGATACAGCACACAAGTCCCCGGTCCCCAATCACAGATTTGTCAGCATTCTGCAAACCCATTCTTTGGCCTCGCCAGGCGAGGAGATTTTCATGATAAAAGTCGACAAACACCGACAGACTCGGCTCGAATCTATGAACGTCGTGTGGGACGTCCTCCTTGCTGAACTACCTGCCGAGCCTTTCCGCTCGAGTATGGGACATGAGATTTTTCTAGCAGCTCACTGTAACGATGTGTTGCCTTTTTCGCGGGAAAAATTCGATTTTTGCGTTTCTTTGAAAAACCAAATAAAACCGGAAAAAACGGAGTCGCCACGCCATTTTAATTTTGAAGGGCAAAACTTTGAAAAAAGCCCGAGATCAGAGATTTAGGTTCGGAGGTCATGTTACGCATCGGGAAGGACGTTAGTGTGCACCCGACGCGCCTCGTAAAAACGAGTCTTCCAAGCTGAAAATCATTTGTATGTGTGTGTGTGTGTGTGTTTTGGCCAAAATAAGTTGAAACTGGAAAAAGTAAAAATTGGGATGTCTTTTTAAGACTTTAAACTGATCCCATGATTTTTTGGAGAATTTTTGGTTTGAGATTTGGTACTCAAAAAACCTTTTGAAGTTGAGAAGTCACTTCTGCCAGAAGAAAATGGCAGCAGACACCTGATTTTGAAATGGATTCAAGGGTCCTAAAACTTCATAATCTGGATGAACTCAGAGAATGAAAGTTTCTCTAGACTCCTTGAATAAACTTTGTGTGAAAGAAATTTCCATTTTGGAGAAGATTTGAGGGTCAAAACCTTCTGGAAACCTCAGATATGAGATCTGGATTCCCAGAAGCTGATGAACTAGCCTCTGAAAGAAAATTTGAAAAGAGGAGTTTTACTCACCCAAAAAATAAGGTAAAAATATGTCTGGAAAGCTCTGGATGTTGGCTACAAAAGTGTTTTGTAGTCAACACCAAATTCCAAGTTCATCTGTGTCCAAAAATTAAGACCATGGACTGAGGTCTGAGAAAATTGCTACTGGACAGCAACTTCTCAAGAAAGAAAATATGATTTTAAGGGGGTTTTGCATCCATGCTTGTCCCCATTTCCCTAGGTTTTGGTTAGTGATCACTAGACATTTTAGTGGTGAATCAACTATACCAAACCATCCTTGGGGTACATTAGGACTAAGCATTTCATTTGCTTGGGGAGGGGATTTTACCCTTTGAAATCAAGATTTAGTGCTTGAAAATGGTTTTCTAGGGTTTTGAAAGTGCATTTTTGCAAGTAAGAAAGAAAAGCTTTGAAAATAATGTTGATCTTTGTAGAAGATCATCCATGGAGATGGTCTTCCATGGTGATCTTCTTAGATCTAGAGAAAAAGATGAAAGAACTACATTTTGTAGTTTGAAGATGCATGCATGGATGAGATTTAGGGTTAGGAAGAGGAGGGTTTACCAATCTTCCTTGTGTTCTTGAGTGTTTGGCTTGAGTGTATGAGTGTTTAGGGCTTTAATATGAGAGTGAGTGGATGAGTATGAGTTGGGAAAGATTGGAAAGAAAAAGGTGACAATTCTTGAGAATTCTCACCGTTTTCTCTCTATATTTCGCCGTAACTTCGTTGCTATCAGGTTCTTCCTCCTTTATTTTTGTGACTCGGAGGGCTCAATTTATAGCCCTCCTGAAAATGCAAAGGTATCCGCGCGGACAAGGCCGCAGAGGGCGTGCACCGTTCATTAATTACACTCCACTTTAGACAGAAGAATAAAAATTCAAAAAAACCAAATTAACGACCGCTTTTGTGTTTCCAAATTTTCTATTTATGGTTTTATTCTTTTGTTTTGCTTTTTAAGATGCTTTTCTTGGTTTAACTTCATTTGGCAATGCCCATTCTACCCTCCCTTTGTTAGAAATGTTAGGATAGTTAGGAATTGTTAGAAATGTTATAACTTTCGTTAATTTTATAACGAAAATTCTAACAAGCTCAAATTGGAGCACTTACAAGAGCCCCTCGGCGACGGCGCTTCGAAGGAAGCGGGGTCGTCGATAAGAGTAAGGCTCCATATTTGGCAGATGATCGAGTGATCGGGTGGCCGAACCTAGCGATAGCTACCTACGTATCCCGAACGGGAATCAAGCCGCCGTAGTTCGGGTCTTTGACCCCGAGATGATGGCGTTTAGGTGCCTCGAACCCGATGAGCGAGTTCTACGGCCGTTTCCGGAAAGAAACTCGCTGGGATAAGAGATGACCATTTTTGGTCTCGATGGGTATCCGCTCCGCCGGGGATAGGAATGACCATTTTCGGTCTCTGACGGGTATCCGCCCGCCGGGGATAGGAATGACCATTTTTGGTCTCGGGTATCCGTAGGAATGACCATTTTGTCGATTATCCGCTCTGGATAGGAATGACCATTTTTGGTCTCGATGATTGCGATTTATCGCTTTCTAGTGATGGCGTCTTAGGTGCCTCAAACCTTGGAGATGGCGTTTAGGTGCCTCGAACCTTGATGATGGCGTTTTTAGGTGCCTCGAACCTTGGAGATGGCGTTTAGGTGCCTCGAACCTTGAAGATGGCTTTTAGGCGCCTCGGACTTTGATGATGATGGCTTTTAGGCGCCTGACCTTAATGATGATGGCTTTTAGGCGCCTGACCTTAATGATGATGGCTTTTTAGGCGCCTCGGACCTTAATTTGAAATGGCCTTTCGGTGGACTTTGTCTCGCCGCCGAAGGAGAGGGCGACCGTTTTGGTCGAGGGGCCGGACCTAATGATAGGCTACCTACGTATCCCTAGTGGGAATCAAGCCCTTTCGTAGTTCGAGCACTACTCGAGATTTCGTTGGCTTTTGGGATTCCGTTAACTTTTTGCCGGGATTTCGTTAGCCTTTGGGAAAATCGACGTACTCGTCTGGGAAATCGGTCTTACGTTTGACCGCCGTTGGATGATTTTGATGAAAGATACGGGATCTCGTTATCTTTCTCGGGGCACTCGGCCTTACGTTTGACCGCCGGGGTAATTTTGATGAAAGATACGGGATCTCGTTATCTTTCTCGGGCACTCGGTCTTACGTTTATCGCCGGGGTAATTTTGATGAAAGATACGGAATCTCGTTATCTTTCTCGGGGCACTCGGTCTTACGCTTGATGCCGGGGTAATTTTGATGAAAGATACGGGATCTCGTTATCCTTCTCGGGCACTCGGTCTTACGTTTGACTCACGGGGAATTTTGATGAAAGATACGGAATCTCGTTATCTTTCTCGGGCACTCGGCCTTACGTTTGATCGCCGGGGTAATTTGATGAAAGATACGGGATCTCGTTATCTTTCTCGGGGCACTCGGTCTTACGTTTGATCGCCGGGGGTAATTTTGGTGAAAGATACGGGATCTCGTTATCTTTCTCGGGGCACTCGGTCTTACGTTTTACTGCCGGGGGCAATTTTGATGAAAGATACGGAATCTCGTTATCTTTCTCGGCACTCGGTCTTACGTTTGACCGCCGGGATAATTTTGATGAAAGATACGGGATCTCGTTATCTTTCTCGGCACTCGGTTTTACGTTTGACTGCCGGGGATAATTTTGATGAAAGATACGGGATCCGTTATCTTTCTCGGGGCACTCGGTCTTACGTTTTACTGCCGGGGAAGATTTTGATGAAAGATACGGGATCTCGTTATCTTTCTCAAGGCACTCGGTCTTACGTTTGACTGCCGGGGATAATTTTTCTTGACAAGGGGCTGACTTTGGTTAACTTTGGTTAACTCTGTCAAGTTGGGGACTGAACTGCAGAGTCCTGGAATTTTAAGGGGCAAAAGGGTCATTTTGACCCTTGCAATCTCATCCGCGCGGATAGGGATGGAAAGTCAGGGGTATTAATTGGGCCAACGCCCTTCTTCTTCCTCAGTCCAATTTTTTGAGATTGTCGAGAGCAGAGAGAGAAAACCGAGGAGAGCAGCCATTTTTGGCCCTAGAAGCTTCAAAATTCCTTCGATTTTCTTGATTTTTCGAGCAATGGAACACGGGGAAGGCGCTTTTCAAGGCCAAGGACGTGGTCCGGTAGCGGAGAGGCGATTGGAGCTCGTCCGGATGAGGAGGCATTACAATCTTTCGCAATCGGTTGCGGAGGAGCATTACCCCGATGCTTGGCAACATTGGGCTTCGGATCCGCATCTCCGAACGGTATATTTCGAATCCTCTTGATCCTTTTGTCGATTTCTTGTTTGAAATTTTTGGATGATTTTTGAATTTTTTTTTGAATATTGAATATTGATATTGATGATATGCAATGTTGCAATGAATTTGTGAGTGTCCCAAAAATGTGCATTTTGCTTGGGAAAAAGAATTGGCATTTTTGCCACATTTTTTTTTTTTAGTTTGAAAATTACATGTGAAAATTCGAAGAATTGTGATTTTTTTTTTTTTTGGAATTGAATATTGCATGTTCTTGATGATGATGATTTTTTTTTTTTGAAATTGAATTTTGATATTGATGAATGATGATGCAATGCATGCATTTTGTTTGGAAAGAATGGGCATTTTGCCAATATGAGATGTATGTATGTTTAGGATTTTTTTTTTTGAAAAGTGGGACGGATTTTTCCTCCCGTAGGAATGTAAGATGGATGATATGCATGTATGCATTTTTTTTGTTGAAAATGGGACGGAGTTTTTACTTCCGTAGGAATGCATCTTTTTTTTTTTTTTGATGAATGCATTAGGACTTGCTGAAAATTGTTTTCTTTTATGCGAGAAAAATGGGGCTATGCTCATTGTATGCTGTTATGCTGTCGAAATTTTTTTTTTAATGTAAATGCAATCTTTTTGACATTTTCTCTCTTCTTCTTTTTTTTTTTACAGGGCGGACACCGTTTTGTGACGGAGCAGCTGAACAAGATGAAGACTCGAGGATCGGTGGAGTCTGTGATTGACTTGTGGGATCGGCTTCCGGATGCGGGCCGAGGAGCTTTGCCGAGTCCGAGACAGATTGTTGTCGAGACGGGGCTCGGGAGTTCGTCGAGTGCTTGAGGGGACCGGTCAAGTTCCCTAAGTGCAAGGGCTTCGATGTTCGCTCTAGCGCAAAGCATTGGTGGGATGCGACCCACACATTCCACTTCTTCCGGGCGAGGCGACCGTTACGCCTTTCCGACTATGCCGCGATCACGGTCCGTCCTTCAATGGACGCAGCATTGAGTGGAGAGATGGCTACGGCCGATGCCGATCTCGCAGTGCTCTTCTTGGATTTTCCCCTATTCCCAAAAAGGGGATGGGGATGGAGTATGCCGTGGTCTTCGGCAAGATCGTGGAGACCATCGCGAGTTACGAGGCCGGGAGGATAGGTTTAGCGCCGAGCGCATTGCTAGGTCCTTCCTCCGGGTTTACCTTTTCGAGCACGCCTCTTTGGGCATGCCGAGGGGACGGCGCCTTTGCCTTGCCGAGGTCCTTGGAGGACATGGAGACGGTTGGAGATATTTCCCGGGGAGGCCGGCCGTCGAGCCGTACTTCGCTCTTGATAGATACAAATTCTAAGGCCGTGAGCTCCCCGTATCGCTTCGAGTTTGCTCCGGAGGTATAAGCTCTCTTTTGCTTTCCCTCTTTCCTTTGAGCACGCACTTTTATTTGCACCGGATTGATTGGATTTTTACCTTTCGCAGTAATGGGCGCTGGAGTTTTTCCACGTCACGGTGTGGAGGCAGCCTCGAGGCGTACGTCGGGCGTATCCGGCCATGCAGCCTTGGTCCAAGCATGCCCGGGAGAAGATAAGCTCCAGGGGCGTACGACTCGTGTACGCGGATTGCCTTCCTTTGACGGAGGCCGAGACAGATGAGGGATGATATTCTTCCCCGGGATCGCTTTGAGGTAGCGCACTGAAGGGCGCCGAGATCCGGACAGTGCCGGGAGGATTTTGAGGGGCCCGACTTGCGACGCCTACTATCCGGGAGAGAGGGTGACGCGCCGCATGGCGTGAACTCGCCTTTGAGGACACCGGTGGAGCCTCCCGCCGATATGATGCACTCCGAGCGATCGGTCCGTGACTGGGATGATTACCGAGCAGCGCACTTCTCGGACTTCGTGGCGATCGAGCCATATGCGACGTTCGTCTTGAGGAGGCCGAGGATGCCTCGTGTTTTAGAGAGGGAGGGGCTTGGGATCCCGCGGTACCCTCGGACGGATTTTTCCTACATCCGTGATGGGGTCCGATTGAGGGTGCAGATCCTCACTCGAGCGGCTTCCACGAGCTTTCCGGCCTCGTCCGGTATGAAGGTATGGCTTCACCTTTTCCCCTTCTTTTCTTTCTTTTGTTTCATCATCTCTAGCATCACTTCCTTTTTTTTTTTTTGACGCTTTTGCTTTTGTGCAGTTTTCGGAGGTGGTCGTCGAGACACTGACGAAGCAAGTGATCGGAGCCAAGAGGTTCATACGGAGGATGGTTGCTTGCGGGGCGCCTCGTGCTAGGGCGAGGAGACCACGGCCGGCACCCGTCCGACGGGAGGCTTCTCCTATTCGCTCGTAGACTTCTTCCGAGACTCCTTTTTCTCCTCTCATTGATCATCGCGCGGCACCGCTTCGGATCACGTCATTCTTGGGGATCCGTACGGGCGTGGACACGTCCGCGGCATGGTGGGTCGTCTCCGTATGTTCGTGAGTCGGACGCCTTCACCTTCGGGTACGATTTCTTCGTGGATCCGGGTTTACCCTATCAGAGTGTGCCGGTTGGTCCCGACGAGCCTCTTTCTGGAGATGAGGACGATTCTGAGCCCGAGACTTTCAGGGCTCCTGACGAGGCGGGCCCGAGTCGCAAGAGGGGCCGGGGGGAGACATCGGGTGCTGGAGACTCCGATTGATTTTTTTTCTTGAGATTTAGATTTGTACAGATCATGCACATTTTTTTTTTTTTTTTGATGTAATAATTTAGGATTTTATTTATGTTTGTTTGTTGTTTTTTTTTTGTACACTCTCCTTTTTTTTTTTGGAATGTAATAATTTAGGATTTTATTTTATGAATGCAATGCAATATGAATGCAGTGTTGCATGAGCCTTGGTTTTTTTTTTTGCAAGGGTGTTTGGTATATGGACTGGTTTGGGGAGGTTTTTGCACAGGTTTCGAGCAACCGGGACGGAATATTCCTTTTTTGGTGTAGCAGCTTGGACTGTTGCAGAATTTTTTCTGGGGAAGCAATCCCATCCGCGCGGAGGAATCCTGCATCTGACAGTGTCCTTTAATTTTGGTCCAGACCTGGTCTTGCTTTATTTCAAATTCAAATATCCTCTTCAACCTCCAAATTCAAACAGCCATTTTCGGGGAGGAAGAGAGAAAAACCATGGAAAGCCTTAGAAAAGCTCCCTCAAAATTGTCCCAAGAGTCCCAAATGTCATTTTTCAACAAGTTCAAGGATTGGTCCCGGGAAATTATGCATGAGAGAAGGTCTTTCTTTGAAGAACGGTACAAGGTACGATGCTTGTGGTCTCTCAAAGAATTGGTTCCGGATTATGACCTCTTAAGGGCTTCTTCTTCGTTTTGGGATACTAGAAGGCATGTCTTTTGCCTTTCCTTCAACGAGATTGTTCCGACTGTGGAAGAATTTCGGGCCTTGCTTGGAGGTCCGGAGGTGGAGGAGATAGCAATTCCTTGGTCCGAGGAGCTTCTTTTGTTGACAAGTTGTGCAACCTTCTTCATCTTTCCCTGAGGAAGCACGAGGCATGATCCGCGGTCCCGACCATTTCGATATTTCCGGTCTTCCCGACAGATTTAGGGGCCTAGGCTTGGTGGATGACGCCTATTGGGATGCCTTTGCACTTTGCATGTTCGGCACTTTGTTCATGGTTTATTCCTTTGGGATCTGTCATCGAGCTTTGGATGTTGTTATTCACCGCCGCTCGGGCAAAGATGTCATTCCTTTGATCTTGGGGGAGACCTTCCATGCTCTCGACAGATTAGCTACCGGGAGACGGTATATGCATGGGGGCAGCCCGTTTCTCTTGACCCTGTGGCTGATGGAGCGTTTGGGGGTTCTTCGGGAAACCTCTCGATATGATCGTGCCTTCGACTTTTGCCAGAGAGGTGTTCGATGTAGATTTTGATGATCGTGGCTCGTGGGAGCGTTGGATGGCGGGTCGCCAGATCGAAGATATCGGATGGTCGGTGCCTCATTGGCGGGTGGAGACTCGTAGAGTGCTTCAGACGGGTCCCATGTGGTTATGCTTCCGGCTTTCTCACCCAGCTTCTACATTCCGCTCCGGTCCCGAGACAGCTTGGCTTGGAGCAGTTCCTTTGGAGGGTTTTGATGATATAGCTACCGTGGTGGTGGCTCTTGTTTCCATGGATGATCCCTCGGTGTTTCCATTTCTTTCCCGAGTATGGAGGTACGATGCCTTTCCTCCTCGGGTCATTCTCAAAGCGTCCGAGACCGGTGTTCCCGACCACTTGGTACCTGGATTGGTACGAGGGGCATCCGGGAGAGACTCGGTGGCTATTTTGAGACGGCGTGAGGCCATTGTAGGTGCGGAGGACCAGATCGCTTCGAGAGGAGGAGGGCCGAGGCGAGGGCCAATCCTCATGACAGAGCGGAGACGCCGCGACCGACTATGAGGCTTACGTCAAGAGACAGGAGAGGAGGGCTCCTATGCTACCGCCTAGGCTACAGGAGATGAGGGATGACGCTAGGGCTACTAAGGCCCCGACAGAGGCCGGTTTGATAGACCCCGTCCCTATACCGTAGCTTGGTAGGAGGAATACCGACATTTTTCCTGGCTCGTAAGAGAAAGACTCGGAGGGGGAAGAAGAAGGGAGAGACCAGTACGAGTGGGTTGGAGTGACTCTGAGGTTTCCAAGTATCCCTTTCTTGCCATGACAGACACATTAGTTTGATTATGTATCTTAGTTTTCTTTTAGCAGGTTGCCAGTTGTAGGAATGAATCGGGCTTAGACTCATCAAAGAGCTTTTAACTTGTAATGAATATTTGAATTGCTTTAGAGTTTTTTTTGAGACGCTTTCATGGTCTGATCAATTGTATTGATGCCAAAGTATGGCTTTTATTTGTGCTTTAGACCGAACCGTTTCCGGCTGCCTACGTTCCCCTCATTTTGAGGAGCTCAGGTCTTCGTAGTTCAACCGGTGAACTCTTTTTTGTTTTTTTTTTGTTTGTTTTTTTTTTGGTGCAACCCTGTTTTTTACCTAGGCCGCCCTTTTCGGGTTTCTAACCTAGTTGGGTATTACTCTTTTAGCACTCTTTTTTTTGTTTTTTTGTTTTTTTTGGTGCAACCCTGTTTTTTACCTAGGCCGCCCTTTTCGGGTTTCTAACCTAGTTGGGTATTACTCTTTTAGCACTCTTTTTTTTTGTTTTTTTTTTGTTTTTTTTTTTTGTTTTTTTTTTTTTGTTTTTTTTTTGTTTTTTTTGTTTTTTTTTTTTTTTTTTTTACGCGTAGTATCTCGCGCAGCCTTGTCACCATTCACTGGGTGTACAAAGGGATTCCCGTCGAGGTCCGCAAGTTGCATGGCGCCTCCGGAGAAGATCTTCTCTGGACGCATATATGGCCCGACCCATACAAAGCTTCCCATTTGCCGAGAGGGTTGATACTGGACTGGGGCTTTTCTTTTAGAACGAGATCACCTTCTCGGATCTCCCGATGCTTTACTTTCTTGTCGAAGGCTCTAGCCATTCTTCCTTGGTAGGCTCGGATGTGTTCCATGGCCTTCAGTCGGCGTTCGTCTAGTAGGGCCAATTCGTCATGGCGACTGGAGCCATTCGACCTCGTTGATTTGGCTTTCCAAAGGTATACGGAGCGAGGGTATTTCCGGCTCGATTGGGAGTACGGCTTCCATTCCGTATGTGAGGGGCAAAGGTGTTTCCCGATTGCCGTTCGGCGATGTTACGTAGCCCCGAGTGCCAGTGTAACTTCTCGGGCCAATCTCTGCCTTGGACTGGCCATTTTCCGGATGATATTTTCCGAGTCTTGTTTCTTTGCCTCGACGGCTCCGTTGGTTTGGGGCCCGTAGGGTGATGACTTGTGACGGGTTATTCGGAATTACGCCGCAACTTGTCACATTCCCCTTCGAAGTGGGATCCATTATACGAAATGATTTCTGGCAACCCGTATCCAAGCACATGATGTTTTCTTTGATGAAGAGGGCGACTTTCTTTGAATTGAGGATTTTGTAGGATTTTGCGAGCATCCTTTCCACTTCCTTCGAAGAAATGACCAATCTGCGTCTCTTTAGGCTCTTCCGCAGTTCCCAAATTCACACTCGTCAAAATCTCTTCGGCGGCTTGGGCTCGATTTTCCTCTTCCGGACAACTTTGCTTAAAGATTTTTTTGTTGTTTGATTTTTTGTTTAATGTGTACGCTTCTTTATCTAATGAATTATTATTAAATTTTTTTTTTTATTAATTAATTCATCATTAGTAGTGGCAATCAAGGGATACTCGAAAGGTTCGTCATTTCATTGAAAAACGAAAGGGAATACGGTGCTTGCTACGGACTCGTGGTCTTCAGGCGTAAGGCCATCGGACGACCCTAGAGACTCGATCTTAACAGAGAGAGAGACTGGGAGGACTGGTCCTAGATTGACACAAAGGGACGGGGTACCAATCCAAGCTTGGTGATCATTTCCTCCTTAGTCGCGGACGGGAAGAGAGTTTCCCAATTCTCTAGCGGCATTGCTATTGGTGGCCTCGTGACTCGGGAACTGTCTTTGTTTTTGTTTTCCTTTCTCAATTCTTTGCTATCATCTCTTGGGTGAGCCGAGATCAATCGGAGTGCGGCACCTGGACTTCTTCTTGAACAATTGCTTTGCATAACCGAGACCATCCCAATCATGCGAGGGAAATTCCGTGGCCTTAGCTTTTGGCTTGTCAATTCGAACTCGGGTTTCGGGTCTCCACAGGGCGTAGGAATAGTGGTTGTGAGCTTCTCGGCTGTTCCACCGAGGTCGAGGCACGCCTGCTGAAGGTATACTCGCTCTTCATGGTAGTGGTAGCCCCGGGTATCTTGGGTAGGTCCGGGAACATTCTACGGACCGGGTTAGCCTTGGTTCCCTGAACTTGTTGAGGCTATCCTGTAGCTTTAGCCATCCTTCCGTAGGAGTGGGCTCTGTGATGTTTCTGGTTGTGTGGGACCCTTTACAAAGTAGTCGGCCAAATTAGGGCGAAGGGGAGAGATTTAGGGTTGTCGGCCGGGATCTTTCTGTGGCGGCTTCAAATCTCTTTCCCTTTGCGGTGTCATTTGGGGAGGCCTCATATCCCGGGCCGTGGCGAGTATTGTCCTTTCACTTCGATGAGTTTGAAAGTTCCTTGTTGGCGCTTCCCAGGACCGAGACCGGGTAGATAGCTCATTTTCTCATCATTTTCAAGGCCAGGTGGGATTTTATCCCAGTGACCGTCGGATCTATGTTGCACACTTGGGCCTTGGGAGGCTCGGCCAGTGAAGCCCGTTAGCATGTGACCTTCCTCGTCATGTTTGATTTCGAATAGGTATTCCGCAGTATACGTGCCCTCTAAAGTGACTAAATCCCGTAAATGGTCGTCGGATCCCCATTCGAGGCGAATTTCACACACTTTGGTGGAGGCTTGAGGCGACCCCTTTGACTTGGTGCGGCCAAGGTCTTCCCGACAGGGCATTGAAAGTAATCGGGATGTCGATAACCTGGAATTCCACAGGTATCAATTTACTGTCCAAACCGGAGGTCTAAAGTAGCAACTCAGGAATTTGCTCGGGATGTTGAGTCGTAAGCTTTATTTGTGAGAGAAGAAGGCTTCAAGTCTGTAGTCTTGATATCAAGCAAGCTCATGATCTTTCTTTGGAAGAATGTTCATTCCGGACCCATTATCAACCGGGACCCGAGGGAGGCATCGTTCATCCAGTGGTGTGATGAAGAGAGGCTCATTATGATCGGCCCCAAATTGAGGGAGGTCGAGATACGTGAAAGTGATTATGTTCCCGTAGTGGATGTTTCCAATCAGTGTACCACATCATCGGGAGTAGCATCAATAGGCACGAGTGCGAGCCGGGCTTTCTTCCGGCTTGACTTATGGGGATAAGGCGAAGTGAGTAGAGACCGAGAGGAAATGTTGGCTTTGTGTTTGCTTCAGCCCAGGTGAGCACGGGATCTTCTTTTCGAGTGCAGGTTTGTTTGTCTTAGCATAGGGCGGCGATCTTCTTTTGGTGCTTGATACGTGGCCTTCTTGTGCCTTGGGATTTCCTTGGAAGATCTGCCCGGATCGGGTTAACAGTTAACTTCCTCATCGATCGTCTCTTGACCGGATTTCTTGATCTTTGCCCAAGGTCGATGGGGAGCCACTTTTGGCTATTGGCCATTGGTTACGACGGGGTCTAGTGACGGTGAGCCGAAATTTGGCATCTTGGCTCCTTCTGGCGGCCCTTATAAGCACTTCCCAAGTTACCGGCCACGAGTGCAGGGTTGTGTTTTTGCCCCCTGGATGGCCCACAGAGCTAGGGCGTCCTCTGATTCACTCTCATGGTCGGCCTTGCTCATTGTCATCATGCAACAAGAGTCGCTATTGTCGGGACTCGGCGGCTTTTCGATTTCATCCCTTGGATGGCCCGCGAGTTGTGGCTATCGGCCTCCATCTCATCGTATATCCTTTTTCTTTCGAGTCTTGCGGGTAGGGCGGCCACGGGTGAAGGATAGGCAACGTTCCCCTTCGGAGCTTGAGGTAGCGGCTCGATAGATGCGTGTCCAAATAAGGAGCACCCGGGGTCCATTGTCGGGCCACATGGCAATTAGAAAGGCGTCATGTGGACTCATAGGTATGAAGGCCGGCTGAGGGAGACGTTCGGATCGATAACCCTTTTCGGTGATTGCGAGGCATTCGCTGCGCTCGGCGGCCGGCCGTGACCCTTACGGTTGTTACGCCATCCGTTCGTGGGAAAGAAGAAAAAGATCCGATAACGTTTACGAATTCTTCATCTTCCGGTGGTGAAACCCTCCATTTTCGACCGGTGCTTCAATAAATCTTCTCCATTCACCATTCGGGTTCTTATAAGGAACGTTGTGTTCTAGGATTTCGGATATGTACGGATGCGGGCGCGGGCTTTCTTTGTCCCTCATCCTCTGGAGTATCCAGGGCATTGGCCACAAATGCATCTTACAAGTGACACCTCGTAGGGAAGTGCTCCATTGGAATCGATCCGCACTTTACGGCGGTCCTTCATTGTCGCTTGGTGACAACCAACCATTGTGGCTTGCTCCCGTGGGTTCATTTCGGGCATGATTGTTCCAGGATTGATCCCGGAGTGCAGGGCCTCGATCGACTCTTCGCTCTCGTCATCATCATCGTCATCGTCATCATCGTCATGTTGTCATCGGAATCGTCTTCCCATACCACGGGGATATCGGTGAGAGAGAGCGGACGGTCAAATCTGTAGGGGAAGAGGGGTGCGTGCGGCCGCGAAGTTGTCATATGCTCCCATTCCGGAAGTGATGGTAAGCTGCGATTCGGCTTCTCCTCCCGAAATTGCGGGGGAAGAGTGAGAGGGGCGGCACATATTTGACGCGGGTAGGATATAGAAGGAATCCTCCTCTTCGATTCTTCACTGTTCTCGGGATCATATTCGGGCTCTCCCAAAGCCAATTTGCGAAGTGTACTAGCTCCGGATGCTCTTCGGCCTCTTTCTTTGATAAGCCCCGATGCAGTGCTCATGGGAAACTTTCTTGCTCAATCTTTCTTGACTGCTCTAACCATCTTGTATAAATAGTTCTTTCATGTTACGAGCGGAACAGCCCGGTTCTTCGGTATCGGTTTTCCACTTCACCCGAAAAATAGCGGGCCTCGTATTCTTGCAAGGAGTCTCGACATGAGACCAAGATGGGTCGATTCGTTCGATATCCTCGAGGCGAGGGGAATCCGGGTCGGGATCCTCGACGAGGTTGGCCACGGGTATTTGGGGACCTTCATCGGCATCTTCATGGTCATGCGAAGATTCTCCGCATTCAATCATATTCACTCGATTATGGTTCCGTGGCGGCGGATTTTTGGCTGTGTTGGGCCCCTCGGGGCCTTCCAACTTTCCTTGCTCTATTAGCCCCTGGATTGCCTTTTTCGAGTGAAGCGGTATCGGTCGGATGTCCGTGAGCTTGATGAAAGGCACAATACTTTGTAGTATCCACGGGAGCATTCGGATTTACAGGTTGGAAATTCTCCAAAGGCCGCAAAGAAGCCTTCTTTCACCGAGTCCCCTAAAGGTGTCATTCAGGGGGCATTCCAAAGTTTTCGAGATTTATGACTCGCGGATGCAGGCTCGGCCGGTTTCTGGGAGCAAAAGGAGTCGTGTTATTACATTCTGTCCCGCATAGTTAATCATTTCTTTGCCTTTAGCGGGAGGCAAGGCGGTGTTTGCGGGGAGGAGCCCGATATACGCCAGGCGAGTGCGGCGGCCGGTTGCGATTGTAGGCCTTTTCAAACTTAGGCCGCAGAGTTAACCATGGCCCGTAAGTCCGAGTATGGGAAGTGACCGAGGGAGGCTCTCGAATGTGGTTTCAAGCATGACCGGAAGATGTCCGATTGTTCCTCTTCGGAAGGAGGGATGGCCATTTCACTGAGTTTCGAGATTCCACCGCTTGTAAAAGTCCCCAACATTCTCATCGGACGCCATGACTGTTGTTGTTTGTAGGTCAACCCTATTTGTTTCCCATTCCAAGTTGGCCTTATATTTTTACGTGAAGGCATTGGTGATTTGGTCCCATGTGGCCACTGGCTTCGAGGTTTCAAAGCGGAAGAACCACTTTAAGGCCTTGGACTTCAAGGATGGGCCCAAATAGTCGGCCATTGGCGATTGGTGCATCCTTTGGCTTTCATCGCCAAGGTATACGTGTCCAAATGGGTTTTCGGACATGCGGTTCCATCAAAGAGATCCAGATTTGGCATCACGAATTTGTGGGGCGGGGAACAATGGAGTCCGGTGCAGTAGGCGGAAGGCGGCTTTACGCGGTCGGTTCGGCAATCTGCGCTTTCATTTCCTTGTGTTGTTCCATGAACCGAGGCCGGATGAGGGTCTTGTGGCGGAACCATGGCATTCAAACTAGTGGGTGAGCTAGAGAGGAGCTACCACTTTGGAGCGGGCGGGTGGAGGGAACGGCCGGTCAGGGACGTAGGTGAAAACTGTCTGGGGGTGAGTTATCCTGGGAGCATGAGTAGGAGCCTCGAGCAAAAGGGTAGAACCTTGCGGCTTCTTTGTGGATTTTCAAGCTGGCAAAGTAGGTGGGGGCAGCCCGATGTAGCCGGATAACTTGGGTTTCCAGAGTGGGGCCCGTAAGTAGGCTTCGAGTGCGGGCTGCTGTCCGGATTGTTGAATTGCATGGCTGCTTGTGGTGAAGGTGTGTAACCCGGGGAATGCTGCGGTCTGGTGATTCGGATGACACCGGGATGGAGGCTTGGTAACCCATAGAAGTCTGAGTGAGGAATGGATTTGTGTGAGGAGCTTGAACTAGTATCGTTTCCGAGGAGGGCTCCTGACCGTGGTCGTAACCAAGTTGTGGCGGCATTCCGAGGCGTACATTCTTTGTGAAGGTCCGGATTGATCGGTTCCGGGCGAGGAGGGATCCCGATCAGGCGTGGCATTCCGAGATAGCCCCAACCATGAGAAGACATTCCGTGCGATTTTGCCCCCACCGATTTGTGCCGTCGGGCTGCATGGATCCGGTGGTACGTGGTTGGGGAGGCTGGGTGACCCGAAAATCGAGGAGCATGGGTTACGGTAGTGGCACCATAGGAGGTGGGTGGCGGCATCCTGGTGTAATCGGGCGGCGAGAGTGGGGTTGGCATCCTCGTCTTCTTCCACGGTGAAGGTGCCATCCGGATTGAGGCCGCGGCCGGACCGTGACTCTTAATAGCCTCCATAAGGCCGTTTAGCCGGGCTTCCCTGTCGTAACCTCATCTCGTTCTCGCTAACCGATTCCACTGTTGCTCCGTTCCGAGGGTCCTGAGGCGGAGTGACGTTATCCCCATCATTACCGGCCGATGCGTACATTCTCAAACCCGAGTTGGAACAAACGGCGAAGCCGACGATGCGCTTGACTCTTCCCAACCGATCAAACGGTGACCCGCGCCCGAAACCAAGCTTTGTGCGGAGTCCGCGGGGAAAGGACATGAAGGTTCGATGTCCTGGGAATGGAAGGAGGGTAGGTGTTTGGACTTTAGGCTCATGCAACATGCGCTATTTGTTCACGTTTACTTAAAACATGTTTTATTAACCTAATCGGTTGGAAAAAGATTGCTCTTCTTTTTCGCAAATTACTCGATTCTGGATCGGTGGGCCCCGTCACTACGTCTATAAGCCCCTCGTATTCCACCCGTATTTCGACCTCCCAGGTGGACACCCGGCGAGGGTCCTATAGGGCAAGCGGGTCCCACCGACCGAAAGAAAACGATCCTAGAATTCGGCGGGTAATCGAGTCTTAACGAGCATTCGATGTAAATTACGGACAAAGCCGACGTCGAGTCAAGATCGTGTCCGAGAGCTCGACGAAAAGCTCGGCATGATTTGACCGATAAATGTCCGCAATTGATCTTGACTTGTCGTCGCTAAGCCGTAATTAGGCATGGAATAACCGTTAATCCTTGATGACTCAAATAGTCAATGCTGGGAGTCGGTGTATAATTTGTGCCGCCGAGCCGAAGTCAAGGCGCCGGTCAATATCTTGGTCAAAGTCTGCGGCGGAAAACCGGCAACTTCGACCGATTAGCGACCGATTAGGGACCCGAGAGATATTGAGTCGGTATGCCGACAAAGGCTTGAAAGGAAAGGTCTATACACGGACAGGCATGACACGAGACCGTACTAAAAACCAACCGGGTCTCTGGACAAAGTGTGTCACGGACAAGTGCATGGTCGACACGAGGCTCCATGGGATGTTTGGGTAGTCCCGTGCTCATCCGAGAGGCGTAATAAGACCAAACGGACCGCGACAAGGATTTCCCTTGTTAAGGACGTAGTGTGCAGTGTACGGTCACGTGCGCGTAGTGTGCAAGCAGTCTATATTCTTTTTCTGAGTAAAATAGAGATTTTTTTTTTTATGTGTCTTAAAAATATGATGCATGATTTTTTTGGAAATTTTCTTTTTTTTTTTGAAAATCTCTTTTTTTTTTGAATTTTTTTTTTTATGAGCACATAAGCACGTAAGCATGAAAATTCCGACAGGTAGGGACATTATTCCGACAGTCAACATTTTGACTTTCTCCGAGGCGGCCAAAACAACATGAAAACTGTGCAAAAAATCAACACACACACAAAAATGATTTTCAAAGCCGGGACGGAAGCTTGACCCTCAAAAGCTTTTTTTTTGAAACGGTGATACCGGTACGTGGGATTGTTAGACCACAATTTATCCCCGACTCGTGTTAGGAGGCGATAACGGGAAATTTAGTGGTTTCCACCAATATACCGAATACCATTTTTTATTAAAAAGCTTAGTCCCCAGCGGAGTCGCCACCGTAACGATGTGTTGCCTTTTTCAAGGGAAAATTCGATTTTTGCGTTTCTTTGAAAACCAAATAAAACCGGAAAAACGGAGTCGCCACGCCATTTTAATCTTGAAGGGCAAAACTTTGAAAAAAGCCCGAGATCAGAGATTTAGGTTCGGGAGGTCATGTTACGCATCGGGAAGGACGTTAGTGTGCACTCCGACGCGCCCTCGTAAAAACGAGTCTTCCAAGCTGAAAATCATTTGTATGTGTGTGTGTGTGTGTGTTTTGGCCAAAATAAGTTGAAACTGGAAAAAGTAAAAATTGGGATGTCTTTTTAAGACTTTAAACTGATCCCATGATTTTTTGGAGAATTTTTGGTTTGAGATTTGGTACTCAAAAAACCTTTTGAAGTTGAGAAGTCACTTCTGCCAGAAGAAAATGGCAGCAGACACCTGATTTTGAAATGGATTCAAGGGTCCTAAAACTTCATAATCTGGATGAACTCAGAGAATGAAAGTTTCTCTAGACTCCTTGAATAAACTTTGTGTGAAAGAAATTTCCATTTTGGAGAAGATTTGAGGGGTCAAAACCTTCTGGAAACCTCAGATATGAGATCTGGATTCCCAGAAGCTGATGAACTAGCCTCTGAAAGAAAAATTGAAAAGAGGAGTTTTACTCACCCAAAAAATAAGGTAAAAATATGTCTGGAAAGCTCTGGATGTTGGCTACAAAAAGTGTTTTGTAGTCAACACCAAATTCCAAGTTCATCTGTGTCCAAAAATTAAGACCATGGACTGAGGTCTGAGAAAATTGCTACTGGACAGCAACTTCTCAAGAAAGAAAATATGATTTTAAGGGGGGTTTTGCATCCATGCTTGTCCCCATTTCCCTAGGTTTTGGTTAGTGATCACTAGACATTTTAGTGGTGAATCAACTATACCAAACCATCCTTGGGGTACATTAGGACTAAGCATTTCATTTGCTTGGGGAGGGGGATTTTACCCTTTGAAATCAAGATTTAGTGCTTGAAAATGGTTTTCTAGGGTTTTGAAAGTGCATTTTTGCAAGTAAGAAAGAAAAGCTTTGAAAATAATGTTGATCTTTGTAGAAGATCATCCATGGAGATGGTCTTCCATGGTGATCTTCTTAGATCTAGAGAAAAGATGAAAGAACTACATTTTGTAGTTTGAAGATGCATGCATGGATGAGATTTAGGGTTAGGAAGAGGAGGGTTTACCAATCTTCCTTGTGTTCTTGAGTGTTTGGCTTGAGTGTATGAGTGTTTAGGGCTTTAACATGAGAGTGAGTGGATGAGTATGAGTTGGGAAAGATTGGAAAGAAAAAGGTGACAATTCTTGAGAATTCTCACCGCTTTCTCTCTATATTTCGCCGTAACTTCGTTGCTATTCTCGTTCTTCCTCCTTTATTTTTGTGACTCGGAGGGCTCAATTTATAGCCCTCCTGAAAATGCAAAGGTATCCGCGCGGACAAGGCCGCAGGCGTGCACCGTTCATTAATTACAGCCTCCCTTTAGACAGAAGAATAAAAATTCAAAAAACCAAATTAATGTACCAGCTTTTTGTGTTTCCAAATTTTCTATTTATGGTTTTATTCTTTTGTTTTGCTTTTTAAGATGCTTTTCTTGGTTTAACTTCATTTGGCAATGCCCATTCTACCCTCCCTTTGTTAGAAATGTTAGGATAGTTAGGAATTGTTAGAAATGTTATAACTTTCGTTAATTTTATAACGAAAATTCTAACAAGCTCAAATTGGAGCACTTACACTCACCGAGACGCAATACGTCCTTACATCTGGATTGAGCGGTCAGATTGTGACGAAACGGAAATCCCCAGGATTGAGGAAGATCCCTACATCCACATGCTCAGCTTTCAGACGCCAAACGCAATTGATTCTGGTTCAGACAAAGAGATGATAGCAACGACTAAAGAGGGAGCACAGAGACCATGCCTTTCCCGAGTTGTGAAGCCACCGACGCCGATGCCGCTAAAGAATTGGGAAACTCTCTCGTGCCCGTCCGCGACCAAAGAGGAAATGATCACCAAGCTTGGATTGGTCCCCCGTCCTTTCGTGTCAACCTTTGTAAAGTCCTCCGGGCTCTCATTGTTGAGTTCGAGTCTCTCGAGTCGTCCGATGGCCTTACGCCCGAAGACTACGAGTCCGTAGCGAACGTTGTATTCCCCTTCGTCTTCAATGAAATGATGAACCTTTCGAGTATCCCTTAATTGCCGCTTTAACTAATGATGAATTAATTAATAATCTAAAAACAAGCTTAATAACGATTCACTAGATGAAGAGGCGTACACATTAAATGAACAATATATCGAAGAAATCTTTAAGCAAAGTTGTCCGGAAAGAGGAAAATCGAGCCCAAGCCGCCGAAGAGATTTTGACGAGTGTGAATCTCGGGAACCGCGGGAAGAGCCTAAAGAGACGCAGATTGGTAGTTTCTTCGAAGGGACCGAAAGGGATGCCCTAATTGAGCCGCTAAAAGAATTTGTGGATGTGTTCGCATGGTCCTATAAAGATATGCCGTGCCTCGATCCTTCCATAGTTGAGCACCGAATACCGCTCGACCCAAAAGTCAAGCCGCAAAGCGTAAACTAAGAAGAATTAAGCCCGAATGGTCCCTACAAGTGAAAGAGGAGATAGAAAAGATGCTCGTGGCAGATTCATCGTGGTCATTGAATACCCTACATGGCTTTCCAACATAGTAACAAGAATCAAGGCCAACGGAAAGATCCGGTGCCGCGTAGACTTCGTGGATCCGAACAAAGCCACCCAAAAGACGATTTCCCCGCCAAACATCGACATTTTGGTAGATTCCACGGCCAACCATGAAGTCAAATCCTTCGTCGACGGTTTTGCACTGGCTACAACCAAATCAAAATGGCGTAAGAAGATCAAGCCAAAACAGCCTTCAAAACCCCTTCGGGGCACATATCGCTACACCTGGCCATGCCATTCGGACTAAAGAATGCCGGGGCTACGTACCAAAGGGCAGCTACACTCTGCCTCCATGACATGATCCACAAAGAAATTGAGGTCTATGTGGACGACATGATAATACATTCCAGAGGATCGATGGCCAGCACTTTGTTGATTTGAGAAAATTCTTCGGCCGCCTCCGAGACTCACAAAGATGAGATCGAATCCAGCCAAGTGCACTTTCTGTAAGACGAGGTAAGGTGCTAGGATATATGGTGACAGAACGGGGAATCGAAGTAGATCCCCGTAAAATCAAGGCGATAGTTGAAATGAAGCCACCCCTGATACCGACGAAGTGAAATCCTTCATGGGAAGACCGCAATACATAAGCCGCTTTGTAAATCGCTGACCTCGATCCGCGAGCCAATCTTCAAGTTGATGAAGAAAAATGCCTACACGTAATGGACCCCGTAATGTCACCTTGCCTTTGAGCAGTTAAGGCATACCTTGTGAATCCCCGATTCTCTCGCCCACCACATCGGCAAAAGCCACTCTTGCTATATCTAACTGTCACGGATACAAAGCAATTGGGGCTATGCTAGCTCAAGAGAAGAAAGATTCCAAAGTCGAAAACGCCATCTATTTCGTAGCGTAAAGCTCCAAGGAAGCGAACTCAATTACTCGCTATGAGAAGACTTGCGCAGTTTGGTCCGGGTAGTGGGAAAGTTGAAACACTACATGCGGCCTCACCCGATACATCTTGTCTCAAGAATGTAGACCCCATCAAATATCCGTTCGACAAGCCTTCCATCTCCATGAGATTGGCAAAATGGTCGTTCTTTTTGGCCGAATATGACATCACTTATGTTTCAAGGAAATCCGTAAAAGGACGCATAATGGCGTAACATCCGGCCGATTTCCCAAGTGATGAGTCTCGAGGACTCGAACCTCAATTTCCCGATGATGGAATCTTCGCCTAGAAGGAGAAAATCACGGCAACTCTTCTTCGACGGAGCGTCAAACAAAAGGGGGAACGGGATAAGAATGCTTCGGTCGATCCTACCGACGAACACACCCCCATAGCAGCAAGGCCGAACTTCGAAGTCACCAACAACGCCGTCGAATACGAAGCTTGCATAGCCGGTTGGAAGCCGCCCTCGAAAGAAATATCAAGGAATTGGAGGTGTATGGTGACTCGCCCTCATCATCAATCGTGTCTCTAACAAATGGAAGACCGTGGATCCGGGTTTGCGTAAGTATCATGCTTACATGGAAGAACTAGTGGCTCAATTTCAAAGAAATCAAGCCTTTCATTACCTCGCCAAGCAGATCAAACGGGTTCGCAGATGCTCAAGGCTACACTAGCCTCTCTTGTCGAAATACCCGAAGGAAAGTCTCGTTAAACCATTCGTAGTCGGGAGAAGAGAAAACCCCGCCTATTGCTTCGAAATTGAAGCGGAAGCCGAACCGATCAATGATCCCCGGTACACTCGCATTTACCAATACCCGAAGGATGGCGAGGCCTCTTTCAAAAATGAAGAGGGGGAATATAAAGAAGGAATCAAAGCGAAAAGTCTCTCACCCGAAGCGGCTCGCCTCCCATTATGTTCTTTTGGGAAACATGTTATACAAAAACGTTATCAAGGCCCCCTCCCGCGATGTATCGCAAAACAAGAGGCTACCGAACTCATGAAAGAAATACATGGTGGTACTCGCGGCCCTCACATGAATGCTCGAGCTACGATGCAAATCATACCGAGAATGGGGTACTTTTGGATCTCCATGGAAGCCGACCGCATCCAGCTTGTCAAAAGCCGCGACAAATGTCGCCGATACTCAAATCTTAATCACTTGCCTCCTCACGAGTTATACCGCATGACAACCCTTGGCCTTTCGTCACTGGGAATTGATGTCATAGGCAAAATCACACCATCAGCAAGAACGGCCACGAGTTCGTCCCCGGTAGCCGTGGATTATTTCACCAAGCTGGGTTGAAGCAAAGTCCTACAAAATCCTCAATTCAAAGAAAGTTGCCCTCTTCATCAAAGAAAACATCATGTGCAGATACGGGTTGCCACCGAAATCATCTCGATAATGGATCCCACTTCGAAGGGGAATGTGAAAACCGCCGGCGGAATTCCGAATAACCCGTCACAAGTCATCTCCCTACAGCCCCAAACCAACGGAGCCGCCGAAGCAAAGAAACAAGACTCGAAAATATCATCCGGAAAATGGCCGTCCAAGGCGTAGATTGGCCCGAGAAGTTACACCTGGCACTCGGGGCTACGTAACATCGCCGAACGGCAATCCGGGGAAACACCATTTGCTCCTCACATACGGAATGGAAGCCGTACTCCCAATCGAGCCGGAAATACCCTCGCTCCGTATACCGCCGGAAAGCCGATCAACGAGGTCGAATGGCTCCGCAGTCGCCATGACGAATTGGCCCTACTAGACGAACGCCGATTGAAGGCCATGGAACACATCCGAGCCTACCAAGGAAGAATGGCTAGAGCCTTCGACAAGAAAGTAAAGCATCGGAAATCCGAGAAGGGGATCTCGTTTTAAAAGAAAAGCCCCCACCCGTATCAACCCCCTCGGCAAATGGGAGCCTCGTATGGGTCGGGCCATATGTCGTCCGTAAGATCTTCTCCTGAGGAGCCATGCAACTTGCGCACTCGACGGGAATCCCTTTGTACACCCAAATGAATGGTGACAAGCCGCGCAGATACTACGCGTAAAACAAAAAAAAAAAGAAGAAAGAAGGAAAAGTGCTAAAAGAGTAATACCCAACTAGGTTGAAAACCCGAGAAGGGCGGCCTAGGTAAAAACAAATGGTTGCACCAAAAAAAAAAACAAAAAAAAACAAACAAAAAAAAAACAAACAAAAATAAAAAAACAAAAAAAAAAAAAAAACAACAAAAAAAAACAAAAAAAAAACAACAAAAAAAAAAAAAAAAAAAAAAAAACAAAAAAAAAAAGAGTTCACCAAAGTTGAACTACGAAGACCCGAGCTCCTCAAAATGAGGGGAACGTAGGGCAAATGAAACGGTTCGGTCTAAAGCACAAATAAAAGTCATACTTTGGCATCAATACAATTGATCGAGACATGAAAGCGTCTCGAAAAACTCTAAAGCAATTCAAATATTCATTACAAATTAAAAGCTCTTTGATGAGTCTAAGCCCGATTCATTCCTACAACCGGCAACCTCGCTAAAAGAAAACTAAGATACATAATCAAACTAATGTGTCCGCCATGACAAGAAAAGGGATACTCGGAAACCTCGTAGTCACTCCAAGCCACTCATCGCCTCTCCCCTTTTCTTCCCCTTCGAGTCTTCTTTTACGAACCAGAAAATGTCGGTGTTCCTCCTACCAAGCTCGGTATAGGGACAAGGTCTATCAAACCAGCCTCCGTCGTGGCCTTAGTAGCCCTAGCGTCATCCCTCATCTCCCGTAGCCTAGCCGGGTAGCATAGGAGCCCTCCTCTCCTCGTCTCGACGTAAGCCTCATAATCGGCCGCGCCGTCTCCGCTCCCGTCATGAGGGTTGGCCCGCCTCGGCCCTCCTCCTCTCGAAGCTTGATCGGGTCCTCCGCACCCACAATGGCCTCACGCCGTCTCAAAATAGCCACCCGAGTCTCTCCTGCATGCCTCTCATACCAATCCAGGTACCAAGTGGTCGTGAACACCGGTCTCGACGCCCGAGAATGACCCGAGGAGGAAAGGCATCATACCTCCATGCTTGGGAAAGAAATGGAAACACCGAGGGATCATCCATAGAAACAGAGCCACCACCCCGGTGGCTACATCATCAAAGCCCTCCAAAGGAACCTCGCTCCAAGCCAAACTGTCTCGTAACTAAAGCCGAATATAGAAGCTAGATCGAGAAAGCCCCTAAGCATGACCACGGGAGACCCATCCTCAAGCACTCTTCGAGTCTCCACCCGCCAACGAGGCACCGACCATCCGATATCTTCAGCCCGGCGACCCGCCATCCAACGCTCCCACGAGCCCCGATCATCAAAATCTACATCAACACCTCTCCCGGCAAAAGTCCAAGGCTCGATCATATCGTAGGTTTCCCGAAGAACCCCCAAACGCTCCATCGCCCACTGGTCAAGAGGAACGGGCCGCCCTCGCGCATATACCGTCTGCCGGTGGCCGCCTATCAAGAGCATGAAGAGTCTCCCCCGTAATCAAAGGAACGACATCTCTCGCCTGTGCGACAGCCGAACGACAACATCCAAGCAGAGACCGATGGCAGATCCCAAAGGAATAGACCATGAACAGGGTGCCAAACATACAAAGTGCAAAGGCATCCCAATAGGCATCATCTACCAAACCTAGGCCCCTAAATCTGTCTGGGAAGACCGGAAATATCGAAATGATCGGGACCACGGATCATACCTTGCGCTTTCCTCCTGGGAAAGATGAAGGAGGACGCACAATCCGTCAACAAAAGAAGCTCCCTCCTAGCAAAGGAACCGCTATCTCTTCCACCTCCGACCTCCAAGCAAGGCCCGAAATTCTTCGACAATCGGAACAATCTCGTTGAAGGAAAGGCAAAAGACATGCCTTCTAGTATCCCAAAATGATGAAGAAGCTCTCAAAAGCTCATAATCCGAATCAATTCCTCGAGAGACCATAAGCACTTCACCTTGTATCTTTCTTCAAAGAAGAACCTCCTCTCATGCATGATTTCCCGACCAATCCTTGAACTTGTTGAAGAATGACATTTGGGATTCTTGGGACAATTTTGATGGAGCTTTTCTAAAGTTTTCCATGGTTTTTCTCTCTTTCTCCCGAAAATGGCTGTTTGACCGGAGGTTGAAGAGGATATTTGAATTTGAAATAAAGCAAGACCAGTCTCGAACCAAAATTAAAGGACAAATGTCGATGCAGACCCCTATCCGCGCGGACATGATTGCTTCCCACCAGAAAAATCTGCACACCCAAGCCGCTACACCAAAAGAGGAATATTCCGTCCCTTGCTCGAAACCCGTGCAAAAACCTCCCAAACCAGTCCATATACCAAACACTAACACCCTTGCCAAAAAAAAAAAAACAAGGCTCATGCAACACTGCATTCATATTGCATTGCATTCATAAAATAAAATCCTAAATTACTACATTCCAAAAAAAAAAAAAGAGTGTGCATAAAAAAAAAAAAAAACAAACAAACATAAATAAAATCCTAAATTATTACATTCAAAAAAAAAAAAAAGAAAAAAAAGTGCATAAGCTGTACAAATCTAAATCTCAATCTCAAATCTCAAAAAAAAAATCAATCGGAGTCTCCAGCGCCCGATGTCTCCCCCCGGCCCCTCTTGCGACTCGGGCCCGCCTCCCCAGGAGCCCTGAAAATCTCGGGCTCAGAATCGTCCTCGTCTCCAGAAAGAGGCTCATCAGACCAACCGCACGCCCGATAGGGCAAGCCGAGATCTCGCAAATAAATCGTATCCGAAGGTGAAGGCGTCGGACTCCCGGACATACGAAGACGACCCGCCATGCCGCTGCCATACGTGTCCCCGCCCGTGTGGATCCCCGAGAATGACGTGATCCGAAGGCAAGACCGCGGGGATCAAGGAGAGAGGAGACAAAGGAGTCTCTCGAAGAAGTCTCTCGAGCGAATAGGGGGAAGCCTCCCGTCCGACAGCGCCGCCGTGGTCGCCTCGCTCTAGCCTCGAGGAGCCCCGCAAGCGACCATCCTCCCGATGAATCTCTTGGCCCCGATCACTTGCTTCGTCGCCTTCTCGACGACCACCTCCGAAAACCGCACAAAAGCAAAAGCGTCAAAAAAAAGAGGTGATGCTAAAGATGATGAAACAAAAGAAAGAAAAGAAGGGGAAAAGGTGAAGCCATACCTTCATACCCGGACGAGGCCGGAAAGCTCGTGGAAGTCGCCGGCCGAGGGATCTCGCACCCTCAATCGGACCCCATCCTGGATATAGGAAAAATCCGTCCGAGGGTACCGCAGGATCCCAAGCCCCTCCCTATCCAGAACCTGAGGCATCCTCAGCCTCCTCAAGACGAATGTCGCATATGGCTCAATCGCCACGAAATCCGAGAAGTGCTTTGGCCGGCTCGGTAATCATCCCAGTCACGGACCGATCGCTCGAGTGCATCATATCGACGGGAGGCTCCACCGGTGTCCTCAAAGGCGAATTCACGCCATGCCGGCGCGTCACCCTCTCTCCCGCATAATATGCATCGCAGTCGACCTCTCAAAATCCTCCGCCGCACAGCCCAAATCTCGCCGCCCTTCACCGCGCCACCTCAAAGCGATCCTGTGGGAAGAATATCATCCCCTCATCCGTCTCGGCCTCCGTCAAAGGAAGGCAATCCGCGTACCTGAGAGTCGTACGCCCCGGAGCTTGTCTTCTCCCGGCATGCTTGGACCAAGACCGCATGGCCGGATACGCCCGACGTACTCCGCCGGCCGCCGCCACATCGTGACGTGGGAAAAACTCCAACGCCCATACCGCGAAAGGTAAAAATCCAATCAATCCAAAGGCAAAAGAAAAGTGCGTGCTCAAAAAAAAAAAAAAGGAGGGAAAGCAAAAAGAGAGCTTATACCTCGTGGCAAACTCAAAGCAAGACAAAGAGCTCACAGCCTTCCGACCGTACCTATCAAGAGCAAAATAAAGCTCGCTGCCAAACTCTCGGCCTCTCCCCACGAGACATCTCCGGCCGTCTCCATGTCCTCCAAGGACCTCAACAAGGCAAAGACCGCCGTCCCCTCAAAGCATGTCCAAAGAGCGTGCTCGAAAAGCAAACCACAAGAAGGCCCCGGCAATCCGATCGGCGCCTATCCTCTCCTCCCCACCCTCATAGCTCGCTATGGTCTACACAATCTTGCCGTAGACCACGGCATACTCCATCCCCATCCCCTTGGGAATAGGGAAAATCCCGTAAGAGCTCGCAGACGCATCGCCGTAGCCATCCCGCCACTCAATGCCGCGTCCATTAAAGGACAGCCCGTAATCGCAAAGTAATCGGAGGGCGTAACCGTAGCCTCGCCCCGTAAGAAGTGGAAGGTGTGGGTCGCGTCCCACCAATGCCGCGCTGAGCAAACATCAAGCTCCTTGCTCTTAGGGAACTTGACCACCCCTCAAGCACTCAACGAACTCCCGAGCCCCGTCTCGACAACAATTGTCTCGGACTCGGCAAAGCTCCTCGGCCCGCATTCGGAAGCCGGTCCCACAAGTCAATCACGGACTCCACCGATCCTCGAGTCTTCATTTTGTTCAGCTGCTCCGTCACAAAACGGTTTCCGCCCTGCAAAAAAAAAGAGAGAGAAAATGTCAAAAAAAAAAAAGTGCATTTGCATTTACACAAAAAAAAAGGGGCATACACATGCATTAAAAATTTTCGACAAAGATAACAAAGATACAATGAGCATAGCCCCATTTTTCTCGCATAAAAGAAAACAAGCAAGAAATCCCAATGCATGCATTCCTACGGAAGTAAAAACTCCGTCCCATTTTCATAAAATGACATGCATACCATCCATCATCTCAAAAAAAAAAATGCATACATGCATATCATCCATCTTACATGCAACGGGAGGAAAAATCCGTCCCACTTTTCAAAAATAAAAAATCCTAAACATACATACATCTCATATTGGCAAAATGCCCATTCTTTCCAAACAAAATGCATGCATTGCATCATTCATCAATATCAATATTCAATTTCAAAAAAAAAAAATCATCATCATCATCATCAACATGCAATATTCAATTTCAAAAAAAAATCAATCACAATTTTCGAATTTTCACATGCAATTTTCGAATTAAAAAAAAAATGGCGAAAATGCCAATTCTTTTTCCCAAGCAAAATGCACATTTTGGGTTACTCACATAATCATCAAGATTCAAAGACAATGAACATGCAATATTCAATTTCAAAAAAAAAAAAATTTCAAAAATCACCCAAAATTCAAATTTCAAACAAGAAATCAACAAATGGATCAAAGGGTTTCAAAGTATACCGTTCGGAGATTCAATCGAAGCCCAATGTTGCCAAGCATCGGGGTAGGGCTCTTCCGCAATCGATTGCGAAAGGTTGTAATGCCTCCTCATTCGGACGAGCTCCAACCGCCTCTCTCCGCTACCGGGCCACGTCCTTGGCCTTGAAAAGCGCCTTCCCCGTGTTCCATTGCTCAAAAAATCGAAGAAATCGGAAGATTTTTGAAGCTTCTAAGGCCAACAATGGCGGATTCGCAGTTCTCTCTCTCTCTGTTCTCGTAATTTTGAAAAAACTGAATGGGGAAGAGAAAGGGCGTTGGCCCTAATTAATACCCCTGATTTTCAGGTCCTCTCCGCGCGGACAGGATTGCAAGGGTCAAAATGACCCTTTTGCCCCTTAAAATTCCAGACTCGCAATTCACCCAACTTGACAGAGTTAACCAAAGTTAACCAAAGTCACCCCTTGTCAAGAAAATCATCTCCCCTGATAGCACAAACGTAAGACCGATCTCCCGAGAAAGATAACGGATCCCGTATCTTTCATCAAAATTACCCCGGCAAGAAACGTAAGACCGAGTGCCCCGAGAAAGATAACGAGATCCCGTATCTTTCATCAAAATCACCCCTAGTAAAACGTAAGACCGAATGCCCCGAGAAAGATAACGAGATCCCGTATCTTTCATCAAAATCACCCCTAAGAGCCAAACGTAAGACCGAGTGCCCCGAGAAAGATAACGAGATCCCGTATCTTTCATCAAAATCACCTCCCGATCAAACGTAAGACCGAGTGCCCTCGAGAAAGATAACGAGATCCCGTATCTTTCATCAAAATCTTCCCCCGGCTAGCCAAACGTAAGACCGAAGTGCCCCGAGAAAGATAACGGATCCCGTATCTTTCATCAAAATCATTCCCCTGCCAAACGTAAGACCGAGTGCCCCGAGAAAGATAACGAGATCCCGTATCTTTCATCAAAATCATCCCTTCAGCCAAACGTAAGACCGATCTCCTCGAGAAAGATAACGAGATCCCGTATCTTTCATCAAAATCTTCCCTAAGCAGCCAAACGTAAGACCGATTCTCCTCGAGAAAGATAACGAGATCCCGTATCTTTCATCAAAATCTTCCCCTCTAGCCAAACGTAAGACCGATGCCCCGAGAAAGATAACGGATCCCGTATCTTTCATCAAAATCTTCCCAAGCAGAAACGTAAGACCGAGTGCCCCGAGAAAGATAACGAGATCCCGTATCTTTCATCAAAATCTTCTGGCAGCCAAACGTAAGACCGATCTCCTCGAGAAAGATAAAGAGATCCCGTATCTTTCATCAAAATCTTCCCCTATAGCCAAACGTAAGACCGATCTCCCGAGAAAGATAACGAGATCCCGTATCTTTCATCAAAATCTTCCCCTGCAAGAAACGTAAGACCGAAGTGCCCCGAGAAAGATAACGAGATCCCGTATCTTTCATCAAAATCTTCCCTAAATCCAAACGTAAGACCGAGTGCCCGAGAAAGATAACGGATCCCGTATCTTTCACCAAAATCAATCTCCTGGCAGCCAAACGTAAGACCGATCTCCTCGAGAAAGATAACGAGATCCCGTATCTTTCATCAAAATCTTCCCTGCTAGCCAAACGTAAGACCGAGTGCCCCGAGAAAGATAACGAGATCCCGTATCTTTCATCAAAATCTTCCCCGAGCCAAACGTAAGACCGAGTGCCCCGAGAAAGATAACGAGATCCCGTATCTTTCATCAAAATCTTCCCCGGCAAGCCAAACGTAAGACCGAGTGCCCGAGAAAGATAACGAGATCCCGTATCTTTCATCAAAATTACCCCCGGCAGTCAAACGTAAGACCGAGTGCCCCGAGAAAGATAACGAGATCCCGTATCTTTCATCAAAATCTTCCCCGGCAGTAAAACGTAAGACCGATTTCCCCGAGAAAGATAATGGATCCCGTATCTTTCATCAAAATCCTTCCCGGCAGTCAAACGTAAGACCGATCTCTTCGAGAAAGATAACGAGATCCCGTATCTTTCATCAAAACCTTCCCCGGCAGTCAAACGTAAGACCGATCTCTTCGAGAAAGATAACGAGATCCCGTATCTTTCATCAAAACCTTCCCCGGCAGTCAAACGTAAGACCGAGTGCCCCGAGAAAGATAACGAGATCCCGTATCTTTCATCAAAATCTCCCCCGGCAGTCAAACGTAAGACCGAGTGCCCCGAGAAAGATAACGGATCCCGTATCTTTCACCAAAAATCAATCTCCGGCAGTCAAACGTAAGACCGATCTCCTCGAGAAAGATAACGAGATCCCGTATCTTTCATCAAAATCTTCCCCGGCAGTCAAACGTAAGACCGAGTGCCCCGATAAAGATAACGAGATCCCGTATCTTTCATCAAAATCATCCAACGGCAGTCAAACGTAAAACCAATTCCCCAAGACGAATACGTCTGATTATCCCCAGCAAAGTTAATGGAATCCCAAAAGCCAACGGAATCTCGAGTAGTACTCGAACTACGAAAGGGCTTGATTCCCACTAGGGATACGTAGGTAGCCTATCATTAGGTCCAGCCCCTCGACCAAAACGGTCACCCTCTCCTTCGGCAGCAGACGAAGTCCACCGAAAGGCCATTTCAAATTAAGGTCCGAGGCGCCTAAAAAGCCATCATCATCAAGGTCCGAGGCACCTGAAACGCCATCACCAAGGTCCGAGGCACCTAAAACGCCATCTCCAAGGTTCGAGGCACCTAAAACGCCATCATCATCAAGGTCCGAGGCACCTAAAAAGCCATCTTCAAGGTTCGAGGCACCTAAAACGCCATCTCCAAGGTTTGAGGCACCTAAGACGCTATCACTAGGAAAGCGATAAATCGCAATCATCCCCAGCAGAGACCGAAAATGGTCATTCCTATCCCCAGCAGAGCGGATAGCCATCAGACCGAAAATGGTCATCTCTTATCCCCAAGCAGAAGTTTCTTTCCAAAGAACCGACCGCGTAACTCGCTCATCGTGTTCGAGGCACCTAAAACGCCATCATCTCCAGGGTCAAAGACCCGAACTACGACTGGCTTGATTCCCACTCGGGATACGTAGGTAGCCTATCGCTAGGTTCAGCCACCCGATCACTCGATCATCCTGCCAAATATGGAGCCTTACTCTTATCGACGACCCCGCTTCCTTCGAAAGCGCCGTCGCCGAGGGGCTACTGTAAGTGCTCCAATTTGAGCTTGTTAGAATTTTCGTTAGAAAATTAACGAAAGTTATAACATTTCTAACAATTCCTAACAATCCTAACTTTTCTAACAAAGTGAGGGTAAAATGGGCATTGTTATTTAAGGTTAAACCTTAAAAAGAATCTTAAAAAAGAAAAACAAAAGAATAAAACCACAAATAGAAATGCTGGAAACATGATCCGCCGGTCAATTTGAATTTTGAAAAGAAATATTCCCCTTGTCCAAAGCTGGAGCTGCATTTAATGAACAGTGCACGCTGAGGGGACTTGTCCGCGCGGATGAGTTTGCATATTTCAGAGGGCTATAAATTGAGCCCTCCAGTCACAAAAATAGGGAGGAAAAACACATTTTGCACCGAACCTCTGGCGAAATATAGAGAGAAAACAGTGAGAATTCACTTGAATTGTCACCATTTTCTCTCCAATCTTTCCCAACTCATACTCATCCACTCACTCTCATATTAAAGCCCTAAACACTCATATACTCAAGCCAAACACTCAAGAACACAAGGAAGATTGGTAAACCCTCCTCTTCCTAACCCTAAATCTCATCCATGCATGCATCTTCAAACTACAAAATGTAGTTCTTTCATCTTCTTGCTCTAGATCTAAGAAGATCACCATGGAAGACCATCTCCATGGATGATCTTCTACAAAGATCAACATTATTTTCAAGTTTTCTTACTTTCTTACCAAGAAAACTCATTTTCAAAACCCTAAAAACCATTTTCAAGCATAAAATCTCATTTTCAAAGGATAAAAATCCCCTTCCCAAGCAAATGAAATGCTTAGTCCTAATGTACCCCAAGGATGGTTTGGTATAGTTGATTCACCACTAAAATGTCTAGTGATCACTAACCAAAACCTAGGGAAATGGGGACAAGCATGGATGCAAAACCCCCCTTAAAATCATATTTTCTTTCTTGAGAAGTTGCTGTCCAGTAGCAATTTTCTCAGACCTCAGTCCATGGTCTTAATTTTTGGACACAGATGAACTTGGAATTTGGTGTTGACTACAAAATACTTTTTGTAGCCAACATCCAGAGATTTCCAGACATATTTTTACTTTATTTTTTGGGTGAGTAAAACTCCTCTTTTCAAATTTTCTTTCAGAGGCTAGTTCATCAGCTTCTGGGAATCCAGATCTCATATCTGAGGTTTCCAGAAGGTTTTGACCCCTCAAATCTTCTCCAAAATGGAAAATTCCTTCGCACAAACTTTATTTAAGGTGTCTAGAACAACTTTCATTCTCTGAGTTTATCCAGATTATGAAGTTTTAAGACCCTTGAATCCATTTCAAAATCAAAGGTCCACTGCCTTTTTCATTCTGGCAGAAGTGACTCTCAACTTCAAAAGGTCTTTTGAGTACCAAATCTCAACCCAAAAATCTTCCAAAAAATCATGGGATCAGTTTAAAGTCTTAAAAAGATATCCCAATTTTTACTTTTCTGAGTTTCAAATTATTTTGGCCAAAATACACACACACACACACACACACAAATGATTTTCAGCTTGGAAGACTCGTTTTACGAGGCGCGTCGGGTGCACACTAACGTCCTTCCCGACGCGTAACATGACCTCCGAACCTAAATCTCTGATCTCGGGCTTTTTTCAAAGTTTTGGCCCTCAAAATTAAAATGGCGTGGCGACTCCGTTTTCGTTGATTTTCTTTTAAACAAAAAATGGGAAAATTTTCGGATACACACCATTCATCACACCTACTGATGAGATTTATGACGTGGTCTATAGTCATATATGTCATGATTAAATCTCATGATAGTCGTATTATTGAATCCTTTGTACCTGAGATTATCATCGTCTTCCACATGATGAACATTGTGTTTGATGTAGTCTAACACTATCTTTAATAGGATAGCAATAAGGGCTATGTTGGCACGATTGGATTCTTGTAGGGAAGAATGATAAGTCATGATGGGATTTGTCACTCTCGTTGAGAGAGATGTTTGCTTGGGCCCCTCAATGAATGATGTTGATGAAATGTGTGGCCACACTCAAGAGATTTGATAGAGATCAAATGCACTTGAATTATCAACATATTCGGAATCGAGAATGCATTTAACGATATGCGTTGACATGGACCATGACTCATGTTCAATTTGACATCATGGATAAAGGGATTGTGACATTGATCTATCAAGGAATCAAGCTTTGATGTTATATTTAATAGGGTGGACATAATGACTTGCTAGAAGTCACTTATGTCTTGTGATGTTGATGTTTCAACTCACTACCAACATAAAATATAATTTTAAAAGGGTCACACACAAAAGAACGGATTAAAAATGGCTTAATTATGGAATTCTGGGGTCAAGGGATGACTCGTCCCCTGTGGGACGACTCGTGCTTTGGGGGACGACTCGTCCCCAATTGGCCTAACTATTCCCCAAGGCAGGGACGAATGAATCAAAGTGCTGGAATTAGGGGACGACTCGTTCCCTATGGGACGAATCGTGCTCACGACTCGTGCCTGGGGGATGACTCGTCCTGGCGGCGCTGAAAACCCGTTTTTGCTTGGAAAAAGGACTCTTCTTTATAAGTGTTAGGGATTTATAACAAGTATAAATAGAACCCTTTTATCCCAGCAAAAAGTGATGAAAATTAGAGTTTTAGAAACACTAATTGATTGATTTTGATTACGAATCAAAGATCAAAAACTCCATAGATTCATTCCATAACAGCCATTGATTATTGAAAGGTGTTTTAATAATCGGAGGATCATCTAACAATCTTATAAGAAGTGTTCTTGGTTCGTTCGCGTGTGGATTACCATTAGAGGGTGGTTACGTTATCACCTAAGGCTTGGATCAATTCATCACATTGAAGATCAAGGAGAAGTTTGAAGATTCGACATTAAATTCAAAGGTTGAAATTTGAGATTCGTTTCAAACATCAAAATCGCATTCAAGGTATGTAAATCTATTTCATGTGTTTCTAATCTCTTCATTCTAGACGGATTAAAGGGCTAGGGTTTTATTGTTTTTCAAAGTTCTTCCGCTGCGTTTGTAACCCCAAAACCCAACAGTGGTATCAGAGCCGTGTTTATCTTGATTAGGATTGAAATTGGCATGCTAGATTTAATTTGATTAAATGCTTTACATGCTATATGAAATATATCTATGTTTTATGTGTATTGTTTTATGAAAACAAATATATGTGATATGCCATGATTGTGATTAATAATTGGTTAATGTGATTAATCTTTAACATAGGTTATTGATCTGTTTAATATGATTATTTAGATTTGTAATTTCTCAAAATTGTATCAAATTGTTTGATTGAAATATTTTGTGAATCCATATGTTCATAATTGTGTACACATAAGTTTCATGTTACAACCATGCGATATTTGTTGATATGTGTAAAACCTTCTACATATTTAAGTTTTATGTCATCCCTTAATTAGAACACTTGTGATATTTTAGGATATTTTGATGTAGTTTCGACTCAGTTGGGTGCATCATTATATCTTAATTTGTGATCAAGATGAGATAATGGTTGATGTAGTTTTGACTCAGTTAGGTGCATCGTTCCATGTCTCATATGTTTGAAAAAGGTTGGAGTTAACTGGTGCTTTCAAATGAGATTTGACCCAAGTCATAGATGAGATTAAAACATTTTTTTGACATATGATGTCTAGGAATCTCATAAAAGATCTAAGAGTCATATATGATATGATTGATGTTATCTACCTAAATAGCTTGATTTCGGGCATTGACTCAGTTAAACCAAAATCAAGACAAATATGGATCTTAGCCTACTATGATTATATGATACATGCTTGTATTTGAAGGTGTATAATTTAGTGGGAGTATTTAAGAAATACATTATTTGCTCTTAGATGATAAATGCGTTGATACTTATATGTTTATTGTTTGCATATTTTATTGTAGTAATGGCAACTCAAAATAATCAGCCCCTGTCACTGCGATACGTCCTTGAGAAGGACAAGCTTGAAGAGAACGGTACAAACTATTCTGATTGGGTCAGAAGCCTAAGAATTATTCTAAGGCAAGAGAAGAAAATGTACGTTCTTGACGAACCCGTTCCACCTCCACCTGCTGCCAATGCTTCAAGGGCAGATAAGGATGCTCACAAGAAACATACTGATGATTCTAATGATGTGACTGTTAGTGTTATGCCCTAGGACTATAGTTGATAGACTTATGTGTTGACATTATTTATTATTATATGAGATATTTATTATTTGATTATTATATGTTTTGTATATTTGTTTATAATAATCTCTGTCTCTAATTATTATGTGAATAATTAGTATAAATGTTAACGGATAATCATATGATGGGAAGGATTATAAGTCAAGATGGAATTTGTCCCTCGAAAGAGAGATGTTTTGCTTGGGCCCCTCGATGATTGATAATGATGAAAGTGTATGGCCATACCCCAATGCGATTGGATTATCATTATACTCGGAATCGAGAAAGCATTGAACAAAGACAAGTTGACGAGGACCATGACTTGTGTTCAATATAACATCGTGAGACAAAGGGAGAAATGGAAGTGTACCATTGGAAACGTGAACTCTTACGTTAGATTATTTTGGTAGACATAATGGCTTGCTAGAGTTCGCTTATGTCTTATGAGAGTCAATATGATCGAGCTCATTGCCAACATAATATAATCCTATTGGGTCACACACAACTAGAATGAATTGATTAAACCAGAGGAAGAATGATTGAGAAAAACCTGATGTGGCATGTTACATCGTGCGACACAACAAGGCCATGTGCTTCGTGTTGTCGTGCGACAGAACAAGACACTAAGGCGGTTTACAGAATCCTTTCCTAATTTGATTAGGAATCATATACTATACTAATGTTGTATAAATATGAACGTCTGTCAACCCTAAAAAGCTAGCCAAAATTTTGATAAGAAATTCACAACAATATTCTCAATATTATTCCAAGGTTTAAGAGATCTAGCAATCTTCAAGAAGTCTTTCTTGGTTCATTCAAAAGTGTGGATACCGAAAGAGGGTCTTCACTCGTTCAACGTTCAAGGCTTAGAGTTCAAGAAATCTGAAGAACGAAGTTTGTGATTCGAAATCACATTATTAAATCGTTCGATAGCTCAAGAACGGAAAGCGTTCAAGGTTGGTTATTTCTATCTCATAGGTTTCAAGTTAATTGTATAGAACGGATCCTAGGCTCTTGGATTTTGTGTTAATTAGATGTTTAATTTTAATGCGTATGGACCCATAAAACCCAACAGTGGTATCAGAGCCCCGTTCGTATCATTAAGTTTGAATTAACATGCTAGAAAAGTAATATAAATCGTTTATATGTTCTTTTGCATGTTATGTATGCGATAGATTGATTGTTTTTGAAACAATATGCCTAAATCATGTTCTATTGATATTGAATTAAATCTTTTAAAAGTCGTTTGCATGATTTAATTGCTCTGTGATTTAGAATTGATTGAATTCTGCAAATCTCTGCAAAACCTGGTAATCAGCGGTGTCACGCGACACCGCTTGCCAGTGTCACGCGACAGAGTTGCGGCCGATGAAGCTTCTCTCGGTCGTGCCACATATTAGGACTCGGGAGTTCTGCGTCACGCGACAAAACAAGCCCAATGTGGGCAAAATCAGCTTTGTTGAACAATCCTGCTGTAACTGTGAATGTGTTTAACAATCTCGATATGTTTATGTGTTAATCTGGATGCTATCAATTTCTGGAAATTAAGATTATCAAAGGCCATGCTAGATTAATTTAATTGTTTCATGTATGCCAGCGATTAAATATATGATTTTATTATTATTGTTGCCATCTACTGAATTATGTGTTCTTAAGTGTTAAGAATTTTAGATGTTTAGTTGCAACATTGTTATGTATAATTTCCTGAATGTTTAGAGATTGAAACATTAAGATT
>JAFEMH010003861.1:0-241336 GCA_022495995.1 Adenophora triphylla var. japonica
GCCGGATAACTTGGATTTCCAGAGTGGGGCCCGTAAGTAGGCTTCGAGTGCGGGCCGCTGCCCTGGATTGTTGAATTGCATGGCCGCCGTGGTGAAGGTGTGTAACCCGGGGTACTGCGGTCCCTGTGATTCGGATGACACCGGATGGAGGCTTGGTAACCCATAGAAGTCTCGAGTGAGGAATGGATTTGTGTGAGGAGCACCAACTAGCACTGTTATCAGGAGGGCTCCCGATCGTGGTCCGTAACTGCCAGTAGGCGGCATTCCGAACCGTGGCCGTTGGCCGCGAAGGTCCGGATTGATCGGTTCCGAACAAAGGCGGGATCCCGATTAGCCGTGGCATTCCGAGATAGCCCCAACCACAGAAGACATTCCGTACCGATTTTGCCCCCACCGATTTGTGCCGCTCGGCCGCATGGATCCTGGTGGTCTCGTGGTCGGGAGCCGGGCCGACCCGAAAATCGAGGAGTACGGGTTCTCGTAGTGGCACCATAGGAGGTGGGTGGCGGCATCCTCGGTGTAGTCGTGGCGACCGAGAGTGGGGTTGGCATCCTCGTCTTCTTCCACGGTGAAGGTGCCATCTCGGATTGAGGCCGGCGGCCGACCGTGACTCTTAATAGCCTCCATAAGGCCGTTTAGCCGTGCTTCCCTGTCGTAACCTCATCTCGTTTCTCGCTAACCGATTCCACCGTTGCTCTGTCCGAGGGGTCCCGGAGGCGGAGTGACGTTATCCCCATCATTACCGGCGATGCAGACATTCTCAAACCCGAGTCGGAACAAACGGTGAAGCCGATGACGCGCTTGACTCTTCCTAACTAATCAAACGGTGACCCGGTGCCCGAAACCAAGCTTTGTGAGGAGTCATGGGGAAAGGACACGAAGGTTCGATGTCCGGAAATGGAAGGAGGGTAGGTGTTTGGGCTCACTGGGCTCATGCAACATGCGATTATTTGTTCACGTTTACTTAAAACATGCTTTATTAACCTAATCGGTTGGAAAAGATTGCTCTTCTTTTTCGCAAACTACTCGATCCTGGATCGCTGGGCCCCGTCACTACGCCTATAAGCCCCTCGTATTCCACCTCGTATTTCGACCTCCCAGGCGGACAGCCCCTGGCGAGGGTCCTATAGTGGCAAGCGGGTCCCACCGACCGAAAGAAAAACGATCCTAAAAGTCCGACGGGTAATCGAGTCTTAACGAGCATTCGATGTAAATTACGGACAAAGCCGACGTCGAAAGTCAAGATCATGTCCGAGGGCTCGACAAAAAGTCGGCATGATTTGACCGATAAGCGTCCACGATTGATCTTGACTTGTCGTCGCTAAGCCGTAATTAGGCGTGGAATAGTCATTAATCCTTGATGACTCAAAGGTCAATGCCGGGAGTCGTTGTATAATTTGTGCCGCCGAGCCGAAGTCAAGGCGCCTGGTCAATATCTTGGTCGAAAGTCCGCGGCGGAAAACCGGCGTAACTTCGACCGATTAGGGACCCGAAAGATATTGAGTCGGTATGCCGACAAAGGCTTGAAAGGAAAGGTCTATACACGGACAGTGGCATGACACGAGACTGTAGACTAAAAACCAACCGGGTCTCGGACAAAGTGTGTCACTGACAAGTGCGTAATGGTCGACACGAGGCTCCAGCGTAGGATGTTTGGGTAGTCCCGTGCTCATCCGAGAGGCGTAATAAGACCAAATGGACCGCGACAAGGATTTCCCCGGAGTTAAGGACGTAGTGTGCAAAGTGTACGGTCACGTGCGCGTAGTGTGCAAGCGCGATCTATATTCTTTTTCTCGAGTAAAATAGAGATTTTTATGTGTCTTCAAAATATGATGCATGATTTTTTTTTGGAAATTTTCTTTTTTTTGAAAATCTTTTTTTTATTTTTTTTTTTTTTATGAGCGCATAAGCACGTAAGCACGAAAATTCCGGCGTTAGGGACATTATTCCGATGTCAAAATTTTGACTTTCTCCGAGGCGGCCAAAACAACATGAAAACCGTGCAAAAAATCAACACACACACAAAAATGATTTTCAAAGCCGGACGGAAGCTTGACCCTCAAAAGCTTTTTTTTGAAAACGGTGATACCGGTACGTGGGATTGTTAGGACCACAATTCATCCCCGACTCGTGTTAGGAGGCGATAACGGGAAATTTAGTGGTTTCCACGAATATACCAAATACCATTTTTTTTTAAAAAAGCTTAGTCCCCGCCGGAGTCGCCACCGTGATGATGTGTGTATCCGAAAATTTTCCCATTTTTTGTGTTTGAAAAATCAACGAAAACGGAGTCGCCACGCTCATTTTAATTTTGAGGGCCAAAACTTTGAAAAAGCCCGAGATCAGAGATTTAGGTTCGGAGGTCATGTTACGCGTCGGGAAGGACGTTAGTGTGCACCCGACGCGCCTCGTAAAACGAGTCTTCCAAGCTGAAAATCATTTGTGTGTGTGTGTGTGTGTGTGTGTTTTGGCCAAAATAAGTTTAAACTCAGAAAAGTAAAAATTGGGATATCTTTTTAAGACTTTAAACTGATCCCATGATTTTTTGGAAGATTTTTGGGTTGAGATTTGGTACTCAAAAGACCTTTTGAAGTTGAGAGTCATTTCTGCCAGAATGAAAAAGGCAGTGGACCTTTGATTTTGAAAGGGATTCAAGGGTCTTAAAACTTCATAATATGGATAAACTCAGAGAATGAAAGTTGTTCTAGACACCTTAAATAAAGTTGGTGCGAAGGAATTTTCCATTTTGGAGAAGATTTGAGGGGTCAAAACCTTCTGGAAACCTCAGATATGAGATCTGGATTCCCAGAAGCTGATGAACTAGCCTCTGAAAGAAAATTTGAAAAGAGGAGTTTTACTCACCCAAAAAATAAGGTAAAAATATGTCTGGAAAGCTCTGGATGTTGGCTACAAAAAGTATTTTGTAGTCAACACCAAATTCCAAGTTCATATGTGTCCAAAAATTAAGACCATGGACTGAGGTCTGGGAAAGAATTGCTACTGGACAGCAACTTCTCAAGAAAGAAAATATGATTTTAAGGGGGTTTTGCATCCATGCTTGTCCCCATTTCCCTAGGTTTTGGTTAGTGATCACTAGACATTTTAGTGGTGAATCAACTATACCAAACCATCAGCTTGGGGTACATTAGGACTAAGCATTTCATTTGCTTGGGAAGGGGAATTTTATCCTTTGAAATCAAGATTTTATGTGCTTGAAAATGGTTTTTAGGGTTTTGAAAATGAGTTTTCTTTGCAAGAAAGTAAGAAAGCTTAAAAATAATGTTGATCTTTTGTAGAAGATCATCCATGGAAGATGGTCTTCCATGGTGATCTTCTTAGATCTAAAGCAAGAAGATGAAGGAACTACATTTTGTAGTTTGAAGATGCATGCATGGATGAGATTTAGGGTTAGGAAGAGGAGGGTTTACCAATCTTCCTTGTATTCTTGAGTGTTTGGCTTGAGTGTATGAGTGTTTAGGGATTTAATATGAGAGTGAATGGATGAGTATGAGTTGGGAAAGATTGGAGAGAAAAAGGTGACAATTCTTGAAGTGAATTCTCACCGTTTTCTCTCTATATTTCGCCGCAGGTTCGGTGCAAAAATGTGTTCTTCCTCCTTATTTTTGTGACTCGGAGGGCTCAATTTATAGCCCTCTCGAAATATGCAAACTCATCCGCGCGGATGGATCCAAACCCGTGAATCCGTTCATTAAATGCAAATTTCACTTTCTTGGACAAGAAGAATATTTCTTTTTCAAAATTCAAATTAACGACGCTTTTTGTGTTTCCAAAACATTTGCCAATTTTGGTTTTCTTCTTTTGTTTTGCTTTTTGAGATTCTTTTTAAGGTTTAACCTTAAATAACAATGCCCATTTTACCCTCACTTTGTTAGAAATGTTAGGATAGTTAGGAATTGTTAGAGATGTTATAACTTTCGTTAATTTTCTAACGAAAATTCTAACAAGCTCAAATTGGAGCACTTACAACACCACAACTTAATGGGGTTGCAAAGAGGATGAACAGGACATTGAACGAGCGGGCAAGAAGTATGAGATTGAAGTGTGGACTTTCGAAGACGTTCTGGGCATATGCAGTTGACACGGCGACTTTCTTGATCAATAGGGGACCATCGGTACCATTGAGAAATGGAATTCCAGAGGAAGCATGGAGTGGCAAGCAGGTATTGTACAAGGACAGAAAGGGGGCATCTGATGATATTAGTTCAGAACCGGAGGTTGTAGAGGTGGATATTCCCGGACTCGGGTGGGAGCGGAATCGGTTTATGATGACCATGGTCAGGAGGTCACTGAAGATGAACCACATACTCCGGAATCGGATATTCCGCTGCGTAGATCTAGCAGGTTGCGTGGATCGCCTGACAGGTATACTCCTTCCAATTATTATTTGTTGTTGACAGATAATGGGGAACCGGAATGTTATGCGGAGGCTGTTCGTAGTGCACTTTGTAATAAGTGGAAAGCTGCGATGGATGATGAGATGGACTCATTGAAGGCCAACAAAACTTGGAAGTTGACTAGACTGCCTAAGGGGAAGAAGGCATTGCATAACAAGTGGGTTTACAGAATTAAGGAGGAAGCAAACGGCAGCAAACGTTACAAGGCAAGGTTGGTTGTAAAAGGGTTTCAGCAAAAGTATGGTATTGACTACACTGAGGTCTTCACTGCTGTTGTGAAGATGACCACTATCAGAATGGTTCTGGGGATAGTAGTGGCAGATAACTTGTTGCTAGAACAGATGGATGTAAAGACGGCTTTTCTTCATGGGGATTTGGAGAAAGAAATTTACATGGTACAACCAGAGGGTTACTTGTCTAAGGGTAGCAAGGAACTGGTTTGCAGATTGACTAAGAGCTTGTATGGCCTTAAACAAGCTCCTAGGCAGTGGTACAGAAAGTTCGATGGATTCATGCACGATATTGATTTTATCAGATGTGAGGCGATCATTTTTGCTACTTCAAGAACACGGACAATGGGTACATAATCTTGTTGTTATATGTGGATGACATGCTAATAGCGGGCTCTAGCAGTAGAGAAGTAAACAGATTGAAGGCTCAGTTGTCAGAATGGTTCGAGATGAAGGATTTGGGGGAGGCCAGAAAAATCTTGGGCATGCGAATTGACCGGGATAGGGAGTCAGGTAAGTTGATTCTTTCACAAGCAGAATACGTTGAGAAAGTCTTGGCAAGGTTTTGCATGAAAGAGGCGAAGCCAACAGGGACACCATTGGGTATGCACTTCAAGCTATCCGAGAAGGACTCACCTATGGGCAAGGAGGAGCGTGACAAGATGGAGAGGACTCCATATGCTTTGGCTGTGGGGAGTCTAATGTATGCAATGGTGTGTACAAGGCCGGACATTGCACATGCGGTGGGAGTAGTCAGCCGGTTCATGGGCAATCCAGGAAAGCAACATTGGGAAGCGGTTAAATGGATCCTGCGTTACTTACAGGGTACTGCTGGTAAGGCTCTATGTTTCTCAGGCAAGGAGGTCGTGTTAGCGGGTTATGTTGATGCGGATTTGGCATCAAGCGATCTAGATAAGAGGAGAAGTACTACGGGTTATGTTTTCACATTGGGTGGTACGGCAATCTCCTGGGCTTCTAAATTGCAGAAGATCGTGGCTCATTCGACTGTAGAAGCAGAATATGTGGCAGTGACAGAGGCAAGTAAAGAGATGGTATGGTTGCAGAACTTCTTGGGTGAACTTGGGAAGACGCGAAGTGGTAACGCTCTCTACAGCTGGGACGTGCAGTGCAATACATTTGGCTAGGAATCCGACGTTTCATTCTAGGATGAAGCACATTGAACTGAGGTTTCACTACATCAGGCATCTCTTGGAAGGGAAGATCTTAAGGCTAGAGAAGATATTGGGATCGGAGAACCCGGCTGACATGTTGACAAAGGTTGTAAACCTTGAGAAATTGAAGTTGTGCAAAGCTTCAATTGGGCTTGGAGAATAAGAGAGGAGGATGGCACTACCATGATCGAGGTGAGCACTAGGAGGACACCAAGGATGAGTTAAAGGACGGATACGGAGCTCATATATGCGGTTGATCTCTAGGTGGGAGATTGTTGGGATAGAGGACCAACCGGATTAGACTTCGGAGCAAAAAGGAAGAAAATCGTCGGAGCTGCTGGCATTCTGCGCGGTCGCGCTCGTCTTCAGGGCGGCCGCGCTCCAGTGGAGAAATTCGTGCCATATTCTCTGCCACTCAGGGCGGTTGCGCCAGCCATCAGGGCGGCCGCGCTGAGCCCGTCAGAGGGGTCCGATTTTTAGGCCAATTTTCGGGTTTCTTTTGTCCATCCCAGGGTTTCTCAGTTGTATCCTAGGGCATATATTTAAGTATAGTTCCGCCCCTAAACACATTGTAACTTCATACAAACATATTATAGTGCAAGATCCTGGCTTGGTAGTGCCCCCAGACGTAGCCAAACATATTGGTGAACTGGGTAAACAATTTCTGTGTCTTTTTCTGTGCTTTGATTTCTTGTGCTTTGTTTGTGTGCTCTTATTGTTCTTGTGGGTTTGCTTGGGTAGTGGAGGGCCATATCCACAACACAATCGTGCAGGTTAGAACGCACGACCGTGATGTCGAGTTTTAGGCCGGTTTGATTTCAGAGGAAGATTAGAAAACCCTTTAAGGTTAGGAATATGACTGTATAAATACTCCCATATCCCCTAACAATCAGATTTAATCCTAGTGTGACAGAGATCTATAATTCTAGGGTTCAAAAGTTCAGTTGCTTATCTGTTTCTCTAGGTTAGGGTTTGCACAGTTAGGAATTCTTGTGATCACAAATTCGTGTAACATAATTATAGATTGTAATATGTGATTTCACAAGTGATAATAATATTCTCTCTCTCTCTCTCTGCCGTGTACGTAGCCAAGTTGGTGAACACGTATATCGTTGTGTTGTGTGATTGTTGTTTAATTGCTATTTTCTATTGACTATGTTCTTGTTGGGTTTCGAGGGTCCATGCGCAGCGGAAAATTGCAAATAACTCGAAAACCCGGAGCCCTAGGATCCGTTCTAGATGATTAATTAAGAAGAATGCTTTAGAATTACTAACCTTGTGTGCTTTTGTCGTTGATAAACTCGTTCCAACTCCAGATTGAAGAACTAGCGAATCTTCGATGAACAATTCTTGAATCACGAACGAAAGATCTTGAATAACGAAGATCCTCCATGTGTATCCACGCGTTGAACGAACCCTAGAACAATTCTAGGTGGATTGCTAGATCCTTGATTGAAACTCTTTTCAATCGATGAAGAAATATGGATTTTGATTGAGTTCTTGTTTTCAATTCTCAATTGAAATCTCTCTTTTGTGTTTCTCTAAACCCAAAAGCATGAGAGTGACGGCTAGGGCAACCAAGGGTTTGTATTTATACGTTATAAAAATTTGCCCTTTGCAAAAACCCTAATTTAAGTCAATTTCACGTCAGTCCAGCGCCGACGGGACGACTCGTCCCTCAGGAAACGAGTCGTCCCCTGGCTCCCAACTTCTGAATCTGGCGTCCCCCTTAAGGGGAATAATTGGCTCAAGCCCAGGGCACGAGTCATCCCTATGGGCACGACTCGTCCCCCTGGGCACGAGTCATCCCTCAGGACTCTCTCACTGAATCTCTCGTCCCAGGCCAAAGGGAATAGTTAGTTCAAGCCTGGGGAAGGTCGTCCCCTGAGAACAAAAACTCCATATTCTTCATTTTTGACAATTCGTTCGATGCGTGTGACCCCATAGGACTATATTAAGTTGGCAATGAGTTCGATCACATCGATCCTCATAAGACATGAGCGAACTCTAGCAAGCCATCATGCCTACCCAATTAATATAATATCAAGTTCGATTTTCCTACATAGAACATATCACAATCCCTTTGTCACACGATGTTATATTGAGCATGAGTCATGGTCCAAGTCAACTCATATTGTTCAATGCTTTCTCGTTATTAAGTAAATTGATTAATCGAATGATATTAATCACATTAATTCATTCGGGCATGACCATGCACTACATCAATATTACTTACGAGTGGCCTAGCAAACATCTCTCTTTATGAGGGACAAATTTCCATCTTGACTTATCATTCTTCCCAACAAGAATCATATCATGCCAATAATAGCCCTTATTGTTATCCGGTTAAAGACAACGTTAAACTATATCAAACATAATATTCATCGAGTGGAAGACGATGATAATCTCAGGTCAAAGGATATCAATGATATAACTATATGAAATTTATTTATGACATAAGACCATGACATAAATCTCATAATGGGTCAAGTCCAGTATCTTGTTCTCTAACAAGTACCCATGAATCTAATGTGCATCTCCATGCATATAATCATCACATGATTATCCATTAGACTTCATACTAGTGCTTCATAAGTACTAGGGACACGATTATTCACTACAAGAAAAATAGGTTTTAGCGACGGAAAAATCCGTCGCTAAAAGTCAAATTTCCGTCGCTAAAACGATTTACCGACGGATTACCGACGGATTTTTTCCCTCCCTAAAACCCTCGTCGCTAATGTTTAACGACGGAATTTCATGTCCGTCGGTAATTTAGTGAGGGACCAATCCCTCGCTAATTGATTCCAAACCGTCGCTATTAACATGGATGGGACGACGAATTTATGATATTTTGCGATGGAATAATCCGTCGTTATTGTTTAAAATCCGTCGCTATAATTTATTACATATTTTCACAATTTTATTAATTTTTTTAATTTTTCTTTTTTCAATATTTTTATTTTTGATATACCAAATTACCGACGGATATTTCCGTCGCTAATTTGATATTTTTTATTAAAAAAAAATTATATATATATATATATATATATATATATATATATATATATATATATATATATATATATATATATATATATATATATATATATAGATATATAAATATATTTTTAAATATATTAATATATTTTTAAATATATTAATATATTAATCGTATAAAAGAAATATACAAGCTACACAATATGTTAAATGGCTCAGAACATACAATGACAATCAAACATACTCAGATTATTCTAGGCAACTTTCTTTATGCAAAAGCAATGCTCTATACAAAAATATTATATGGAAACAAACTAATCCATCTCTAACACTATTATTTATAATATTAAACATACTCCGTAAATAATTCTAGCAGAATGTCAAGAACAATATCATTAACATAGCAGAACCCAGACGCCTGACTTCTTGGCATGATGCAATCCACCGGCCCAATTGATCGCTATATCGGCGTCTTGCCGGCTGGGAAGCCACGGCGCCGATGGACCGCCGCCGGAGGCTTGACAAAAGTCAAAGAGACCTTCAAAAACAGGACAATCATTGCCGACGTTGAAGCGCTTGAGGTTGCGAGTGTGGGTGTGGTCGGTCGATCACGGTCTCCGGCGTGACTCTGGAGAGGAATTCAACGTAATCGTCGGAGTGAAACCGTCAGATGTCGTTCTTATCGGCGGGGAACGGACGGATGATTTCCATGCGTCGGTGAAGGGAGTAGTGAAGAGAGAAGATGAGGGAGGAGGGCCCATTGATTCCGTAGGTGATGTTGAATTGAGGGGGAAGATGAAGCTTGCCTGCGTCGTCTGCGTTTAGAGAGATTTAGTGTGAAGAGAGAGAGAGAGAGAGCAGATGAGATGAGGGAGGCGGCCTAAGGAATAAAAGGGTAGTGGGTAGGGTTTTGATCTAGGCCATTGATTTAAAGTAAATGGATGGTTGAGATGATAATCCAAGTGAAATAGTTTATTAAAATGTGAGCCATTGGATCCAAGTCAAATGTGTTATTATAGATGGCTAAGATGGTAATCCATGTCAAAGCTAAAAATTTAATAAAATAAATGTCAAATAGTTAATAATGCTTATTATTAATAACCATTCTTTATACTTTCATTTGTTTAATTTTTTTTTATAACTTTTTGTGAAAAATTTCAGTAGTAAAAAATTTCTCAAATATTTATTTATATTTAAAAAAAAATTAAAAATATATTGCTTAGTAATATATTTGAACCCCTAAACCCCACTCTATACCCTAAATAAATTACACCATAAATCTTATACCCTAATAACAATAATAATTTAAAAATTAATAAAAATAATTACTTATAACTCTAATAATTTAATAATAATTGTATAATAAATGTAAATGCTTAGTTTTTCTTTTTTTGAAAATATATTTAAAGTAGTATGTCTAATATCAATTTTTTTAAATAATTTTTTTTCAAAAAAACTTTCTTACTAAAAAAAGTTTAAAACATTTATCTCTATTCAAAAAAAAAATTAAAAAAAAATACTCATAGTGAAGGATATTGTATGTCCCTCATTTATTTAGTTAATTTCTAACTTATTTTATATAAATTTTTAAAAAAAATTAAAAATTATTAGTAATAATACTTAATAATAATACTAATAATGATGCTATTGTTAATTATTCAATTAAATAATTAAATATATTAATAATTATTATTATATAATTAAAAAAATTAAAAATTATTAGAAATATTTAGTTAATTTCTAACATATTTTATATAAATTGTTAAAAAAAATTAAAAATTATTAGTAATACTACTTAATAATAATACTAATAATGATGCTATTGTTAATTATTCAATTAAATAATTGAATATATTAATAATTATTATTATATAATTAAAAAAATTAAAAATTATTAGAAATATATAGTTAATTTCTAACTTATTTTATATAATTTTTTTTAAAAAAACATCCTTACCAAAAAATGTCTAAAATATTTATCTCAATTCAAAAATAAATTTAAAAAGTATATGGTATAGGGTATACCCTATAGGGTATAGGGTATACCCTATAGGGTATATGGTATAGGGTATACCCTATAGGGTATAGGGTATAGGGTATATGGTATAGGATATACCCTATAGGGTATAGGGTATAAGGTATACCCTATAGGATATAGGGTATAGGGTATACCCTATAGGGTATAGGGGGTATACCCTATACCCTATAGGATATAGGGTATACCCTATAGGGTATAGGGTATAGGGTATAGGGTATACCCTATAAGGTATAGGGTATATGATATAGGGTATACCTTATAGGGTATAGGGTATACCCTATACCATATACCCTATACCATATACCCTATACCTTATAGGGTATACCCTATAGGGTGTAGGGTATAGGGTATATGGTATAGGGTATACCCTATATGGTATAGGGTATACCCTATAGGGTATAGGGTATACCCTATAGGGTATATGGTATAGGGTATAGGGTATACCCTATAGGGTATAGGGTGTAGGGTATAAAAGTTATATAAAAAAAGTTAGAAAAAAAAAACAAATGAAAGTATAATAAAGAAATCAGAGACGGGTAAAATTTTTTAATTTTTATTTATAAATGTATAGTTTTTTTTATTTTTTATGAATATAAATAAATATTTTGGACATTTTCTAGTATTGAAGTTTTATACACCATGTATACTCAATATACAATATACCATTCATATATCCTATACACTATATTCCAAATAAAATATGAATTCAAATAATTTTATATTTTATAAAATTAATATTTGATATTCACTCTTCAAAAGATATATATTCATTTTAAAAATATAAATTGCAATTAAATAATATAATTAACTTATTAACATTTTAAGAATGTCACATATTTTTATCATATTTAGCCTTACTTCATTTATATTTGAGGTAAACTTAACAATTAGGTATTAATAAACATGCATTAGACTATATATATATAAAAAAAAAAAAAAAAACCCGTCGCTAATCCGTCGCTAATCCGTCGCTAAATAAAAATTAATTTTTTTTTTTATTTTTCCATTCTATAGCGACGACAAACATCCGTCGGTAAAATATTTTTAAAATCCATCGTTAATCCGTCGCTAAATGAAAATGAAATAATATTTTTTTATTTTTTTAATTCTATAGCGACGAAATACATCCGTCGGTAAAAAAAATTTGCAATCCCTCGTTAATCCGTCGGTAAACCGTCGGTAAAAAGAGGCGCAATTTTTTGGCGCCACTTTTACGACGAAATAGTGAGGAAATATTATCCGTCGTTAAATCCGTCGTTAAATCCGTCGGTAAAGTTGTCGTTTTCAGCTTTATTTTTTTTATTTTTTATCCCTCACTATTCCCTCGCTAATCCGTCGCTATTAGCGACGGATTAGCGTCCGTCGCTAAAATCCGTCGCTAAATGACAGTTTTCTTGTAGTGATTAAAGTAAACATGCAAGCACATATAATAATCAAATAAATAATCTCTTATATAAATGAATAAATGACATTACAAATAAGTCTATCTCTATAGGCCTAGGGCACTAACACCTACAGTTCTAACAAAGTGGTATTAGACCTGGTTGGTTGAGAACGGTCTAGGGGTATTCCACTGCAGAAAAAGATGGGATCATGAATAGAATCACCAATCTATAAGTTCAATGGAAAGAATAGTTTTAGACTTTGGTAAATCAAGATGAAAACCCTGTTGAGAGACAAGAGTTTGTATAATTCAATGGCTGCTGCAATCACGGGTCGGAAGGATCCAAATAGCAAAGCATAAGTCATTCCCACAGGTGTTATTGAGTTGCAAGATCGTGCAGGTTAGAACGCACATGTTTTGGGTTTAGGCCAGTTTGATTTCATAGCAGGATTAAAAAACCCCGCATGGTTAGGAATAGGGTCGTATAAATACTCCCCCATCCCCTAACAATCAGATAATCATAGTGTGACAGAGATCTATAATTCTAGGGTTCAGAATTTCAGTTGCTCATCTGTTTCTCTAGATTAGGGTTTGCACAGTCAGAAATTCTTGTGATCAAGAATTTGTGTAACATAATTAGTGATTGTAATATGTGATTTCTCAAGTGATAATAATATTCTTTCGCCCTACATGTGAACGCATTCAAGTTAGTGAACCACATATGTTGTTGTGTCGTGTGATTGTTGTTTGATTGCTATTTTCTATTGATTATGTTCTAACAATTTACTCAATGAAGTAATGTTATTTGTATTATTTAATTTTCATTTAAATTCAAGAAATTAGAATATCTTTTTTAACCTAATTTCATTTTTAATTCAACCTAATATTTTTTTTCTTTTCTTGTCGCGATTAAGGTGAAGAAAAAGAATAAGAAAACGAGTTACACAAAGTGGTGAAGTAGTTATATAATTTTGATAATGAATTTTACAGCTAGTAAATCATAAAAACTTATGTGGTCGAATAGATAACATTATTTACTACTATTTTCTCCGACCCAAAATAAATGTCAAAAATAAATAAAAATTCAAATTCACTTAAGATTAAGATTAAAAGCAAATTTAATTTTTTTATTTTGAACCAAAGTAGTAGCATTAATTACCATTGAAGTGAATTCAAGTTTTTTTAATTCTTTAGAGCATTCAAAATGATAAGAGTTTTTTTCATAACTTTTTTGTAATTCCAATATGCCACATCATTTACAACTCAATAATAAAAACCTCAAAGTCTTTTTCACAATGATAGGACTTTTTTATCAACTTTTTTGTTCCCCCAAATCTAACAACATTAAACTTTTTTTCTAGCATTTTTCTATAATATTTAGTGATCAATATGGGGAAGTGGTCAAAATTAATGGAAAGAGCATCTTGAGAGAGCTCTCTCTTTGTAGAAGGAGTTGCTCCTTAGTAAGCTTTTCAACTTACTCCACAATGGCAAAAAACTCTAAAGAGTTTTTTCATAAAAACAAAGAGCTCTAAAAAATCTCCCATTGTGGATGCTCTTATAATATATATCGACAAACTCCTAACTTTTAATAATTTTAGTATTGTATTGAACTAGTCAGTAACCCGTCGGTACCCGACGGTGAATAATTTTTTTTTATTAAGTAAATAATTATTTATGTGTTTTAATTGATTTTTAAGTAACAATATAAATCGAAATTGATAATCAATGTAGCGGATATTAGGAGTATAATTAATACAGAAAAAAAGATGTTGACACATGATGTAACGTGGAAAACTATCTCGCCGGCACAAAACCACGGGTGGTTAGGTCCCTGCCTAACCAAAAAACATTATTAAGATTTTAGTGTTACAACTTTGGAAGATGAAGATATATGGTTACAATAGCGTGAGTTTAATAGTGTGTGCCTAAGTGTCAACATAATCTCTTTCATTTCCTACATATTTAAAGAAAAACAAAATAAAAACAAAGAAAATAATAAGAAATTGCAATACTTTTGTTTAACCACAAATTGTGCGACATAAATTCTCAGAGTCTGTCGAAAACTTTCTTGTAGACTACATTCAGTGTCTTGTCATATGTTTGAGCATCTGAATCACAAATAATAACTTTAAGTCCTCTCTTGCTGGTTACTCTGGAAAATGCTACATAAAGTTGTCCGTGACTGAAAACAGGTTGTGAAAGATATAGTCCTACATGGGAAAGAGATTGTCCCTGACTCTTGTTGATTGTCATAGCAAAAGAAACGGCAAGTGAAAATTGCCTTCTTTGGAATCTTGCCGGAAATTTTGTCACATCTGACGGAGACATTATCATTCTAGGAATAAGCACCTTCATGCCGGCATTCTTTCCCGAAAGCATCTTGGCTTCGACTACGTGCTTATCTACATATATGTAACAAAATTAAGTATTAAATTATATGCATATAAAAAATAAAAAATTAATGTATTTACCTAATTGAGTGACAATCATTCTGGTGCCGTTACACAATTCAGCAGATTGATCAAGATTTCTCAAAAGCATTACTATGCACCCGACCTTCAGCTTAATAATGTGATTTGCCAATCCAGAACACTTGATAGTGTTTAGAAATTCAGGTGAGAATATATCTTCAGCACCATTTTCATCATCCTCATCCTTACAAATGGCATCAGAACTCATATATTCAACTTCGTCTCCCGAAAAGAGTGACATGACATAATCATTTATGTTATAGACAATCTCATTTGTTGGAGCAAGCACAGCTCTAGTCTGGAAGAATCCTTCGACATCTTATTTTGCAATAAGTCAGGATATATAGATTCGACTATTTTTGCAATAGGATCTGAAGCCTCACAAATCAATATATCATCAGGAAGGTTAATGTCAATTTCTCCGTCATTATCTCCACCGGCAATCCCATCTCCGACACTCGAGAGCCACTGAGCGAAATCTCTTATCTCTTCGGAATTATGAGAAGTAGAATCACCTTACATTAAGTTAAATATATACAAATTACTTAAATTGAAATAAAAATATTTAAGTAAATGAATAAAGGCTATTTAAGAATTACCTGCAATCTCATATTATGCGTCAATCTGAGAACCTCACAGTCATTCCATATTTTGGATGAACAGAGTGCAGCATGCACAATATCATGCCTACTCCCTTTAGGAACAACAGGTAAAATATGTCTGAAGTCACCACCGAATACAATAACTAAACCACCAAATGGTTTATTGGAATATCTCCCCTCGGGTGTACAAATAATATCTCGGAGGCTACGATCGAGAGCCTCAAAACAATGTTTATGAGCCATTGGAGCTTCGTCCCATATAATTAGTTTGGTTTTCTGTAGAAGTGCTGCCTCATCCGTACCCGACTTAGTTTATTGCAAGTTGAGCTCTCGTTTACCTGTATCGGGATACCGAACCTAGAATGCGCGGTCATACCTTTCGAAAGGAGCAATGAAGCTATGCCACTGGAAGCAACAGGAAGAACAATATCTCTCCTGCTCCTTAATGCAGAACACAGTGTTTTTCATAAGAAGGTATTTCCCGTACCACTATAATCATAGAGGAAAAACACACCACCGTTTCCTCGATCAACAGCCAACATAATCTTATCATAAACACTTTTTTGCTCGGCTGTTAACTGAGGATGTAATCTGAAGTGCTCAGCTTTCATCTCATCAATGTCATAAGATGTCTCATCTAGAATGAGCTTATTTATCGCATCACCAATGACATTACCCACCGGTTTAGGCATGTCTTTAAATTTATGGAGACTGCTGCAATTCTCGATCAGTAACTTCTCAATTTCCGCGAAAGCAAGATTCTGGACCTGTTCATTAATTAATTTCAAACCTGAAATTATAAAAAACAAAATAAATATATTAATATAGATAAATATATAGAATCATATTGTTTAACTGTAAAGTAGAAATAAAATCATAATTGATATTTATTGTAAAACAAATATGTAAACATGGGACGAAATACCTGAATTATCGTGCATCCTCCGATACTTGTACTCTATATCATCCGATAATAAGTTCCAAGTCTTCTCCCATATCTCTCCCGGATTCGACATACTATTAGATAGTAGCAACATAGAAAATAGTCTTCTCAGACTATCGGGCAACCTCCAATGACTCGCTTCTATAATTCCATCAACATATTCCTTGTCATCATCTAATAATCTCAGAGCGTAACATGCAGATTTGAAATCGGGATGAACAACGCGATTTACAGTTCTCAAATCCTTGAATTCCATGGGACCTGCTACATGATTTAACATTATCCTGAGGTAATACAATTCTCCGCAATTCATTGGAACATGATAATACGCCCCACTGCAAAACATTTACCTTTCCTCGGATGCCATTCATGTTTAGTTTTATCCCATACGAAATGATGAGGAAATTCACAGTATTTATATTTTCGAGCCTCTGAATGAATACTGTTATCCTCCATCCACTTCATAAATTGAGATTCTTTAACTGTCGCCTTATCCAAAACATCAGGAAGAAAGTCTCCGTCCTTGAAGGGGATACTATGGTCACCCTCCAAGTGAAAAGCCAAGCGCTCAACAGGAGGGGTCCGATAATGTATGTCGAATTCGAAAATCCTCCACATGGCTTCACACGCAGAGACATATCGACAATCAATTTGCCTTTTCACCTCATCATTTTCGATTGCAAGGCATATCCTGTCGGTTCCCTTATTTATATACTTGAATAAATACTTGATTGCCTTGCTCTTATTGCAGTACTCGACATTTATGTGAGCTTCGTACTTTAGCAAAAGATATGGATTGAATGGGACAACTAAACAATTGTCGAGAGCAACTCCACCCTTATCAATTATGTAACCCGTGTCTCTTCGCCTATATACATGATACCCATTCTCGTCTACACGAGTGCGATCATTGAATGATTTAGGGAATTTCTTTGAGCACCCGTTGTGATCCATACACGGAGATTTAGGATTAGCAGCACCACATGGTCCATGCAACATATATTCAGCAACTGCCTCGTATAATCTAGGATATTTCTCCTTGTCAGGAATCTCAGCAATAATCCACTTGTCAATATCTTCAGGATTATGACCCTGATCCTGGCGGTTAAGAAAAAGAAGAATATGAGCATGCGGAAGGCCCCTCTTCTGAAACTCCACCGTGTATATAACTGCATGAATCTATTAACAAAATAAGAGGAACATACTAATAAAAAAAATATAAATAACAAAACAATAAGAGGAAAACAAATAATATTTAAAGATTTACTTACTTGCTTTTGGGGTGCCAAATACTTTGCCTTCCTTGAAATCTGCAATCATCTGATTAAGCTTCATTCTAAATACCCTGTTTAATACATCAGGCCTATCCTCAGGCCTAATGCCATATTTTTTTACAGAATTTCGTAATCTACGACCATTTAGGATTACACGTAAATGTTATGAAAAGTGACGGATATCCAGTCCATTTACATATAGCGAGAGAATCCTGATAATTTTGAGTCATCCACCACTGCCCGCCGGTATAAGAGGATGGCAATATAACTCGTCTTCCAGATGCTTCGCCGATATCTCCCCTTACCGATGCATCCGACAGATTTTTATAAGTTTCCATCCGAAGAGTAGGCTGATTATAACGTATCCATTGAAGCCTTTGTGTATCCATCATAACATATGCATCAACCATAAATTGCTGCAGCAACCGACTGCTTCTCATAAGCTGTGATCCTTCTCTTATTCTCTCCTGAAGTCGAAAAGATAAAAACTCTTTTATTGACAAACTTGATCTCTTTGCCCCGGGAGGTTTATTTCTCAGAATGTCTGTGAAATATCCATCTTCACCGTATACAAATAACATAGGATAATGTAGAGGAAGGTAAGATTTATCAAATTCATGAATATGTTTCAGATCCCCATTCTGCTTTTCAATAACAATGTCCCTGACATCACCCGAATCATCAATATCACCTTCAATTATAGCAGCGACCTCTGAGGTTGCGGCATATTAAATGGTTTTCCATCTCTACCCCGCTTTCCTATAAGCCTTAATTTAATATCTTTCTTCATTTCAATATGTGCTCTGGCCATTCTGTACGTCTGTGCATAAGGGTTATGCACATCTACCATATTTTTCAAATCAGCAACAATTGACTCATTGAATGGAGAAGGATTATCTTTATCTTTCCTGCTTGTGTGAAAGAATCAGACATATAAATAGAAGATAGTCATACAATATATGTAATATACATTATAATTCTCGAATAATTAAATAAAAACGTACCTGAAAGCATTAATTCTATTTTTAACTTCATTATCCGTGTCATAGATATAAAGCTGAGAAAACGGGAGGGGGGGATGGCCATCATTAGGCAATAAAGAACCTATCATATGATCATTCTTTCCTTTCAATTTAAACGAATAAGGACCACGACCATTGTTTATGCCATGGTCAACTGCACCGGTCATTGAAGTGAATGCGAACATAGAATTGTACGTTCGAATATTGTCTTTATAATTTTTACTCTTTTCATGCCTGTTCTCTAAGAGATCACTCAATAACTTATGTGGCTGCACTAATGGGTCAATCTGAACTTTTCCATTCATGCATCATAATGAAAATTTAGACTGTGTTGATGCTTGCGTACTTTTTAACCTTTCATCATACCAGAACATCGCACCACATTTCGCGCATTCGTACTCCGGATCGCCTATATCCCCATAAACTACAATATATTGATAAATATTTAAATTATGTTAGTAATTCATTGGCTATACAGAGAAAATAATAATATAATATATACTTGAGAAAAAAAATAATAATAAACACATGTATTATATTGTTCGTCCGAATCTTTTTGCTTTCTACCGACGCGCGCTTTCTTGGACTTTTCCTTCGGATTTATTAACGACTCACTTTTTGTCACATGCATGCGAGAATTATTTATTAACGCGGATTCTGTATACAAATGGAATATATGACTTAGTATTAATGAAATATTTTATCATAAACTATTGAATAATAATTTGTAATAATAAATAGTTTTATTTAAAAATATCGAATGTTGAACAATTAAAAAAAATCATTACCTAAATTCACAGTAGGAGATAATAATGTTGTATTATTTGCTACTGTTACATTATCTGTTCCTACAATGTCAAAAGAATGTTGAGAACGGTTAATATATTTATTTTAGCTCTTTAAAATATATAGTTGACTAATAAATCAAACATATAACTTACCAGATATAGGACTGTTTTTCATTAATTCAACTTCAATTGCAGAACTGAATCCATCAACATCCAAATTTATCTTTGAAGATTCCAAAATAGAAGCAACTACCTTTCTTGGTCTCCCGATTTTTCTTTTCTCACCGTCTTGTAACAAATTTGTCGTAATAGAATCCAAAGAAGAAGAAATAGTTTTTCTCGGTCGTCCATTTTTTTTTGGCTCAAGAAGCGTGCCGTGAAAAGTGTTATGTAAACTTGATACTATGCTCGTAAATTTAGCTGAATAAGAAAAATAATTATTCTTTAATAAAAGATTATTAAGAAATTAAAATTAAAAATAAAATAGGAAAAATATTGTAAATTAACAAATAAAATCATACATATAGATCCACGGTCGTGACTTGAATTAGGAGTAAGATTTTCATTTGTATGGTTCACACAAATACCTGTATATCAAGTATTATTATCTTAGATCTAAATTAATTAACAAATTTATATAAAAAAATCACATTATACATATATATATATATAAACACATTTTTTTTTAGAATTTGTCTTTATAATGAAAATACTTCAAAATTGACAAAATTCAATAACATATTACTTTGAGCCGTAATACAACTTAGATGATTACTCGGTGAAATCAAATGACTACCCGATGATAAGTCCACTAAAAATAAAAATAAATTCATTTAAAATGATAGTAAAAAAATAAATATAAAATCATGCATTCTTATAATTTAATTTATACACATGATATTAATGGATATGCTAAAATAATAATAAAGTAAATAATAAAATTACCATTAGTAGGATATGAATTGTATCCTTAACCGATAAAACATTGTCAAATTATCTCTTATCAGTTTTTAAAATAGATGAATTTAAAATCACCACTTATCCATCCAAGTTTGAATTTTAGATAGAAGTTTAATGAATAATACTTTTTATTTTCAAATAATTCGATTTTCTATTGATTTCTAGAAACTGTATACGAAATTTATGGTTAAATTGTAATTTATTCTGGCATCTCTTTTAAATTTCAAAAATTATTAATTATTTTAAATTTTTGAAAATTACTAATTATTTTAAATTTCGAATTTCTATTGATTTCTTGAAATTGTATACGAAATTTATGGTTAAATTGAAATTTATTCTGGCATGTCTTTTAAATTTCGAAAATTACTAATTATTTTAAATTGAAATTTATGGTTAAATTAAAATTTAGTCTGGTATCTATTTTTAATTTCAAAAATTACTAATTATTTTAAATTTCAAAAATTACTAATAATTATATCTCCACAATTATCACCTAAAGAGTTTGAATTATTCAAAAATTGTAATTTAGGTAACCTTTAGTTTTCAAAATTTCAAAACTGATTAAATCAATCAACTTCTAATTAAGAGGGAATTTTTATTTTAAATTGCAAATTAACTTTAACTAATAATATTACAATAATGCCCTTAATCAAGTCTTACTTGGAATAAAAATGAGTTGGAAATTGAATTGCTGACGTGGCCTTTGACGTGATCAACTGCACCGGTCATTGAAGTGAATGCGAACATAGAATTGTACGCTCGAATATTGTCTTTATAATCTTTACTCTTTTCATGCTTGTTCTCTAAGAGATCACTCAATAACTTATGTGGCTGCACTAATGGGTTAATTTGAACTTTTCCATTCATGCATCATAATGAAAATTTAGACTGTGTTGATGCTTGCGTACTTTTTAACCTTTCATCATACCAGAACATCGCACCACATTTCGCGCATTCGTACTCCGGATCGCCTATATCCCCATAAACTACAATATATTGATAAATATTTAAATTATGTTAGTAATTCATTGGCTATACAGAGAAAATAATAATATAATATATACTTGAGAAAAAAATAATAATAAACACATGTATTATATTGTTCGTCCGAATCTTTTTGCTTTCTACCGACGCGCGCTTTCTTGGATTTTTCCTTCTGATTTATTAACGACTCACTTTTTGTCGCATGCATGCGAGAATTATTTATTAACGCGGATTCTGTATACAAATGGAATATATGACTTAGTATTAATGAAATATTTTATCATAAACTATTGAATAATAATTTGTAATAATAAATAGTTTTATTTAAAAATATCGAATGTTGAACAATTAAAAAAATCATTACCTAAATTCACAGTAGGAGATAATAATGTTGTATTATTTGCTACTGTTACATTATCTGTTCCTACAATGTCAAAAGAATGTTGAGAACGATTAATATATTTATTTTAGCTCTTTAAAATATATAGTTGACTAATAAATCAAACATATAACTTACCAGATATAGGACTGTTTTTCATTAATTCAACTTCAATTGCAGAACTGAATCCATCAACATCCAAATTTATCTTTGAAGATTCCAAAATAGAAGCAGCTACCTTTCTTGGTCTCCCGATTTTTCTTTTCTCACCGTCTTTTAACAAATTTGTCGTAATAGAATCCAAAGAAGAAGAAATAGTTTTTCTCGGTCGTCCATTTTTTTTTGGCTCAAGAAGCGTGCCGTGAAAAGTGTTATGTACACTTGATACTATGCTCGTAAATTTAGCTGAATAAGAAAAATAATTATTCTTTAATAAAAGATTATTAAGAAATTAAAATTAAAAATAAAATAGGAAAAATATTGTAAATTAACAAATAAAATCATACATATAGATCCACGGTCGTGACTTGAATTAGGAGTAAGATTTTCATTTGTATGGTTCACACAAATACCTGTATATCAAGTATTATTATCTTAGATCTAAATTAATTAACAAATTTATATAAAAAAATCACATTATACATATATATATATATAAACACATTTTTTTTTAGAATTTGTCTTTATAATGAAAATACTTCAAAATTGACAAAATTCAATAACATATTACTTTGAGCCGTAATACAACTTAGATGATTACTCGGTGAAATCAAATGACTACCCGATGATAAGTCCACTAAAAATAAAAATAAATTCATTTAAAATGATAGTAAAAAAATAAATATAAAATCATGCATTCTTATAATTTAATTTATACACATGATATTAATGGATATGCTAAAATAATAATAAAGTAAATAATAAAATTACCATTAGTAGGATATGAATTGTATCCTTAACCGATAATACATTGTCAAATTATCTCTTATCATTTTTTAAGATAGATGAATTTAAAATCATCACTTATCCATCCAAGTTTGAATTTTAGATAGAAGTTTAATGAATAATACTTTTTATTTTCAAATAATTCGATTTTCTATTGATTTCTAGAAACTGTATACGAAATTTATGGTTAAATTGTAATTTATTCTGGCATCTCTTTTAAATTTCAAAAATTATTAATTATTTTAAATTTTTGAAAATTACTAATTATTTTAAATTTCGAATTTCTATTGATTTCTTGAAACTGTATATGAAATTTATGGTTAAATTGAAATTTATTCTGGCATGTCTTTTAAATTTCGAAAATTACTAATTATTTTAAATTGAAATTTATGGTTAAATTGAAATCTAGTCTGGTATCTATTTTTAATTTCAAAAATTACTAATTATTTTAAATTTCAAAAATTAATAATAATTATATCTCCACAATTATCACCTAAAGAGTTTGAATTATTCAAAAATTGTAATTTAGGTAACCATTAGTTTTTAAAATTTCAAAACTGATTAAATCAATCAACTTCTAATTAAGAGGGAATTTTTATTTTAAATTGCAAATTAACTTTAACTAATAATATTACAATAATGCCCTTAATCAAGTCTTACTTGGAATAAAAATGAGTTGGAAATTGAATTGCTGACGTGGCCTTTGACGTGATCAACTGCACCGGTCATTGAAGTGAATGCGAACATAGAATTGTATGCTCGAATATTGTCTTTATAATTTTTACTCTTTTCATGCTTGTTCTCTAAGAGATCACTCAATAACTTAGGTGGCTGCACTAATGGGTCAATCTGAACTTTTCCATTCATGCAGCATAATCAAAATTTAGACTGTGTTGATGCTTGCATACTTTTTAACCTTTCATCATACCAGAACATCGCACCACATTTCGTACATTCGTACTCCGGATCGCCTATATTCCCATAAACTACAATATATTGATAAATATTTAAATTATGTTAGTAATTCATTAGCTATACAGAGAAAATAATAATATAATATATGCTTGAGAAAAAAAAATAATAAACACCTGTATTATATTGTTCATCCGAATCTTTTTGCTTTCTACCGACATACGTTTTCTTGAATTTTTCCTTCTGATTTATTAACAACTCACTTTTTGTCGCATGCATGCGAAAATTATTTATTAACGTGGATTATGTATACAAATGGAATATATGACTTATTATTAATGAAATATTTTATATCACAAACTATTGAATAATAATTTGTAATAATAAATAGTTTTATTTAAAAATATCGAATGTTGAACAATTAAAAAAATTATTACCTAAATTCACAGTAGGAGATAATAATGTTGTATTATTTGCTACTGTTACATTATCTGTTCCTACAATGTCAAAAGAATGTTGAGAACGATTAATATATTTATTTTAGCTCTTTAAACTATATAGTTGACTAATAAATCAAACATATAACTTACCAGATATAGGACTGTTTTTCATTAATTCAACTTCAATTGCAGAACTGAATCCATCAACATCCAAATTTATCTTTGAAGATTCCAAAATAGAAGCAGCTACCTTTCTTGGTCTCCCGATTTTTCTTTTCTCACCGTCTTTTAACAAATTTGTCGTAATAGAATCCAAAGAAGAAGAAATAGTTTTTCTCGGTCGTCCAATTTTTTTTTGCTCAAGGAGCGTGCCGTGGAAAGTGTTATGTACACTTGATGCTATGCTCGTAAATTTAGCTGAATAAGAAAAATAATTATTCTTTAATAAAAGATTATTAAGAAATTAAAAATAAAAATAAAATAGGAAAAATATTGTAAATTAACAAAGAAAATCATACATATAGATCCACGTTCGTGACTTGAATTAGGAGTCAGATTTTCATTTTTATGGTTCACACCAATACCTGTATATCAAGTATTATTATTTTAGATCTAAATTAATTAAAAAATTTATATAAAAAAAGCACATTATATATATATATATATATATATATATAATGAAAATACTTCAAAAATGAAAATACTTCAAAATTGACAAAATTCAATAACATATTACCTTGAGCCGTAATACAACTTTGATGATTACTCGGTGAAATCAAATGACTACCCGATTACTCGGTGAAATCAAATGACTACCCGATGATAAGTCCACTAAAAATAAAAATAAATTCATTTAAAATGATAGTAAAAAAATAAATATAAAATCATGCATTCTTATAATTTAATTTTATACACATGATATTAATGGATATGCTAAAATAATAATAAAGTAAATAATAAAATTACCATTAGTAGGATATGAATTGTATCCTTAACTGATAATACATTGTCAAATTATCTCTTATCAGTTTTTAAGATAGATGAATTTAAAATCATCACTTATCCATCCAAGTTTGAATTTTAGATAGAAGTTAAATGAATAATACTTTTTATTTTCAAATAATTCGATTTTCTATTGATTTCTAGAAACTGTATACGAAATTTATGGTTAAATTGTAATTTATCCTGGCATCTCTTTTAAATTTCGAAAATTATTAATTATTTTAAATTTTCAAAAATTACTAATTATTTTAAATTTCGAATTTCTATTGATTTCTAGAAACTGTATACGAAATTTATGGTTAAATTGAAATTTATTCTGGCATGTCTTTTAAATTTTGAAAATTACTAATTATTTTAAATTGAAATTTATGGTTAAATTGAAATTTAGTCTGGTATCTATTTCTAATTTCAAAAATTACTAATTATTTTAAATATCGAAAATTACTAATAATTATATCTCCACAATTATCACCTAAAGAGTTTTAATTATTCGAAAATCAATCAACCTCTAGATATCCATATATACAACACGCAGCTACAGATTTCACTGCATCTCTTCAAAGCTCGATTCCATTTCAAAATGGACCAACAAATCATCACAGCTTAATCAAAACTGCCCCCAAAAAGAAATTCACAAATTGCATCTATATAATATATAAAAGCAGAAACATTTCAAGATCATACAACTCACCACGTGGAATTCTAAGTCAGCTCTATGTTCACCAATTATTAGCCGCCATGTGTCACATTCAATGAAGAGTTTTATTTTAGATTTTGAATTAAACACAAATTTTAGCTTTTAAATCGAATCAAAATATTTTCAAATGTAATAAATTCAAACTAAAGAGGTTCAACTACTTCATCCGAAAGAATGTGATGGTGGTAGAAAGTAGAAACATTGTCTTGGAGCATGCACTGATTTCTCTTATCATTATCCCCCATATTAGATTTTAGATTATTAGATTAGTTTATTTTATTGGATTAAATTTAATTTGTTTAAATTGTATTATTCTCTCCATCCTAAAATGAATGATTTTTTTTTCAAAATTTAAGAATCATTTTTAAAAATTTAATTTTAATCTAGAAAAAATAATAAACATTCTTTTAATTCATTTTCAAAATTTTAGATTTGTAAAAATATAATGAATTATGAAAAAAAATTAAATCAAAAAATTTAAAAGAACATTTATTTTGAGACAATAATGGTCATTCAATCTATATAATATATAAAAGCAGAAATATTTCAAGACCATACAGCTCGCCACGTGGAATTCCAAGTCAGCTCTATGTTCACCAATTATTAGCCGCCATGTGTCACATTCAATGAAGAGTTTTATTTTAGATTTTGATTTAAACACAAATTTTAATTTTTAAATCCAATCAAAATATTTTTAAACGTAATAAATTCAAACTACAGCGGTTCAACATTGTCTTGGAGCATGCACTGATTTCTCTTATCATTATCCCCCATATTAGATTTTAGATTATTATATTAGTTTATTTTATTGGATTAAATTTAATTCGTTTAAATTGTATTATTCTCTCCATCCTAAAATGAATGTTTTTTTTTCAAAATTGAAGAATCATTTTTAAAAATTTAATTTTATTCTAGAAAAAATAATAAACATTCTTTTAATTCATTTTCAAAATTTTAGATTTGTAAAAATATAATAAATTATGAAAAAAAATTAAATCAAAAAATTTAAAAAAACATTTATTTTGAGACAATAATGGTCATTCAATCTATATAATATATAAAATCAGAAACATTTCAAGACCATACAGCTCGCCACGTGGAATTGCAAGTCAGCTCTATGTTCACCAATTATTAGCCACCATGTGTCACATTCTATGAATAGTTTTATTTTAGATTTTTATTTAAACACAAATTTCAGTTTTTAAATCCAAACAAAATATTTTTAAACGTAATAAATTCAAACTACAGCGGTTCAACTACTTCTTCCGAAATAATGTGATGGTGGTAGAAAGTAAAAACATTGTCTTGGAGCATCCACTGATTTCTCTTATCATTATCCCCCCATATTAGATTTTAGATTATTAGATTAGTTTATTTTATTGAATTAAATTTAATTTGTTTAAATTGTATTATTCTCCCCGTCCTAAAATGAATGATTTTTTTCAAAATTTAATAATCATTTTAAAAAATTTAATTTTAATCTAGAAAAAATAATAAACATTCTTTTAATTCATTTTCAAAATTTTAGATTTGTAAAAATATAATGAATTATGAAAAAAAATTAAATCAAAAAATTTAAAATAACATTTATTTTGAGACAATAGTGGTCATTCAATCTATCTAATATATAAAAGCAGAAACATTTCAAGACCATACAGCTCGCCACGTGGAATTCCAAGTCAGCTCTATGTTCACCAATTATTAGCCGCCATGTGTCACATTCAATGAAGAGTTTTATTTTAGACTTTGATTTAAACACAAATTTTAGCTTTTAAATCCAAACAAAATATTTTTGAAACGTAATAAATTCAAACTAAAGAGGTTCAACTACTTCATCCGAAAGAATGTGATGGTGGTAGAAATTAAAAACATTGTCTTGGAGCATGCACTGATTTCTCTTATCATTATCTCACATATTAGATTTTAGATTATTAGATTAGTTTATTTTATTGGATTAAATTTAATTTGTTTAAATTGTATTATTCTCTTCATCCTAAAATGAATGATTTTTTTCAAAATTTAAGAATCATTTTAAAAAATTTAATTTTAATCTAAAAAAAAATAATAAATATTCTTTTAATTCATTTTCAAAATTTTAGATTTGTAAAAATATAATGAATTATGAAAAAAAATTAAATCAAAAAATTTAAAAGAACATTTATTTTGAGACAACAATGGTCATTCAATCTATTTAATATATAAAAGCAGAAACATTTCAAGATCATACAACTCGTCACGTGAAATTTCAAGTCAGCTCTATGTTCACCAATTATTAGCAGCCATGTGTCACATTCAATGAAGAGTTTTATTTTAGATTTTGATTTAAACACAAATTTTAGCTTTTAAATCCAAACAAAATATTTTTAAACGTAATAAATTCAAACTACAGCGGTTCAACTACTTCATCCGAAAGAAGGTGATGGTGGTAGAAAGTAGAAACATTGTCTTGTATGCCATTTGAGCCTGCCTTCTTGATTGTTTAATGCTTGATTAATAAAATACTCAACCAAAATGATACGAGTATTTATGATTTCCTAATTCCTATCAAGTGTACTAAGTGATACTTGGTGATGATAAAGAAACTGTTGTTAAGTCCGTACCGAGCATGATCTCGTTAAGAAGACAAGCAACCAAAATCCAACATAACTAACTTCATTATCCTAATTTTTCATTCTCCGCATTATGGCCATTGAAAGCTAAACCTCCACGAACAGATTTAAATCGATTCTATCATTCTCTTAGTATTATTTAATTTGATCAACTCAATTATAGTTTTTAAGAATATTTTTTGTTGTGATTTTTAACTTAGGTAATTATCTTGATTCTTTTTTCTGTGTGTTGATCAAACATGTTCCTTTTTTTTTTTTTTTTTATGAAACTGATCAAATATGATCCTAAGCATTACATCGTTGTCAAGGTCTCTTTTTAGAAAAAGTATACTCCGTCCCAAAATGAAAAACTAAATTATTTTTCTAATTTTTTCTTGATTAACGATAAATTTAAAATATTTTGGTAATTCATTTTGGGATATAAATATTATTATATTAAATAATGTACTCTAGGCATTTAGTTTTTTATATACTACTAAAAGATATAATCACGTTTAAAAAACCTCAATTCATGAATAAGTAACACTTTTATGTTTAGTGAATCATATTTTGTGAGATAATTCTGAATCTATATTTGTTTATGTGATACAAAATTTATCTCTACTATGTGCATCCATTAAAGTGTAAATTAGATTTTGGTATAATTTGTATAGGTTAATATTTTAAGTGATACTTCTTTCATTTTGGAATAAGAATGTTGCAGTCATATTGCACGCTTATTAAAAAAAAGTGGACAAACAGTTTGAGTGGCTTGAAGACTTAATTATCAAAAATACTATTTATGATTCAAGTTAATTGAAATACGAAATATGTACGTTATGTTGTGGTTTTTTATAATTATAAGCATGATAAGGGCAAAAATTGTCATTATTTTCCATTTCAAAAGATGAACGTAAAAAATGACGAAATAGAAACCTTACTTACTTTGGGACAAAATGTGTATAATATTTTTATTACTAAGAATATTAAGAATCTTTTGTTGAATATTTTCAGGTTGAGTCATAGAGATATAATTTCACCAAGTTGTTTTTATAATATTTAATTATTAGATTCATTATGCCCGTCGAGTATCGACGGATTACTGACTAGTTTCCAGTAAAAGTACACGAAGCAAAATAATTCCCCGAAATCTATAAATAAGAAAGTGATATCCAATTACAACGCATAGTTGACTATCATGAGTTGCTAATGTCAAGCCTTTGAACCAATGTTGACCTAAGGAAAACCCGCAAATACCTTTATGATCAAGAATACACGTTGCGAATCACCAATACTCTAATGCAAAAAAAATCTAAAACGAAATAACTTGTGATGTCTTCTATAGCCCTAGCTTCTAAGAGGAGCCATTGGGGGTCTTTTCCCCTAGGTCTTCATAAGCCGCTTCGTGAACTCCGAGGGCAGCTCGATCAGATGGATCCAGATTTTTCGACCATGCAGCATCCCATTCTACTGCTTTTGCAGTACTACATGTGATAATTGGACCTCCTGGACTGTCAATCTTGCAGCATTATATAATTGCATTATCCGAATTTTAGAGGAAATTTTTATTTTAAAGCCTATATTTTTCAGTTTATCATAAATTTCAATTGAATTATCTGAATTTTAAAGATAGATATATCTTATCAAAATTTTAAATTGCATTATCCGAACTTTGGGCACCAAACAATTTATAATTATATTTCAGTTTATCATAAATTTTAATTGCATTATCCGAATTTTAGAGGGAAATTTATTTTAAATCCTATATTTTTTTAATTAAAATCTAGAATAAAAATGAGTTGGAAATGGAATTGCTGACGTGGCCTTTGACGTGGCCTTTTCTGGAACCTCTAAATAGTTTTGGTTTATATATTATACTAGTCAGTAACCCGTCGGTACCCGACGGTGAATAATTTTTTTTTTGATTAAGTAAATAATTATTTATGTGTTTTAATTGATTTGTAAGTAACAATATAAATCGAAATTGATAATCAATGTAACCGATATTACGAGTATAATTAATACAGAAAAAAGATGTTGACACATGATGTAACGTGGAAAGCCCTTGAGACAACTATCTCGCCGGCACAAAACCACGGGAGGTTGGGTCCCTGCCTAACCAAAAAACATTATTAAGATTTTAGTGTTACAACTTTGAAAGATGAAGAGATATGGTTACAATAGCGTGAGTTTAATAGTGTGTGCCTAAGTGTCAACATAATCTCTTCCATCTCCTATATATTTATAGAAAAATAAAATAAAAACAAAGAAAATAATAAGAAATTGCAATACTTTTGTTTAACCACAAATTGTGCGACATAAATTCTTAGAGTCTGTCGAAAACTTCCTTGCAGACTACATTCAGCGTCTTGTCATATGTTTGAGCATCTGAATCACAAATAATAACTTTAAGTCCTCTCTTGCTGGTTACTCTGAAAAATGCTACATAAAGTTGTCCGTGACTGAAACCAGGTTGTGAAAGATATAATCCTATATGGGAAAGAGATTGTCCCTGACTCTTGTTGATTGTCATAGCAAAAGAAACGACAAGTGAAAATTGCCTTCTTTGGAATCTAACCAGAAATTTTGTCACATCTGACGGAGACATTATCATTCTAGGAATAAGCACCTTCATGCCAGCATTCTTTCCCGAAAGCATCTTGGCTTCGACTACGTGCTTACCTACATACTCCCTCCGTCCCGGAACAATCTTCACACTTTCCCTTTTGGGCGTCCCAAAACTTACTTCACACATTTAAAACTTACCTAAAATGGAAAGGAATCTTTACTATTCTCTCCACTCATTCTCTCTCCTACATTATTTTAATACTCACAACACCATTATAATTTACTATTTCCTCCACTCATTCTCTCTCCTATTTTATTTTCACACTCACAACATTTTCAATATAATACTCCCTCCTTAAAACCCGTGCAAACAGTGTTTGTGAATTAAGCTCCGGGACGGAGGGAGTATATGTAACAAAATTAAGTATTAAATTATACTCCTTCCGTTCCGCCCGAAAGGGCACAAATTTCCTTTTTGGGCGTCCCATTTAAAAGGGCACAACCCCAAAAAGGAAAGTTTTTATTATTTTTATACTCTTCCTACCCCACTCATTCTCTCTCCTACTTTACTTTTACATTCACAACATTCTCTCTCCTAACTATTCCTTCCACTCATTCTCTCTCCTATTTAATTTTTCATACTCACAATATTTAACCTTTTTCTCTTTCTTACATCACTTTCCTTATTCATTTCTTAATTTTCGTGCTAGGAGGCAAAATTGCCCTTTCGGGCGGGACGGAGGGAGTATGTATATAAAAAATAAAAAATTACTGCATTTACCTAATTGAGTGACAATCATTTTGGTGCCGTTACACAATTCAGCAGCTTGATCAAGATTTCTCAAAAGCATTACTATGCACCCAACCTTCAGCTTAATAATGTGATTTGCCAATCCAGAACACTTGATAGTGTTTAGAAATTCAGGTGAGAATATATCTTCAGCACCATTTTCATCATCCTCATCCTTACAAATGGCATCAGAACTCATATATTCAACTTCGTCTCTAGGAAAGAGTGACATGACATAATCATTTATGTTATCGACAATCTCATTTGTTGGAGCAAGCACAGCTCTAGTCTGGAAGAATCCTTCGACATCCTTATTTTGCAATAAGTCAGGATATATAGATTCAACTATTTTTGCAATAGGATCTGAAGCCTCACGAATCAATATATCATCAGGAAGGTTAATGTCAATTTCTCCGTCATTATCTCCACCGGCAATCCCATCTCCGACACTCAAGAGTCAAGAGCCACTGAGCGAAATCTCTTATCTCTTCGGAATTATGAGAAGTAGAATCACCCTACATTAAGTTAAATATATACAAATTACTTAAATTGAAATAAAAATATTTAAGTAGATGAGTAAAGGCTATTTAAGAATTACCTGCAATCTCATATTATGCGTCAATCAATCTGAGAACCTCACAGTCATTCCATATTTTGGATGAACAGAGTGCAGCATGCACAATATCATGCCTACTCCCTTTAGGAACAACATGTAAAATCTTTCTGAAGTCACCACCGAATATAATAACTAAGCCACCAAATGGTTTATTGGAATATCTTCCCTCGGGTGTACGAATAATATCTCGGAGGCTATGATCGAGAGCCTCAAAACAATGTTTATGAGCCATTGGAGCTTCGTCCGATATAATTAGTTTGGTTTTTTGTAGAAGTGCTGCCTCATCTGTACTCGACTTTAGTTTACTGCAAGTTGAGCTCTCATTTACCTGTATCGGGATATCGAACCTAGAATGCGCGGTCCTACCTTTCGGAAGGAGCAATGAAGCTATGCCACTGGAAGCAACAGGAAGAACAATATCTCTCCTGCTCCTTAATACACACCACTTGGTCATGGGTTCAAGGCATGGTGAAGGAGGAGGAGAGAAGAAGAACACATTGTTTTCCATAAGAAGGTCTTTCCCGTACCACCATAACCATAGAGGAAAAACACACCACCGTTTCCTCGATCAACAGTGACATAATCTTATCATAAACACTCTTTTGCTCTACATTAACTGAGGATGTAATCTGAAGTGCTTAGCTTTCATCTCATCAATGTCATAAAATGTCTCATCTAGAATGAGCTTATTTATCGCATCACCGATGACATTGCCTACCAGTTTAGGCATGTCTTTAAATTTATGGAGACTGCTGCAATTCTCGATCAGTAACTTCTCAATTTCCGTCAAAGCAAGATTCTGGACCTGTTCATTAATTAATTTCAAACTTGAAATTATAAAAAACAAAATAAATATATTAATATAGATAAATATATAGAATCATATTGTATAACTGTAAAGTAGAAATAAAATCATAATTGATATTTATTGTAAAACAAATATGTAAACATGGGACGGAATACCCGGATTATCGTGCATCCTCCGATACTTGTACTCTATATCATCAGATAATAAGTGCCAAGTCTTCTCCCATACCTCTCCCGGATTCGACATACTATTAGATAGTAGCAACATAGAAAATAGTCTTCTCAGACTATCGGGCAACCTCCAATGACTCGCTTCTATAATTCCAGCAACATATTCATTGTCATCATCTAATAATCCCAGAGCGTAACATGCAGATTTGAAATCGGGATGAACAACGCGATTTACAGTTCTCAAATCCTTGAATTTCATGGGACCTGCTACATGATTCAATATTATCCTGAGGTAATGCAATTCTCCGCAATTCATTGGAACATGATAAATACGCCCCACTGCAAAACGTTTATCTTTCCTCGGACGCCATTCACGTTTAGTTTTATCCCATACGAAATGATGAGGAAATTCACAGTATTTATATTTCCGAGCCTCTGAATGAATACTGTTATACTCCATCCACTTCATAAATTGAGATTCTTTAACTGTCGCTTTATCCAAAACATCAGGAAGAAAGTTTCCGTCCTTGAAGGGGATACTATGGTCACCCTCCAAGTGAAAAGCCAAGCGCTCAACAGGAGGGGTCCGATAATGTATGTCGAATCTGAAAATCCACATAGCTTCACACGCAGAGACATATCGACAATCAATTTGCCTTTTCACCTCATCATTTTCGATTGCAAGGCATATCCTGTCGGTTCCCTTGTTTATATACTTGAACAAATACTTGATTGCCTTGCTCGATTGCGTACTCGACATTTATGTGAGCTTCGTACTTTAGCAAAAGATATGGATTGAATGGGACAACTGAACAATTGTCGAGAGCAACTCCACCCTTATCAATTATGAAACCCGTGTCTCTTCGCCTATATACATGATACCCATTCTCGTCTACACGAGTGCGATCATTGAATGATTTTAGGGAATTTCTTTGAGCACCTGTTGTGATCCATACATGGATATTTAGGATTAGCAGCACCACATGGTCCATGCAACATATATTCAGCAACTGCCTCGTATAATCTAGGATATTTCTCCTTGTCAGGAATATCATCAATAATCCACTTGTCAATATCTTCAGGATTATGACCCTGATCCTGGCGGTTAAGAAAGAGAAGAATATGAGCATGCGGAAGGCCCCTCTTCTGAAACTCCACCGTGTATATAACTGCATGAATCAATTAACAAAATAAGAGGAACATGCTAATAAAAAAAATATAAATGATAAAACAATAAGAGGAAAACAAATAATATTTAAAGATTTACTTACTTGCTTTTGGGGTGCCAAATACTTTGCCTTCCTTGAAATCTACAATCATCTGATTAAGCTTCATTCAAAATACCCTGTTTAATACATCAGGCTTATCCTCAGGCCTAATGCCATATTTTTTACAAAATCTCATAATCTCCGGCCATTTAGGATTACACGTAAATGTTATGAAAAGTGACGGATACCCAGTCCATTTACATATAGCGAGAGAATCCTGGTAATTTTGAGTCATCCACCGCTGCCCGCCGGTATAAGAGGATGGCAATATAACTCGTCTCCCAGATGCTTCGCCGTATCTCCCTTTACCGATGCATCCGATGCATTTTTATAAGTTTCCATCCGAAGAGTAGCCGATAATAACGTATCCATTGAAGCCTCTCGCGTATCCATCATAACATATGCATCAACCATAAATTGCTGCAACAACCGACCGCTTCTCATAATATGTGATCCTTCTCTTATCCTCTCCTGAAGTCGAAAAGATAAAAACTCTTTTATTGATAAACTTAATCTCTTTGCCCCGGAGGTTTATTTCTCGGAATGTTCGTGAAATATCCATCTTCACCGTATATAAATAATGTAAGATAATGTAGAGGAAGGTAAGATTTATCAAATTCATGAATATGTTTCGAGCCCCATTCTCGCTTTTCAATAACAATGTCCCCGACATCACCCGAATCATCAATATCACCTTCAATTATAGCGGCGACCTCTCGAGGCATCGGCATATTAAACGGTTTTCCATCTCTACCCCACTTTCCTATAAGCCTCAATTTAATATCTTTCTTCATTCCAATATGTACTCTGGCCATTCTGTACGTCTGTGCATAAGGGTTATGCACATCTATCATATTTTTCAAATCAGCAACAATTGACTCATCGAATAGAGAAGACTTATCTTTATCTTTAATCAGACATATAAATAGAAGATAGTCATACAATATATGTAATATACATTATAATTCTCGAATAATTAAATAAAAACGTACCTGAAAGCATTAATTATATTTTTAACTTCATTATCCGTGTCATAAATATAAAGCAGAGAAAAATGGGGGGGGGGATGGCCGTCATTAGGCAATAAAGAACCTATCATATGATCATTCTTTCCTTTCAATTTAAACGAATAAGGACCACGACCATTGTTTATGCCATGGTCAACTGCACCGGTCATTGAAGTGAATGCGAACATAGAATTGTACACTCGAATATTGTCTTTATAATTTTTACTCTTTTCATGCTTGTTCTCTAAGAGATCACTCAATAACTTAGGTGGCTGCACTAATGGGTCAATCTGAACTTTTCCATTCATGCAGCATAATGAAAATTTAGGTTGTGTTGATGCTTGCGTACTTTTTAACCTTTCATCATACCAGAACATCGCACCACATTTCGCACATTCGTACTCCGGATCGTCTATATCCACATAAACTACAATATATTGATAAATATTTAAATTATGTTAGTAATTCATTGGCTATACAGAGAAAATAATAATATAATATATACTTGAGAAAAAAATAATAATAAACACCTGTATTATATTGTTCGTCCGAATATTTTTGCTTTCTACCGACGCGCGCTTTCTTGGATTTTTCCTTCTGATTTATTAACGACTCACTTGTTGTCGCATGCATGCGAGAATTATTTATTAACGCGAATTCTGTATACAAATGGAATATATGACTTAGTATTAATGAAATATTTTATCATAAACTATTGAATAATAATTTGTAATAATAAATAGTTTTATTTAAAAATATCGAATGTTGAACAATTAAAAAAAATCATTACCTAAATTCACAGTAGGAGATAATAATGTTGTATTATTTGCTACTGTTACATTATCTGTTTCTACAATGTCAAAAGAATGTTGAGAACGATTAATATATTTATTTTAGCTCTTTAAAATATATAGTTGACTAATAAATCAAACATATAACTTACCAGATATAAGACTGTTTTTCATTAATTCAACTTCAATTGCTCCACTGAATCCATCAACATCCAAATTTATCTTTGAAGATTTCAAAATAGAAGCAACTATCTTTCTTGGTCTCCCGATTTTTCTTTTCTCACCCTCTTTTAACAAATTTGTCGTAATAGAATCCAAAGAAGAAGAAATAGTTTTTCTCGGTCGTCCAATTTTTTTTTTGGCTCAAGGAGCGTGCCGTGGAAAGTGTTATGTACACTTGATGCTATGCTCGTAAATTTAGCTGAATAAGAAAAATAATTATTCTTTAATAAAAGATTATTAATGGATATGCTAAAATAATAATAAAGTAAATAATAAAATTACCATTAGAAATATCCGCCAATGGTAATCGTTGAGAAGATCGTTGCGATAAATTAATGGAATCGTTGTCCACATCAGTAAGATGCGTTTTTCTTTTCATAGATGATCTATACATTTGTATAATCTAAAAAAAACTCAAATATTAATGAACATATATTTAAATAATGTTAATAATTTAACAACAGTCTAAAAATAAATAAAAATAAAATAACAAATCATATACTCCCTCCGTCCCAGCTCAGTGGAGACTTATTTCCTTTTTGATTTGTCCCAGCTCAGTGAAGACTACCCAAAATGGAAAGAAATCTTCACTATTTCCCCCACTCAGTCTCTCTCCAACTCCACCTACTCCATTTTTATACTCACAACACCAATCAACTCACTATTCCTTCCACTCATCATCTCTCCTATTTAATATATCCTACTCACAACACTTTCATTATTCCTTAATCGGTATGCCCAAATTTTTGGTCTCCATATCTCTTCATCTTTCAAAGTTGTAACACTAAAATCTTAATAATGTTTTTTGGTTAGGCAGAGACCTAACCTCCCGTGGGTTTGTGCCGGCGAGATAGTTGTCTCAATGATATTGACGCAGGTAAAGCAGGGACTGATTTTCAACAGTGGATAATTTTGAATATTTATGTATATTTAGTAGGATATGAATTGTATCCTTAACCGATAATACATTGTCAAATTATCTCTTATCAGTTTTTAAGATAAATGAATTTAAAATCATCACTTATCCATCCAAGTTTGAATTTTAGATAGAAGTTAAATGAATAATATTTTTTATTTTCAAATAATTCGATTTTCTATTGATTTCTAGAAACTGTATACGAAATTTATAGTTAAATTGTAATTTATTCTGGCATCTCTTTTAAATTTCGAAAATTACTAATTATTTTAAATTTTCGAAAATTACTAATTATTTTAAATTTTAAATTTCTATTGATTTCTAGAAACTGTATACGAAATTTATGGTTAAATTGAAATTTATTCTGAAATGTCTTTTAAATTTCGAAAATTACTAATTATTTTAAATTGAAATTTATGGTTAAATTGAAATTTAGTCTGGTATCTATTTTTAATTTCAAAAATTACTAATTATTTTAAATTTCGAAAATTACTAATAATTATATCTCCACAATTATCACCTAAAGAGTTTGAATTATTCAAAAATTGTGCTTAAATTTAGGTAACCATTAGTTTTCAAATTTCAAAACTGATTAAATCAATCAACTTCTAATTAAGAGGAAATTTTTATTTTAAATTGCAAATTAACTTTAACTAATAATATTACAATAATGCCCTTAATCAAGTCTTACTTAGAATAAAAATGAGTTAGAAATTGAATTGCTGACGTGGCCTTTGATGTGACCTTTTCTGGAGCCTCTAAATAGTTTTTCTATATATATTATATATGATATGACCTTAATATAACTAATAGTTTTGCTATATATATTATATATGACCTTAATATAAAATGTCTAGCACTAATAGCAATATTCAAATGTTGTTTCAATGCTCTGTAAAATGTTGTTTGGAAGTTCGTACATCTGTTTTATTTTCAATTTGGATTTATTCATAAATTAATGGACATTTTTGGTGAATTATGTGATTTCTTCTAAATTGTCCAGTTTGCGAAACAAAAGAAGATCGTGTAACCAACTAAGAATTATCATGTCTGGCTGACCCACAAATATGTGATCATTAAAATACCAAATGAAATACCATAGTTCCAAATAAAATTTTCGCAAAAAATCATCTTATTTCTAGCCACAATAGTTTAAAACTGAAAAAAAACAAAAAACAAATATTGTACTGAGTGAAAAAAGTTGACAGACTGAATACGATGCTAAACAATCCTTGCTGCCTATTTATCCAATTTCTCTTGTTTAATTTGCTTGATTTCCTTTGTAACAGACAATTTAAGACTATTTTTCTAAGTAATGTCTTTAATACTCTTCAAATTTATGGTTGAGAAAAATCATGGAATATCGACTTAATTAGCTTGAAATCGTAGCCACGCAAGAAAAGATAATGGTAGGAGATAGTAGTTACTCAACCTTTTTATTAATTTGTGCAATAAGTCAAAATATAACACTTGAATTGGGATGGATAGAGTAGAAAGTAATTCCTACAAGTGAACCTTCAGAAAACTCAATCGAGTTACGAAGTACATTTCGATGTACATACATGAACTTCACTTCTAGCATGAGAAATCAACGCTTGGACAACGAAGTTCCCACAGTGATGAGATGACATCTTCAACAATGACCCTTTGAAAATTTTTGTCATTAACTCATCATATATGGTAGCAGGAGAAACTTCCAAGATGACCTGCAATGAATACATAAATAAATAAAATTATCAAATCGTATGGCTTAAATTTTTATTTAAAAAAAAAAACTACTCTCTCCATCCCAAAATGAATGTCCAAAATATTCAAATTGGCTTTTGATTAAAAGCAAATTTGAAAAAGGAAATTTGGACATTCATTTTTTGGGACGGAAGGGTGCCATTTAAGCATAAAGGCCCATACCACTAGATGATTAAAACAAAGAATAGCAAAGAAAGAACAAACTATGAAAACATGGGATTTTATTTTATAAAAGAACAATGAATACTCAAATGCATCAAACATAATAGGAGTCCTGAAATATTCCAGGCACCATATACAAAACTACGGGTTCGAAGCCGTTAAACTAACCTCCATTAAATGGCCGAATGCAGTTTCGTCATTAAAGGTAAAAGGTTTTGGACACAAGAAACTTTTATGAAGTTCCCTTCCTTGGCATCTTCTCGAGCCGCAGCCAAGAAGGATGGGAATAATTTGCAACAACTCCACCATATCCGGCCAATAACTTTAAAGCAGACGCCATAAAATAAAGAGAACTCTGTTGAATGTGTTTGATAATGCATGATGATTACAAGTGGCTTAGTACAAGATTAATGACTACTTATAAGTAAGAAAGACCTACCGAATTGAACAATATGAGTTCATGGCTTCAAACGAAGCAAGTCTTAGAGAGATAAATAAATAATCGGAATGTCTCTTTATGAGATTTCATACACACCGCAAGTGTACTTATATATGTAAGAGTCGGACAAGGATCGGATTCTTCCAAGTGGGTTCTAATATATATATATACACGCATATATATAAGCAATGAACTCGAATAAAAATCAAGAACATTGACACAAAAGATACTAAAAGAAGCAAAGAGACATGCCCGTAGAACCGGACTACCGAACCGATCAACTTGGAGGGATGCCATTTCTCTCTTACTCGCTTTCAACATCTCTCGAAATGAGAAATTTTAGCGGATCGTGAAACGCATGCTCATACCTGGGATTCATTTTCATCCACTTGAGATGTCCCTGAAATTCAATCTCTCTGCTAGAATGGTTGATGACTTTTTGGTATGGAACTCATGGAATCTAAAGGAACCCTTTCATAGACACATAAGACTTCGAAGGACATGAGATCCATAACAATTGCACATCACTTCAACGGGATTAACCACAATAGCCTGGAGGAAAAAATACAACAATGTTAACAAAATAGTGAAGAAAAAAAACAGCTTATATACGAAATATAGATGAATGACTTAATATTTATAGGCTAAAGGTGATTTACTTGAATTTTTATAAAAAAAAAAAAAATTCAAAAATTTGATATAATCTAGAAATTTAAAGTTATATTATCCGAAAAATTACTCAGATGATTTATGAAAAAAAAAATTACTGTAAAAAATTACTCAATTTTTTTTCGGATTTATGAAAAAAAAAAAAACACTTAGATATAATCTAGAAATTTAAAGTTATATTATCCGAAATATATATAACTGAAAATGATTTGTTATGCTCAGATGACATCTTAGTTATATTTCAAAAATTTGAGATTTATCGGAATATATTATCCACATTTGAAAAATTGTTACAGTTAAATATAATCTAGAAATTTAAAGTTAGATATATCTTATCAAAATTTTAAATTTTATCTAAATTTCAATTGCATTATCAGAATTTTAGAGGGAATTTTTATTTTAAAGCCTATATTTTTTTAACTAAAATCTGAAATAAAAATGAGTTGGAAATTGATGCTTACGTGGCCTTTGACGTGGACTTTTCTGGAGGCTCTAAATAGTTTTGTTGTTTATATTATATATGATATGATATTTATAGATTTATTCTTTCGTGTAAGAAAATAATGAAATAAAATGGTTTTTATATAATTTGGTTATTTCAGTAAGGACAAAGGAAAGATAAAAATATAATTTCAAATTAAATGGATAAATCTGTTTTATTTGTGGTGGGTTCCAATTCATTGCACAGGGTCCCACTTAGAACGGAGAAAAAGGAAACGTCATTATTTTTGCCTTTTAAAAACATTTACATACTGAAAAAATTCATCCAGTTGGCTTCTTCTCTATTCTCTCTCCCGGGAATTTTCTCTCTCACACAGTTTTAGAGAACCAGCAGCGGGCGAGGATCAATCAATCACGGACAGGTAGTGATCAATTAGGGCAAAATTAATTCAATTAAACGGTTGTACGTGCAATTATGTGTATCCGTAATTGATTCAGCAAATTTATTTGAACTTATATATACGCATGTGATTATGTATGTGTCTATATAGGTTTTATGTTAATTCTATTGAAAGAAGGCATGCATGAAAGATTGTAGGTAATTTGTTGTTAATCACGTGCGAAATTCGTCTTATGATCGTCAATTTTAGTTTTGATCCTTGCTGCTGCTTGATTTTTTGTTTTAAATTTGATTTCTTCTTATTTTGTGATGGATTAGCTATTCTCAAATTCTAGGGCTAGGTGCTTGATTAGGGGTAAAATATTCACTTGAGACATTTTTTGTTATCCTCACTCTGCCAGACTTGTGTATGTGTGTTTTCCATGTTATTTTTAGGTTAACTATTGTGCGAAATTCGGCTAAATTTAAATGCACTTTTTGTAGATGCTAAAAACTTGATAATGGTAAATTTTGTCTTTATCATTATCTAAGCCCATTTTCCAATCTAGAACTTTGAAAGGCTTGGAGGTATAAGGATTTCCTACTAGAAGTAAAGACAGCAGACAGCGAAGCCAGGTCTAAGTTTGTGACTTTTGTCGTTATTAGATACACGAGATGGGGAGAAATATATGTACATATTTGTCAAATCGAGGGAGAAGAAAATACTTCCAAAGAGGTAAAATGTACTATTAAGAATGTAAGTCGAGGGTCACTGTCAATGATGAAAAGAATTAAAGGAAGACTTTTTTTTTTTTTTTGGCAAACCCCGGTGCGCCAAGCGGGGGTTGGGAGAGGAAACCATTTACTAGAGCCTTCCCCTGACAATTAAAGGAAGACTAATTTTTATTTTTATTTTGATTTTTTTTTGAGTGAGCAACATATGCTTACACGTACAACATGTATGCTTAGTGAACACTTTAAGAAGCGTGAGTCAATTATCATTAGTAATAAAGAAGGATATAGATAGAGTTATGAATGAGTGAGGTGTGTGCAATACAACAACCTTGCTTTGAATTGAATTGGATAGAGGAAAAGGATTCATACAACAAGCTCATGTGAGTGGGAATAAGGCTGAAATGAGTTTGTTGTATTAAATGAGCAACATATACTCCCTCCATCCCATTACAAACTACACACTTTCCGTTTAGAGCATCCCGCTACAAACTACACACTTTCTAAAATGGAAATGTTTTATTATTTTATATTAATTGGATTTTTTTGTTGAGGTATTAAAATATGCCGGGGACACCAAAGTGTATTCACTCTTGAGTAGTAGATTTATTTCAAAAACATATGGGTTCAACCGTTCAAAGAGAATAAAGGATCAGTGATGGAAGAGTATTTAAGTACTAATATACAAACACAAAGGTGATACTGATAGTTGTACAAATGAGAATAGTGTTAAACTATTGAGTAGCATAATTAAAAAATTGGAATGAATAGTTGAAAATGAATTAAGATCAAAGATAGCTGTAGCAGATATTCACTATGGTTGTATGCTTGGAAGGTCATCAATTGACTCCGTGAATTGACCAAGTACGTGAATTGACCCAGTGAGAGGAGGGACGTCACTTAGCTTCTCCACCAAGGTTTGTACTTCTTCGGTACTCATGGTGGGGGGCTTGATTTGGGGGGAAGCTTGAAGCGTAGCCCGCCGGCCTAGAGGTGCCGACCTTGTCAGAAGCGACCTCAGCCCGGGACCTTTTTATTGTCCGGCTAAGAGGCAGGTCGTCATCAGCTTCGTCAAGATCTTGGAGCTCGGGTTCCAAGTTAACAACATTTTGTTGGGGCTCCTGCCCCGTTGATCAAAGTAGTGGCTCGGAGCCCGAACTCTGTTCCACTTGCATGTGGCCTCCCCTTTTGACCTGGGGGCATCCACTTGCACCTGCGGCTCAACATGCTGAACCGGATTCGTGACATCAATGGGCACCATATCTACTCCTTCTTTTGGGAGCAGTCCATTCCTAGCCATAGCCTCAGCCTCCCTGCTAGCTCGGGCGTTGGCTCTCCCATACTCTTTCTTGCTCCTCCGATCACCTAGATCGACAATTCTCTCCATTTGAGCTTCTTGGGCTACAGTAAGAACTGAACAAGACAAAAGAACAAAGTCAATACAAAAATGATGAGCAAGAATATGAGTAAAAAAGAGAACAAGTCAAGTACTTAACCGTCATACTGGAATAGACCCAATCAGGATAACTAAGGCTCCTTATTATTGGAACCAAAGGAGCCACCTCTCCATCTCCCCCATCATCATCCAGCATGAATGTAATAGTCTATGCTCGACTCCAGGGTGGCCCAACTGATCACGCTCTTACGAGCAACCAATGACAGTATGTGGTAGTCTGCGGTAGAGTTCCTCACTCCACTCCACTCAGGGACCCAATATTCATCCTCCTTCATCGGCTCAGAATCTTTCTCGGGCAAAGGGAACTTCCATCCCTTTCTACTCTCCACTAAGATCATGTGGCTATTTCATCCCGAGTCCTTGTCGGGTAAGTTAGCAAAATTTTTAGGGCTTTAGCCTTAGCCGGGGTGCTGATACCCCATGTCTTATCATTCATCACAACCTTAAAAAACCTCCTAAATACATGCATATAAGGCTAATACCCGACGAACCTACTCACCATGGCGAAAGCCACTAACACTCTGACCGCATTGGCCTTGAGCTGCATGGGGACCGCAACCATGCCCTCTAGGAACTCGTAGATGAATGGTTTCAAGGGGAGTCTCAAGCCGACCTCATAGAAGGCCACCCTAGTAGTGCTAAGGGCCCAATCCGACCAAGACCGAACCTTCCTTTGCCTCTCGGTGACGTGGGATAGCTGGAAATCGGCTCTGGGCACTTCAAAATGCTCATGGAGAATCCGTATGCGGGACTTTGCATTCTTCTTGCCAATCGAAGGTCGTGGGCCACATATCCCCTCTCATTGCAGCCAACAACAACAGCGGAACAAAATTTGTTCACTATTCTGCCCGAGGAAGAGCTTGATGTCGCAGAGCCCGCAGCCTGTTGGTCACCATTTCTACCGAAGATATAGAAACACGGGAATTAGACATAGTAGACGAAGAATCCGAGCTATTTAAGGACGACCTAGATTCCCCTGGAAAAGCTATCTTATCACGTGGGAATGGTGGCTTGTTGGACCCGATGTAAAAAAATAATCAAATGATCAATCAGTTTATGTTTATTGAAGAGACGTAAGCGGATAATCTGAAGATCGTCAGCCTCCAAGTCCCCCATACTCTCACCCGTTGGAAAATCTATCTCACCAAAAATCAAACTCCACCTTTTAAAGATGGTAATACACTCGTCTAAGGCCAGTTCCTTCCAAGGGCCCTCCAACCTTTTGTAGATCCTAAGGTTTATGCAGTTATACCCGTATCTAACCCCAAGCTCGAAGTCAAAGGTCCTAGCCATGGCGGAAAAGAAGAAGGAACTTCAAAATTAAACCTAGAAAACTGAAATTGAAGGATACCTTGTGTTTTCAAAGAGTTGGAATACAACTGTGACGCAAGGAATAAGCTTGCTAACCGTCGGAGATGGTATGTCTGCCTTCGCTCTTGTTGGGTCTTTGTGAATCTGAAGATGGTAAAGTTTGAGAAGAAGTTAAATTCTCCCTTTTATACCTCTTTTTCCTTACCTGAATTGGAAAGGTTTGGTTAAACGATTGGATTATTGTCAAAACGTGGGCCGAATCAAAAGCCCTTGCCGTTTCCCAAGAAGAATGTCCAATCGAAAGAATTCGTACCATTATTGTGGATATTATGACGTATTGAATACAACTCATCCAACCGTCAAAAGTCAATCGTCGAGAAGCGATCGTTGACTCAAATCTACAATCAAATTTTTTCTATAACTACCTACTCGACAAGTCGAACTAGAAAGTTGGGGGCAAACGGAATAAAAGTGATGGGTCAGACCCAACGGCCGGCCCCGTATCCAAGCAAGCCCAAAGGCTCATCTAAACATAAAAGGCCCACCAAGTTATCCTAACAGTGCTAGCCCAACAAGACCAATCTTATTGTCCGACATTCCTCGGTCCCGACCTAGCTTCGTCCGACATACAGTCCACCCATTATACATTCTCTGCCTAGTTAAGGCACGAAGTCAGGTCGACCTTGATCATTCAGGCGACCTCGACCAAACGACCTCGACCAAACAACACGTGCGTCTACCCATGTCGTCAGTTGTAACCGTTTTCTGCAATCTCGGAGACCGTTACGCCTACACTATCTCCGTGATTCATGGGATTCGTAAACATCCCTTAAACGACACTATATATATCAGACCACATCCAACGTGAAAAGGTAATGTCACTAGAACTATTTTGAGATTAATCAAGTTCAATACGGTTTATTAGCACATAACTCCATATGTCATCATCACGTCGAAGGGTATTAGCCGAATACTATCCCGACAAGTCGTTTGTTCGTGGTTTCATGTTCTGGTAGCTGGAGATCAACCTATTGATGGAATAAGGCTGATCAGCCTGATCCGGATCGTTTCCTGCATCATCAGTAAATATGAGAGACGTGTGAGTTTGAAGTTGCTATGAAATTACACCAATGATTGGCCATAAGTTCTTATCATATTTCCCCGAGGATTGATGGGCGAACTGAACATAAAGATAAGCTTTAGAAGTGAAAGGGCTCAATATAAGTAGAAATACACATAATATCTGGAGTGCAAGTTTAGCTATGCAAGTTTAGATTAAATGGTCATTAAGTACCACCTAGGGAGCAATATTGACATCTAAGATCAACTATTAATAACAATGTCTAGGTAAGAGATGTTGTAAGATGGTTTGGACATGTAGAATGTCGACAGTCTAGTGCAACCATTAGGAAATGTGAGGGTATCTGCTCAACCAGACTAAGATTTTGCGAATAGAAGTAGGGACATTAACTAACGTTGACATGGATAATAATGAAAGAAATGATTGTCTGTATCATCACCTTGCTTTGGACCTAATAGATTTTTGGCAAATGATAGATGTAGTGAACACCAAATTGTTATATTTAAGGCCAAGTAGCATTGAGTTACCAAGCCCACTTGGATAGTTTGGGGGGGGGGGGGCATTTCACAACCCTTTTATTTATTTGTTTTTTAGAAGATTGACGGAAAATTCAAGTTTAATCCAAGGTCCATGTTCTTTAGGGAATCTTTGGCCCATTTACTAAGAAAAAATTGGTTCTCTTTGGAGAAATTTATAGCTTACTTTCCATGCTTTACAGGGCGCTTGTTATAGATTACATTGCTGTTCATTCTTTTTGTGCTAATTGTTGTGTGTGATTAACTTTTTCTATATTTCTTTATGAATTTTTTTTATGTTGCTCCTGTTAAATTTGTCAACAGATGATCTATTTACATATACATTTCCAAGCTAAAGCTGCGATCAAGATTTGGTTTAAGAAGTAGTGGCCATTGCCTTCAATTTACTTGAAAGAATTGTTTTTGTTGGAAACCAGAAAATGGCTACTGGAGAGACCAGAAAGGTCTCGACTAAAGACTTGCAGCTGGTAAGCTTTTGAGATTGACTTTGTTTTGGGCATTGACTTGCTTGTTCGCTGGTTTTGACTCCCCATGTATGGTGATACCTTGAAGTTAAGTTTAAAAGCGATGATCAGATATCTTGCATGGTCTTTTAATAGAATCATTATATGCTTAGTAATTCAATTCGGCCAAACAACTAATATATGCAACTTACTTTTGCAATTTGCATTAAATAAGGTAATGTACTTGTTCGTTAGTGTCAAAAATGCAACATACTTTTTTTTTTAAGTAGTTTTCAAACAATGCAACAAATTTCTTTTTTTTGCTATCGAGGTTAAAAACTCTAGCGCAATGCTGATGTGATAAATGAGTGTTAAATATTTTTTAGGGGAATGCAGATGTCAAAATTAACTTTCCTTTACTTTTATTATCCCTCTCGATCCCGACACCCACCCATTGCCTAACCACCACCCTTCAACCAACAACCATCCATGGTGAAGGCTGTGAACAAGGGGGAAACGGGGCGGCGGTTGTGAACAAGGTAGTGTATGGAAAAGGAGACAATAGCAGTGTTGACTGACCGCTGGTGTTTGAGAGTGTGATCGTGGGGGGACGACATGAGGGAGGGAGATAGGGTGCAGATAAAATTTGGAGGGGGGAAGGAAGGGGGAGGGGGTGATGGAGGCAGGGGCGGAGCCAGGAATTGCCCCGGGGGGGGCAAGATTTCACGGGGGTTCGGGGGGCAGCACCCCCGAAAAAAAATTTTCGGGTCGGACAAGTAAAAAATGGGTCGGATCCATGAAATAAAATGTATTTTAGTTAAAAATGTAAAGAATTAAGAAATGGGAAAAGCCTAACTAATTAATTAAGATTGAAAAAATGTGAGGAAATTAGGAGAAAGAGAACAACAAAACTGTTAAGAAAAAGAAATGGATAGAGAGAAAGAGAGAATAGCAAAGATGGAGGACAAATAAAATTAATTGAAAATGTAGGTAGCAGGGCTCGAACACGGATTTGAAAGGAAACACCAAAGGCTTTAACTTCACCCCTTCTACCACTGAAACAAACCACTCACTGGTGTTAATCTTGAAGTTAATTATATATATACATATATAAAAAAAATATGGGGGGGGGGCAAAAAAATTTTTTTTCCACTGCATTTCCGCCCGTGGGGGGCGAGTGCCCCCCCATGCCCCCCCTGGCTCCGCCCCTGGATGGAGGGTGGAGGGTGGAGGAGTGGGAGTGGGAGAGGTGATAGAGGATGGAGAGGCAGCAAGGGATCGCGGTAGAGGGCATAACTGGTGACTTAGCTGGGGAAGGGTGGAGGTGGAGGCGGGGATGGGGATGGGGAAGAGTGGGTGGAGGGTGAGGGAGAGGGAGAGGGAGAGGAGATGGAGGTCGTAGGGGGTCGAGTGAGGTCGGGGTAGGGGGGAGCTGGGTGAGGGTAAAGTACTCTACCTTTAAGAGTAATTTTCCCGATTCAATTGGCATCCCAACTGAATTAATACAAATATCTGACAGTCTACAGACAGACAGTAGGAAAACACTAAGGCTACTAGGTGGATTCTCCAGAAACTTCAGATCTTCGTTCTGTTGGCTGCATTATCACTCGTTTTTAGACTCATGAATCATGCTTCGATTTGAACTCGTGTCAGTTTTCTTGTCTCTGTATCCCTGTAGGAGAACAAAGAACAATAATTGGATACTAGAAGTGTTCTATAAGTCTGCCTTTTGGTTTTCTGCATTATTAAACTCTTCACGACACACACAAAAGAAAGAAGGCCAATTAAAAGTAGTTGTAATAGGCAATGGTCCTCAATTTCATGTTATAAGAATTAAGTACTAAAAAAAGTCAAATCCTTAGACTTTTGACATGTTGCTTCCTCTAAGAAATTTTCAAGGGAATTCAGATATGTGATCATCTATTGGTCATTTTCACTTTGAACTATTCTCCTTAATGTATTTTGAATAATTGGTGATTCCTTCTTACCGATTTACAAGTGGAAGCCTTGAGGACATCTGATGTTCGTTAGTCTTTATGTTGTGTTTCTGTTGGTGATATCATTCAAGTTAAATAATTGGTTGCAGCTTGGAATTTCCTTAAATCATGTTTTACACTGCATGATGTGACTTCAAAACACACTCAAGCATATGATGATTATATTTTCCGCTAATACTTCCTCCGTCCCATAAAGATGTTCCCATTTGACTTTTCTAACAATTTAGTAATTTATTTTTCTCTCCATTATTATCCCCCAATGAACATAAGAATCATACAAATGACCACTAATCTTAGTCCTTCATCCACATCCATTCCACCCAAATTTGGAATTTTACTCACTTCAACCATTCAAATCAAGTAATGAGACTTTCTTTTTGGGACATAAGTTGTGTTCTTCCCCTGACTTTATAATTTGGTGTTTATATCTATACTATATATGATGGAAGAGGGGGTTAGTGGACTCTTGGACTCTTTTGGCCATCCTCTCGGAACTTCTTTTTATCTAACATAATTTTCTTTATCTATCCAAGAAAAGATAAAAACTAAAAGAACCATGAGTCATCAACTTAACCATCCTGTCTTTATGTGTCATGTAGTCTCTTTTGTTGTTGTATTCTGGAACCATGTATTTTGAAATATTTCTTCTGTCTTGTTAATCATTTTCCTCAATGTTGGGTCTCATGATAGGTGCAAAATCTTATAGAACGGTGTCTTCAGCTTTACATGAGCCAGAAGGAAGTTGTCAATACTCTGTTACAGCAGGCAAAAATAGAGCCTAGTTTTACTGAACTTGGTAACTCCCATATTTTATTATAACTGTTTTCTTTGTGAAAGTGCAATACGTTGATTGATAAATGTGCTTGAACTCTTTTCTTTTTTTTTTTGTGATGACTAATGCATATTTTGATCCCTTATGTACTTCTAATTATCAAATCTTTGGGTTCTAACATGATGAATGGAAATAATCGACGAACTTCACAGATGAGGGATACTATAGTAGTTGATCCAAAAAGGAGGCAAAAAGGGCCAAATACAGCTATAGGGGGGGGGGGGGAGTGAATAGTAGCTATATCCAATTTTCACTAACTCTTTTTCTTAAATCATTCTACGCAGTTATGAAACTAACATCTTAGCTATTCCAAGGCTGAAGGCGGCAGCCAAATAAATTAAGAGAGACTTTTTTATGTTGAGGCTTAAGAATTTGTTTAAGAGGATGTGGTCAAGTGTATGGTTGTGTAAATGAGTTAATGTGAGAAACAAGTTTGTCCTAATACAACTCAAAGTTCAAACGAACTTGAATACTCAAACTCACGGTTGAAGTTCGTACATATAATAACATACAAAACATAAAGAACAGAAAGCCGTGAGAATAATATGAAGAATAGAGAGGTTGAAGTGGTTCACTCGTAAAAGAGCTGAATTCCCCACCAAGATGGTTAGTTTTGGATTTTCTAAATGTATCCACCAATATATATTCAGTTCTTGGGTTTTTTACAAGATTATAGGAATCAAAACTCAAACCAAAATACTAGGGATAATGCAACTGGAGTAACAATCAATGTTTTCGATATGAGAGATCTATGTGATAAGTCACTCTAATGGAGTAACAACCAAAATACTAGGGATAATGCAACTGGAGTAACAACTTATAGGACTATTTCGGCAAACTTGTGTATTACAGGCAAACTGCTTCTGAAAGCAGTAATCATCTCTTTCTTCACTCTAATGGAGCTCGTTATATTTTGGAATAGACTGTTTTGAGTGGCTGGTAAGTTGTGGGTTTGTCATGAGCCTGTGCTCTTATTTTTCCAGCTGCGTGGTAGGGGTTTCACTAGGGTGATGGATGTGATGGACCTCTAGCCCATCTTTTTGTTGATGAGCTTTTTAGGCTGCCCTGATATTCACCTGACATTTCCATTTCATGTCAAAAAAAAATCCTGGTGAGAGTGGGATTGTAATGTGAAGCACCATAATCTTCTAAGCAAAAGGAAATTTTCTTCAAGGGCTACTTATAACAGCCAAACCCCTTCTCACCAAATTTTCCTTCTCCTCACTTGACCCTTCCTATGAGCAATCATGCATGATGTCCTCTACTTTGTTTGCAGCACCAATAGAAATTCTAAAGAAGACATGAAGCTGTAATACTGGAAGAAAAACCTTGATTTGGGTATGTTTAAACCTTCCCTCCCACACACGGAATATTAAGTCCATCTCCACCATGGGTTAACCTCATATATTGTTATAGGTAGGTGGCTGTTTCAAGATCTCGCTGTCAAGCAAGGACACATGAAGCAACCTCATGTGTATTATGTGGTTATCATTTTTTTTTGTTAGAATATTAACTTGTATGACATAGTATCTGGCAAGAATTATTTGCATTCTTGGGCTGTGGCTTATTAAATCGTAGAGATATTTCATTCTTTTGCAGTATTCCTATTTTCTCTGTTTCATAATATTTGTAGTTAACTTATGTTCATTGTTATTATTTTTTTTTGATCATCATCAAACATATGGTGTATCTGTTTCCAGTTTGGCAAAAGCTTGAGGAAGAAAATCAGGATTTTTTCAAGGCATATCATCTGAGATTGGTTTTGAAGGAGCAAATAATAAAATTCAATGCACTGCTTCAGACACAAGCTGATCTGATGCGCCAGATATGTCCAACTGAAGTGGCTTCAATTGCCATGTCTAATGACTCTCAAGTTCAACTTAGTAAGGAACACCCAACACCCCGTTTTTATCATTTTAACAGTTGACTTTAATGCTTGCTCGAATTATTATTGCATGCTTGTATCTATATATCGAGTTTGATGCATATATTAATTATTTAAATAAATGTTTTTGGTAAAAAAATAAAAGGCGACTAAAATTAGACCACTTTTGTGAGCACAAAAGTACTATTGTTTAATTTAACCTTTGGAATCCTCTTTATCAGCCTGGCGTAGTATGTACGAGGTTAGCGAATGCTTATGGCTATATATGAATAAAGATGTGTAGTTCTGTTACATTAGGGTTTAAAGTTTATACCAGAATGTAGTGTCAGCCAGCTTGAATATATAACTAGATGGGGTAAAAAGGATTCTTTTAGCCGACCCATGCAGAAAGAGTTGAGTTGAGCATTAATATAATGAAAGTCCGCCTCTTATATTGCAAACCACAGGTGCGTTTTCACTTTTCATATTATATCAATTTACTTCAGAAGGATGATACAGCAGACGAGTGACAAGAAAAGTGAAATTGGAACTTTGACTGCACATGTATGAGACGAGTTAGATTAATCATGTTACAATTATAATTGTTCTTGATTTACTTTCTTGTTCAGAGGTGAAGCTTTGCTCGACTCCAGATGTTGCCATCATAGTATGGATTTGGTTGGTAGATGGGATATACTGACGTATGAGTTGTAGGTTCCAGGGACTATTTAAAATCGTCACACATCCTTCTTGGTCACTCATAGAGATATCCTCCTTTCGAGTCATTTATTTCAGATTAGCAACGGTTTCTTAATGAACATACGAACAACAGGCATTTGACTATTTCATTTCTCTCTCTCTCTCTCTCTCTCTCTCTCTCTCTCTAACTTTGTGAGTACTTTCTCCGTCCTAAGATGAATGCCCATTTTCTAAAATATTTTGTCCCTAAATGAGTGTCCATCTTGAAGGAAATAACTAAAATTCACCTTTCAGAAATATAATATTCCTATGTATACTTGCAATACTATAAGTCTATGAGGTGGATAGTAAACGTACTTATGTATCCTTGTTGCTAAAACTGCTTAAAAGTTAATTTTTAAAACAATTGCACTTTAAAGTCAATTGACACCCATTTAGGAACAGAGAGAGTATTATAGATTACTGTTCTATTGTAGGATATATTTATAATACTTGGAGAAATCAATAGTTTTGTGTTCCATTTCATTGTTTTCAGGAATCAGATAATTTAAACACTTAATTATTTGGTTTTAATTCATTGTCAACCATCATACCTTCACCCGACTTTCACTTTAACCATCATACTTTATTTTTAGCACAAAAACCACTTTACTTTGGAAAACCTCTCATCACAATCACACATTCGTGTCTGATTCATCTCTAATCTGTGCCCTAATCCGCAATTTTTTGGTCAAGATGAGAGGTTTTCCAAAGTAGAATGTTTTTGTGCACAAAATAAAGTGTGATGGTTAAAGTGAAACTCGAAGGTATGATGATTGAAAATGAATTTAAACTTAATTGTTCTGCGGCATTTCACACTAAGATTCTAGTAACCTCATTATTTTAGTCTGGTAATACGTTTCAGGAGTCACAGTTTTATTTATACCATTTGGTTGAAAGGAAATGAAGAAAACTGTGAAGCTAATGGAATTTAGTGAAAGGGTCAGTCTGCACTATAGAGCAGGATTAGTGCAGGAGCATTTTCAAGTATTCTGTTTGCTTTCTATCGATCAAAACAGGACTGTTCTTGCCTATCATTTATCTAAAAACAGGTGTTTTTTTGACATCCCAAAGAATCGAGCAAGACCTTTTCCATGAGGTGTAGTAACTTCTTCTCTTTGATTTGTAATTTTGTCAGTAAGCTCTCAGGTTATTTTTACCAATGCCTCTCTCCTGATCTACTTAACAGTTCACTGTATCTCTAGCGATTCATGACTATGGATATAAGGCTTAAGAATCCAACGGCGCGAAGTACAATGTTGGATTTTGAACCGCTTTATTTCACATGCTTATTCCAGTGTCATAGTTCAAATAACCTGATAAGTCATTTTACAATGTTAGGACCAATTAATCATTAATTTCTGCTGTTCCTTCCACATGCGTTATGATTTTCGCTAGAACATGTTGCATAGTAATTTCTGGGAATTGTGTTGCATAAAATTGTAGTAAAATTTCAGGGTGTGTTTCCAAGCCATGAATTTGGAATTGGAAGTGCAAAATAAATACCATGGGCTTCTTATTGCTCTTCCTATTCCAAATTCTAAGTCTGGAATTGAGTCGCCAAACACACCCTAAACGCCAATTTGTTTGTGCTTGAATGGACCTGTGGTGATGGCTATGAACATTGGGGTTTTGACTAAGGTCGTTTTGTGGTATCTTGTGGGTTGTGGTAAGACGGTGATTGACGATAAATAGAATTGCTGGACGGTTTGAGCTGTCCTGTGGTGTTGTACAATCTCAGATCCATCACTCCTTGTCAAATGTCAAAGCAATTGAGAAACAACTTAAAATGGCAGATGCACCATAAGCGACTAAAGGGATACAAACGTTCCTTAAAGAACAAATTAATATTAGTCCAAACATATTTATTTGTCTGTCCTACAATAAACTCACATAAACAATCATAGGCTTGTTTGAGTGAACAACACCTTGGCGGCTTTAATGCTGTGAATAAAAAAATTACGTGCGACACTCGTCAACCTGTTTCATGCATTTTTGTTAGCAGCTCCATTAAAGAATTAAATTGGTTCCAAGTTGATGTTTTGACCACCGTTGGATGTGGATACTACATCATTTCATTGTTAGTACAAGAAGAAAGAGAACATCCTGAGAGGCTCGACTATTCATGTTTTTGGTCCTAAAGTGAAAATATATGAAGTGGAATACAGACGCTCATTTTTTGGGATAAAACTGTCTGGAAGCTTAATTCAAACACTAATGGGGCAAGCACTGGATAACCGATGATCTAAGTTACAGTGAGGAAGGGCCTGCTGTGTCCCCCATTGTCCTCACTCCCCAATCATCTTCTACCTTGTCAAATAATGTCTTAGTAGGCGAGGAGTCTCTCTCTCTCTCCCTCTTTTAGTTAATTAATTAATTTATTTATTTTACCGATGACATATGAAGGAGGATTCATGTTAGCCGACCCCAAATTACAAGGAAAAAAAATAAAAGAATGGTCAAGGTTTTAGTCAAATTGTTTCAGTTTGACTTAATTTGTGCTTTATTATTGACAGTGCACCAAAATTCAGCCTGTTTAGCCGAAGAGCATACTGAACCTGCTCAAAGTTCACAAAATCATCATCCATCTTTCGGAGTAAGTTTGCCAAACGCCTACACTAATGGAGGGTCACCACTTCAACCATGCATGCAAACTGCTATAGATACGTCTGTGCAGGCCAGAAGAAATAATGTTTCACCAAACATGTTGGCTCAGAACTCAAACATGGGAATGACTCAAGGAACAAATGGGGGTTTGATCAAATCAGAAGCTGGCTATGAAGCCTATGGTACTGATGGAAACATTTTGGAAAGGCAACCTACAAATGGTGAGGTTCCTGCTTCATCTTTCAATGGCTTAGAAGGCAATGAAACTATTCTGGATCCGGATATTTCTTCGTTTGGATTTCTAGGGCAAATTCCTCGGAACTTCAGCTTATCAGACTTGACTGCTGACTTTTCCAATTGTTCAGGTTCGCTCTCTCTCCCCCCTCACCCACTACACACAAAAAGTTAATCCCTCTGTCCCAAAATGAATGTTCATTTTTTTATTTTGGAGAAATTTAAGAAAGTCAACATTTTTTTTTTAAATTTTAGTAACTAAGTTGTATGAGGGCGAGCCTTGGCGCAACGGTTAAGTTGCTCCTTTGGTGACCATAAGGTCACGGGTTCGAACCTTGGCGAACAGCCTCTTGGCAATTGTCAGGGGAAGGCTCTAGCAAATGGTTCCCTCTCCCAACCCCCGCTTGGCGGGGAGCGCTTAGCGCACCGGGGTTTGCCCTTGCCCTTTTAGTAACTAAGTTGTATAAAAATCTTTGTTTTCTACTTTTTAAACTTTTAGTTTTGCAAGTATATAATGTATAGTGATTTCTTTTTCTTTCTTTTTTTTGGTAAAAAAAATATATAGGGACAGTTTTACGCAAAAAGGTCATTCATTTTGGGACAAAAACTTCCTGAAAGTGGTCATTCATTTTGGGACGGAGGGAGTAATAAAAAACACAAACTGTCGCCACTGATTTCCACTCTTACCCACAATAAAGCTCAATATTATTCATGTTTTTAGATATATTGGGGAGCTACTCAAGATCGCCCTATTTAGCAACCGAAACTGATGACTTCATGAATCCGCGTGGTAGGGTAGGACACCAAGGTGAGGTCTATCATCACTGACTTTGTGCTTATTATGTGTTATGAGTAGTACTGATTGCTGTGTCCTGGACCTTCTGCCCTGTCAAGAGATGTTAAAAGGCTGGACATTATATCAAAGGGCTTGAGTTATGAAGGTTGTGGAAGTGAATAATATATTGTTTTTCATGCTACTAATTTCAATCCATTATCTTTTAACAATAAAGAGTTCCACTAAAATCATTCTTAAGCTAATTAAAGTATCCTATTTGAACGATGAATCTGTCTTCTAGACGAGATTAAGACAAGATATTTCAATTTATATGTGCCTGCAACACTGATATATCTACTATGTTTTATCATCATAGTTTCACGTAGTATGATAAATTACCACAAAAGAATGTGGCCAACTTACTTTTAAATACCCCACACCCCACACCCCCAACCCAACCCAACCCAACACACACACACACACACACACACACACTGACAGATGGGATTTACTTCTGGATCGTACAATGTTTGTTGCATGTCTGAAATACTAATACTGGCATGTTCTGGACTTTGTACAAAGCACACAGACCAATTTACATCACTGGTTGGTAAAAACTTGTCCATTTTTTTCTCTCTCTTAGAAAGTATGAACAACAACAGATCACTTAAAACAAAGGAATAAGTAAAGAGTGTGTCAAGAACTTGTATTGAACATGCTTTATGCATTATATTGTACTCCGTAATTCTTTCAGCTGGAGCTGCTTAGGGAGAAAAGATGGTTCGAGTCTTTGTTTGGAAGATATACACTTTAATGAATTTTAAAAGATTCATTAGTTGTTTATATACTCCCTCCGTCCCGCCCGATGCTTCACCAAAATGGTGAAGCACGTAAATTAAGAAAAGTGATGAGTGGGAGAAGGGTTGTGAGAGGGAAGAAGTGAGTGGATATGACAAGTGGGGCCCACAATTTAAACATGTGAGGGGGAAAAGTTAGTGGATATGACAAGTGGATCCCACAATTTAAGTATGTAAGGAAAAAGTGAGTGGGGTTGACAAATGGGGCCCACATTTATTACCATTTTAGGAAAGGTGAAGCTTCTACCGGGACACCCATTTGGGTAAAAGGTGAAGCTTCGGGCGGGACGGAGGGAGTATTTTTCTTTTGTTGGATCTGTTTGCTTCTACATTAATTGCTATTGGTTTTTAGGACCTCAGAGTTGTGCAAGCTTAATGCATATTTCTTCCTAACAGCTTGCGTCTTATATGCCTTTTTCTTTTCACCTGCAATACTTGCTCTCTTAGCCTCTTTATATATTCTTAAGCTACTCCCTCTCCGTCCCAAAATGATTGTCCAAAAAAAATTCAAACTTGCTCTTGTTCAACGAGTAAATTTGGACATTTTTGGACATCAAGTTTCACAAAATTTTGCAACTTTAATTTCCATCACTCTGTTGTGTCAACATCAGTTTCAGTTGATTTCCCGTTAATATTGTCTATACACCAACATGATGTCTCTTTGTCCTTCCTGATTTCACATTCCAGGTCGAAAGTAGGCGCAAGTTCTTGTATATAACTTCGTAGGAGTGAAGAAGGTTCAGCATTTCGAACCCTTGTGTTACTGATTGCCGTTCGCTGAGGTAATAATACAGTCAATGGGGGGGGGGATGTTAATCTTGTTTATTGTAGATTAGTTTTCTGCCGGTGAAGTTATTGATATGCAGTAGGTGTTATTTATTTGACTGTAATGAACTGTCAAAATCTTTCTATGCTTTGGTTTTTGCAATTTTGTAAAATGTTAATGGAAGAAATTCCAGCTCTTTGCTTGGATATTAAAGTGTGGGAATTTTACTTTAAGTTGATCACCAAAATAAAATGAGACTATTTTTTTAGGACGGGAATAAAATTTGATAATTTGCCTAACAATATAGTCTATATACAGTAGATAATTTGCCAGATAATTGAAGTGGGCAAGTAGATCAAAATCTGCACAATATTCCTCCCAGTGCCATTTTTTATTTTCTCCTTTATTTTTGTAATAATTAAAAACTAAAGCCTCGTTTGTTTTTCATTTTCAGCTCTTATTCAGATCTGAATGAGTGGATGAATCAGACATATCACAATTTAGAATGTTTGTTTTTTTTTCTCCATTCAGATCTGAATGAATCTTATTTTCTACTTAATTTTCAGATATAAAAATATCACTTATTTGCCTCTTAATTAAATTTTTTCATATATATCTCTTCCATAAACTTGTAATTTCAAAAATACCCAACTCAAACACTAAATCAACAACCATTCATCTCATCTCTCTACTTCATTAAATGTCGCAACTCTAATTTTAGATGTGAATTCCGATGAATATTCAAACAGTTTGATTAATTCAGAAACCGGTGTTCAGACGCTACTTCTTATCAGATCAGTCAAATTCAGACATGAAATCAAATTTCAGCACTTAACACTTAAAAAAATCAAACGCTTCCCAAGTGTTTTTTGTGTATTTTTATACCACATTGTGTATCAACTGTAATCTTAAGTACTTCCTCTATCCCAAAATGATCTTGCGACTTTTTTAATTGTTACGAATGAATGTTGAGCAATAGTTTTAGATTGATTTAATTATTCTAATGAAAATCTAAAACTATTATAGATAGTATTGTTGATGATGTATCAATAACAAGTTTTAGATTTTTATTTGTATGATTAAATCAATCTAAAATTATTGCGCAAATGTCTTTCGTAGTAACGACAAAAAATGTGGGAATATTATTTTGGGATGGAGACAGTATCATTTATGACATCTGACCCAAATTCCATTTTTTAAGAAACAAATATCAAATTTTAAAAGGCCAAACGACCTACATATGTAACACATTTTTGCATTTTTTTTTCCAAATAATGCAACCTACTCGTTAGTGACAAACGTATATAACGTAGAAACTTAACAGAATTGTCAATGTGACTTATATGAGGTGCAATTTATGACTCCTAGTAAGCAATTTTGAGGGGGTCTAGTTGTAAACTTGGGTTAGAAAAAAACTGACTGAAAGTTTGTCCCTTCTTTCCCATAAACCCAACAACCACCCACCAACCTCCCTGTTTTTAACCCACCTCTACGCCACCATCTCTCTCTACCCCGACCACCACACCACCCCCACCCACCATCCATATCAATCCCCACCAAAACCCACCTAATCACCAACCCACCAAAAATCCACAATTTTAAATCCACCATTTATTAGTACAACAATACACGAGAAAAAAAATAAATGACACCTTCCAGGTTTGAAATTAAACAACCAAAAACAAATTTCAAGCTCCAAAAACACATTTCAACTTTCTGGAATCCATTTATTTAACAAGTGTTAGTTATCTTCTTATGTGGCTTGTCCACGTCAACTAGACGTTAAGATTTTGTAACGGACTTTGGTAAAAAAAGTATTACATTGCATTATTTGAAACCATATTACAAAGTACGATATATTATACCGTCACTAGTTAGTTAGTACCTTTCCTTTTGTGAAAATAGAGGCTAATTTACGTTGCATACACTATTAATTATTCCAATTTTAAAACCAAAATAAGCGAGTTCATCTTTTCGATTGGAGGAAAAAAATTGAAACGCTGACCCAAACCAATTACTTGGTGGTAGGAAAGGCAAGAGGATCTTGAGATTTCTTGGAATACCGTCATGTACTCTTCTCCTAACGCCACCATTGTCTCAATTCCATCTCCATCCGGCGTATACTTCACAGTCAAATCCGCCATGCCAACCAATTTCGGTTTTCCCCACCCGAATTCCGACCCGTAAAATGATCACATGCAATAGGTACTACATCTATAAACATCAACATTATTAAACAACATTTATTTTTAACCTCTTTTGTACTCTCAAATACCTCCGCTACCCAATCATTCACATTTTTACCCTTGTCGAGGAATTTTCTTACGAAATAATTCTATGAGGCCCCCCACCTCAAATCATTCTACATAAAATAAAAGCTCAGGCAAAATTTGAAAGCCCATACATAAATATAGGCCCAAATCAAAATTTCATAAAAACCCAAAACTCTTTCTAACCGCTTCCAGTGCACTATTCCTCCGCCGTTTCTCTCTCCCACATCTATGACCTCCTATTTGAAAACGTCTTCTTCTCCGTATGTTATATGAGGAAACAAATAACTTCTGCTTCCATGAGTGTTCTTGTGCAACAACCAATTATCCCTTCTTCCTGGTCAAACGTGATGATTACTTCTCCTAGAAACCTAAAACATGTTGAGCCATTAGTTTCAATTTTGAAGATAACAAATTACTCTTATACCTATGCGTAACAGTATTTTTTTTGAAAGACATAAGAGTAATTTTAGTCTAACACTTTTTGGTATAGAAGCGGATTTCATTATTTTTTAAGAAAAATTGTGAAAAAATACTCGTATACCCTAAGGTATAAGAGTAATTTAAGTCATATATTTTTAGGTATAAGAGTAAATTGTTTAATAAAATATGAGTATTTTTTATTATTTGTAAGAAAATATGAAAATTTGTCAAAAAAAAAATATATTCTTATACCTATAGATAAGGATAATTTTAGTCTTATACCTTTGGGTATAAGAACGACGGGAGGGGTAATGTGTGAGCGTGTGTTTCTGTGAAATTTTACATCTCGTTTATGCTTTTATGATTTTGATATCTCGTTCAAGGGTACTAGAGTTCATGGCCCTTTTCTTATTCCGTTTTGTAACTTAACCACCAATTCGTTCGCACCGGCGGCACAACAGGGTACCAGCTGAATTAGAAGCGATTTCTTTAATGAAGAAGCTATTGCACAGTCACGATTTCAACTCTAGTAGCGGCCTTTAAAGAAGTCGACTTCTTCCGGGCTGTAAGCTTAGAGCCATTGAACACATATCTTTTAGCGATACAACGGATTTGATCAAGCTCAATTTTTGAGTGGATAAGGCAAATTCAACTGTGGCGTTGAATTTACTAAAAAGATTAGTGGGGACGATGATATGCCACTTGAATGATGATCAGGTGACATAGCTAGAGCCGTCAATTTGGGTTGAGTCCGTCAGGCCAGCCCGCCCCGCCATGCAATAGTGGTGAGTTAGGTTGACGTATTTTCATCCCATCGGAAATTTGGGTCAACCCGCCCCGCTTAGTGGCGGGTTTTGGCGGGTTGGGCCTGCCCCGCCTTACTAGCCCGTATTGACAGCTCTAGCCGTAAGTAACATATAATATTACGGGCACAACTTGTTTTTTATGTCATTCATTCCACTTCTTATCTGCATATTTTTATTTGTAAATTTATCAAACGTACTGAAAAACACGATAATTATATATTGGTAGAAAGATTTCAGTTTCAGGTGGTTTTTAAAAACAACTGTCGTATGAAATAGCAACCTTTTATTGCATGCTGCAAAAGGTGAACCAATTTTTTTATTATTGTTATTAAAAATTAAACAAAGTTGATTAAGCTAATTAATGCTATCATAGTTCATGATAAAATTTCATTTGTTGTCTTGGCCCGCATTGGATCGCCTGGCCCACCAACCCAAAGTGGGTTGGGTTAGATTGACATATTTTCAACCCGTCAGAAATTTGGTCCGACCCGCCAGCCCGTATTGACGACAACTCTAGACGTAGCATCGGTCTCCCAATCTTGAAGAGAACTGGAGAAGTGCCAATTGTGAAACCATCGGCAATCCTGTACGAAATATACAAGCATATTATATTGCCACCCATCTAAAAGCAGAAAAACTTCCTTAAACCCCAAGTAAGCGACAATCTTTGCTCGACTTATCTTTCCATAAGAAACCCCCCAATGAGTAAATTTTGAGTTTTTTTATCCGAATTTTGAAGAATATCATGTACTCCCTCCCTTTGTCTCTAAATAAATGTTCAAATTTCTTTTAAAATGACATTCTGAAAATGTGTTTTTTTATACATTTTAATGGTAAATATGAATAAATATTTTTATAATCCACTTTCTAAACATTTAGTTTTACCATAATATAATGAATAGCAAAAAAAAAAAAAAATGGTAAGAAAGCATTTAGAGACAATTTTTTTTTTTTACAAAAAAGATATTTATTTAGGGACAAAAATTTCTTGAATTTGGACATTTATTTAGGAAATATAGAGAGTAATTCATACTTTATTTAAAGAGACCCTCCAATAGAGTAAATTAAATGAGCATTTACCAAAAACTACTTTTGAAATATGGATATTACAAAAAAAAAAAAAAAAAAAAAAAAAAAAACCACAAAAATCGGATATTACAAAAAACTCTTTAAATATTACAAAAAACTACTTTTTTTGCGTTTATATGTCAAATAACTGATAAATGCATTTATCATGCATTTATCAGTTATAAACTACTGATAAATGCATTTATCAGTTGTTTAATTAAAAAAAACAAGCACAAAGTACTTTTTAAAAAACTGATAAATGAATTTATCAGTTATAAACAACAGATAAATGCATTTATCAACTATATACTCCCTCCGTCCCATTACAAAGTGGAAAGTTACTGTTCATGCGTAGATTAAGAAAAAAAATAATGATATAAATGTTGTGAGTGTAAAAGTAAAATAGGAGAGAGAATGAGTGCAGAAAATAGTAAATTATAATGGTGTTGTGAGTATTAAAATAATGTAGGAGAGAGAATGAGTGGAGGGAATAGTGATAAAAACTTTCCTTTTTAGGAAGTGTGTTGCTTGTAATGAGACGCCCAAAAAGGAAAGTGTGTTGCTTGTAATGGGACGGAGGGAGTATGCATTTATCAATTATTTTAACTGAAAAGGCAAAAAAAAAAATTGTAATATCACAACTTACATTATTTTTTTTTAAATAGCATATTTTTGAAGTAATTTTTGATAAAAACTCTTAAATTTTAAATCCCAACAAACAAAACTAAGATAACACGTACTCCCTCCGTCCCATACCTACGTGCACACTTTTCATTTTGAGCGTCCCAAACCTACGTGCACATTTCCTAAAATGGAAAGGAATCTTTACTATTCCCTCCACTCATTCTCTCTCCTACATTATTTTAATACTCACAACACTATTATAATTTACTATTCTCTCCACCCATTCTCTCTCCTATTTTATTCCACACTCACAACACTTTCAATATAATACTCTCTCCTTAATTTACGTGAAAAGTAGAGCCGTCAAGTTGGGACGGTCCCGTCGGGACGTCCCGTCCCGCCATACAAATGAAACGGGATGGGACGGAATATTTTAGTCCCGTCCCGTTTTCGTCCCGTCCCATTCCCGTCGCGGGACAACTTATTTTTATCCCGTCCCGTCCCGTTTTCCCGTATTGACCCGTACAAGTATTATATGTTTATCACCACTACTACTAGTCTTCTACTACACAGTTAAAATAAAGGTTAGTGCGTAAAATTTGACTTAGGTAAACACTTATGTTTACATTTTCACTTGATGAAATTTGCAGAATCTATGAACTGATGAAGCGGGTGCTTAAAGTTTATGTTTATAGTGAAGGAGAAAAGCCGATATTTCATCAACCTGGAATGAGAGGAATATATGCTTCTGAAGGATGGTTCATGAAACTAAATAATGCTTAGCCATTGCATAACTGCTGCAACTTCCTTTTGCTTGCAGAAGTATAAAAGTTATCCATCGGGATCATTGGTTGACTTTGCATCTGATGCCTTTGGATCTCCAATATTAACAGTCAGCAGCTTGGCAGTTCATACCAAGGTTTGCTCCATCTCCAAGCTATGTTGTTATATAATGCCCAAGAATGAATTCCTTTCTTTTTCTTTTTTCATTTTCTATCTTCTCTTTAGATTGATCTTTAATTTGCATACATGGCCATGTTAGGTGATAGGCTTTATCGCAACACCTACAAATTACTACAAGGACCCCTAATAATGTAGATAGTGAAAGTCCAGGATCGATCTCAGGGAACAGTTATTTGGTTGTGTAATTGCCACTTAGCAAGATTGGGGAATTTGTTTTGAATTGATGTTGTAATTAAACTATAGCAAGAAATAATAAAGTTGTAAACAATAATAAAAAGGAGACTTTGGATCATCGTTCTATCCCCATTCTATTCCTGAATATCATTGATTAAATTCATTCCCTTATTCCCTTATTCACGAGATATATTTCAATCTCTATTTCTTTCTTTGATAATAGTTAATAGCGGCGACACGCTCAACTAAGAACCCTAATTGATAATCAAACTAAGCCGACACGATCAATAATTCGATTAAGCAATTGATTTGATTTAAGAAATTAAGATTGAGAATAATCACTAATATACTTTCACTTAGATGATTATCTAGTTTTACCCAAATCATAAATCAAGATGACACATACAAGATTTGTGAAATTGCTACGATGAAAACCCTAAACTGACACGGTAAAAGAGATTTCTAGCAGTAATTAATCACAAGAATTAAGAAATTGATCAAGTTTCTAAACCCTAGTAATCAATAATAATCAAGCAATACAAGTAAAACTATGAAATAGGAAAATAATTGGGAGAAGAAATCAAACCTCAATTCATTAAAAGAATAGTTCAAGAACCTTAATCCAAAGTATAGAGTTTAGCCCTCCATGGAAATCAAAAGCTTCAATATTGTTTCTAGGAAAAACTAAAATAAAAGATATCCCTTCTAAACAAGTTGGAAAGGAGTATATATACTCCTCCCATAAAATAACCTAGTCTAAAAAAACAAAAATAAAATAAATTCAAATAAATTAAATACCCAAACTCGGCCCAAACACACGCTGCCTGCGATGCCGCTTCAACGCCTAGGGCACTAGTCGTGCGGGGAGGGACGACTCGTCCCCGTCTGCTGCGTCTCTGATTCTGCCGTCCCCTTTATGGGGAATACTTGGTTGATGTCGGGAAGACTCGTCCCCTGAAGCAAATTTTCAGAATTCTTCAATCTTTGACCTCTCTTGATTCTTTGGCTTGATTTTGTTGGCTTCCATGGATGTTGAGATGATGTTCTTGAGCTCCTTGAGAACCAAATTCAATTACAAGGTAAACACTCTCTAAATCTCCCTCTCATTACATTGTTTTTCAATAATTTCTCACAATACATGATTCACTCAAAAATACATAAAACCTATACTAAATACATGGAAATTGAATATAAAATGAACGGAAAACATTGGAATTACATAGTATAAAATACGCCACATCAAATACCCCCACGCTTAGACCATTACTCGTTCATGAGTAATATCCTAAACTCCAATCTAACACCGATCTAAAAACAGATGCATGGGAGGTAAATAACTCCTATACTACTCTAATCTGCCAACAAAACAATGTCAACCAAAATAAAAATAACCATCGGAGTATAGAAACTCCGTCTCCTTATAACACCAAAATAAAAACAATGAAAATAATGACCTTAGCTTGATACCCACTCCCATAGTAAACGGTATCCAAACTAAGGTCCATACACAAAAGCCAAGGGGAACTAAAAATGTCCTATGTTTCCCCACGCAGCTCACACTACATACACCCTCATAAAAAGAAATCTATGCAAGGTTGCGATCCTTAAACAAAGATTTACCTCGTGAAAAGCACCAACACCCCTTATAACTCCAACAGTGAACGAGGGTTTCTAAATCCTAGGCACCACTATCCGAACCTCCTACTCCAATAATGGTCCTACCCGATACTCCAAACCTCCCTTATGTCTCCACTCCGGTGATATAACAGATAGAAAATACTCAATTCTCACCTTTTGCCAAGGTGCCGTTTCCGGTTTTCACCTAGCCTCTCATTTTTTTTCTTTTTTTCATTTTTTTTCAAAACACACCCTCTCCTTTTGCCTAAGTGCCCTCTCGGGTTTTCACTTAGCCTCTATTTTGTTTTTGTTTTTGTGTTTTTGTGTTTTTTTTTTTTTTAAGCTAAATTTACAATGATACAATCTCCCTATACCCCCACGCTTAAACTAGACATTGTCCTCAATGGATTAAACAATTAAAAATAGAACAATAAAAACATAGGGGAAAGGGCACCAAGGGACTAAATAAAGGGACGGGAGGCTCCACCAACATGAGCCTCATCAATGTAAGGGGGGATGAAAGTAATCTTCATTTACCTCTAGAAGATGTTTGGTTTCCATGACATGCCTCCCAGTTGGAGACCATTTCAGCTTCCCCTTCTTCTTCTCCTTTGCTTTCTTCCTTGGTGGCTCTCCTTTCTTTTTCTCACTCTTCACTTGTGGAGACTCATCAATATCTACCGCACCTCCATCCTTGATACTCGGCTCCCTCAAGTCCATGGCACAAACTTTCCGAACATTGTTCTTAGGAAAATTCTTCTCATCAAACATATCAAACCCAATTTTCTTCTCATCGAAATCCATCGTCACAGAACCACTAGCCACATCTAGCTTGGTATGAGAAGTAGACATAAACGGCCTACCCAACAGAATAGGAGCCTCAAAATCTGTGACGACCCCAACCCTAGGCACTCATTTTAAATATTAAATTATATGCTTTTAATATTTATGTTATCTTTATGTGTTCAATTATGTCTTTAAATTTTTAAATTAAGATAAATTGGGTGAAAAGTAAATTTAGGATCTTATAAGAATTTATTAGACATTAAATAAAGAAACTTGGAGAAAATAATAAAAATGGGAATATGCTAAATAGTGTATGGAGGTTAAATGAGTAGGATGAATTAATGAGATAAGGATTTATTTTATTTTTAAGTTAAATTGAAAGCCTTGGTTTTCTTAGAATTGTAGGAGGGGCCATAAAAGGTCTTGCTTTCTCCCTAGGTGACAAGTGTCCACCCCTTTTACCTCCTTACTCTTACCCCCCTCTCCCTCCATCATTCATACTTCTTCCTTCCTAGAGAAAGCCTTAGAGAAATTTCCATGGAAGCTCTCACCTCATCTCCTTGAAGCCCAAGCAAATTCTTCACCAAATCCAAGTCTAAGAGCACCATTGAAGTTGGATCACCTAGAGGAATTCATCAAGTTAAAAAGATCAATCTTTTCTTATAAAATCCAAAGGTGAGTTGTTATGATTCCCTTCTTCTATGTGTTCATGAGTTCTTTGATTATTGTTCTTGGCTTGATGATGTTGATTTCTTGCTTGAAAACCTAAATGGGAGTTGAATGATTAGAAAATGACATTGTTGAAGTTAGGGTTCAAGGAAGATCATTAAAAGGGTTTGAAATGGGTGGAATGGGTAGAGATAAATGATCTAGGATTACTTGGTTGTGAGTTTACATGTTTTGAATGGGACTTGGTAAGATGAAGGTATCCTTTGGTGTTCTTGATTTAGCAATGGTAGAAGGAAAGAAGAACTAGGGTTAAAAAGGGGTTAAAAATCTGGAAAATGGGCTGGAGGAGGCTTGGGCGGTCGCCCATGGGGGCTTGGGCGGCCGCCCATCATGGCAGGAAGTCTCAATTGCTTTGAAGTCCACTTGGGCGGTTGCCCAAGTGATGAGGGCGGTCGCCCATACTGGCAGAAACAACAATTTCCCTTGAAGTCCACTTGGGCGGTCGCCCAAGTGGTAAGGGCGGTCGCCCAAGACCCTGAACCAGTTTTTCTAAATTTAAACTAGGATCGTTTAGCAAGTTGTTTGGCCACTTAAAAATGGTGACTCCCACTTAGTAATTAAACTTGAACCTTCATTAAGGCCTTGTATCCTTGTATATGGAATTTGTAGGGTAGGTTAATGATCCCTCATTTCCTTACTTGATGTTATATATATTGTTGTTGATATTGTTTAGTGTATTCAAAATTGTTGCACTTTGATATTGTTGGGGCATGAGTATATATTACCATGTGGCTATTGTTTATCCCTTTTTGTGGAGTTTATTTCAAGTAACTACTATGTGCTTGATAATTTGTTAATCAGCTGATATTGGGGGTATAACGTAATACGATCAATTATGGAAGTGTGACCTAATGTGATCGGATTATGTTATACTGTGACCGTCCCCTCCCGTGGCCACGGAGTTGGGGTTATAGCATCTGTATTGAGCCAAAAGCCTTACGTAGTTGCTACTATCTTATTTGGTTCCCTGAAAAATGGGTCTTATAAGATGTGAGTATTGCTTAAGGCTCACTTAAGATTGGAGTATTATTATACCCAATGTTGTACGACTATTGTTCGAGACGGGAAAAAGGTAAACCAAAGGTAATGTAAGGTGTTTACGCTTTTTCCAACGTGTTATGTGTTGCATCTATTTGGCATATTGTTGCATCCATAATAGCTTGTCGAGATTTATTCTCACCCCTCTCCCTTTACTGTTTTAGATCCCGAGACAGGCGGACCGGCCAAGTAAGGACGGAGAGGAGTTTGGAGTAATCTTTTGGGTATTGTCGGGGTATGTATAGGGTGACGTATAAAATTGTATTTTGGTAATTCCTTTCTTGGAGTTTGTAATTATAAACTTTAAACTCTACGTCATAACCTTAATCTTTTGTAACTAAACCGTTGACTGTTTTCAAAGTTAGTTATCTCCTCCTCCGATGTGGAGTTGAGTGGAGTTCTTTTGAAATGTTATGTTATTAATGTTTATGTTTGAAAGTCAAAGCAAAGTTTTAAAAGTTTTTGTGTATTTGGGTTAGTTTGAGGACACTCCAACTCGGGACACGTGTAGGTTCCGGGTCGGGGTCCTCACATTGCACGTGTGAGCTCGGTTAGAATTCTCGGGTAGAGTCTAGCTGAGTGAGAGTGTGTGATAACTGACGTCGAGTGTTTAATGCAGGAGTTTGTACTAATGGCGGGTAATGATGGTGATCAGAATCTGGGTTTGGGTGGTGTTGGTAATCCGAATGCCGAGATGATGGATATGTTCCGAGGGTTTCTTCAGCATATGGCAACTCGTAATCGAACCGGAATCGAATCAAGGCGACAAGGGCAACATGGTTTGGAGAAGTTCGTGAAGATGTCTCCTCCTAGCTTCAACGGAGATCCGGATCCGGTGAAGGCGAGAGAGGTGGCTTGAGGCTATGAATAAGATTTTCGCAGCTATGGAGAGTTCGGATGTGGAGAAGGTGAGATGTGCCGTTTTCAAGTTGGAAGGACCCACTGAGCACTGGTGGCAGGTAGTGAAGGATGGTTGGGACCGAGATTTGACACCACAGACTTGGGAGAACTTCACACGCAAGTTCCGGGATCACTTCGTGCCTATGGTTACTAGAGACAAGAAGGAAGGCGAGTTTCGAAACCGGAGCAAGTGGACCATGACGATAGCGCAGTATTCAGCAAAGTTCACAGAATTGGCCCGATATTGTCCTCATTTGGTGCCGGATGAGGAGAGGCGAGTCTACCGGTTTGTGAAGGGTTTAAGGGTTGAGTTCCGAAAGCAAGTTATCGACGCATAACTTCGCCAACTTCCAAGCGGCGGTGAATATGGCGTATCGGATTGAGAATGACATAGAGGAGCATCGTGGTAAGAATGAAGGCGGAAACAGAAATAGATTCCAAGGTCAAGGTTCGGGACAGAATAGGGTGCGGTAGAGGACATTTACTCCGGAGCAAATCGAGGAGGAAATGTGGCGACTCCGGCAAATCGTGCGACTCCAGTCGGTTTGGGACAGTGTGCGGTTATTGCAGAAGCTCGGGCATTCGGAGGACAAGTGTTGGAGCAAGCAAGGAAAATGTTTAGAGTGTGGGGCGACAGGCCATTTCCGGAAGAATTGTCCTAGGTGGCAGAATAAGCAAGCGACGGGTATCGGATTTGGGGGACAAGGTAGTGGTGTGAAGAGAGGTGTAGATGGGAAACCCAAGGATAGGGTGCAAGGTCGAGTGTTTGCCTTGGGTCAAGGAGAGGTCGATCCCAATGCTTTGTCATTAGAGGTATAGTTCTGTCTCGGGAGTTAAGGCCCGCATTCTTATAGATCCCGGGTCTTCCCATTCATTTGTGGCATCGCATTTTGCATTCTCATTGCATACTTTGCCTGAATCTATGCCTTATGTGTTGGAGGTTTCTACTCCTATGGGAGAGTGCCTCACATCTTCTTTGATATATCCTGGTTGTGATGTGACTATATGTGGGCATGTATTGCCGGTGGATTTGGTCGAGTTACCAATCCGTGATTTTGATGTGATCCTTGGGATGGATTGGTTGAGTCAGTGTCATGCTATGGTAGACTGTCGTAGAAAGCGAGTCTCATTTGCTATGCCTGATATGCCTACTTTTATATTTGATGCGGATAGATCTATGTTCGGTTTACATGTTATTTCCGCTTTAAAGGCTAGGAAGATGCTATCTAAAGGGTGTGCGGGTTACTTGGCTTATGTGGTAGATTCCAATAAGAAGTCTCCCGAGTTAGCTCATGTTCCGGTTGTCAATGAATTTAGTGATGTGTTTTCTAGTGAGTACTCTATGCCTCCGGATCGTGAGATAGAGTTTTGTATTGACTTAGTGCCCGGTACCGCACCTATCTCTAAAGCACCCTATAGAATGGCTCCGCCGAGTTAAAAGAGTTGAAGGTCCAATTGCAAGAATTGTTAGACCGAGGTTTTATTCGTCTAGTGTGTCTCCGTGGGGAGCACCGGTCTTGTTTGTTAGGAAGAAGGATGGTACCTTACGATTGTGTATTGACTATCGTTTGTTGAACCAAGCCACCATTAAGAATAAATATCCCCTTCCGCATATAGATGATTTGTTTGACCAACTCCAAGGTTCCGTTATCTACTCAAAGCTTGATTTGAGAAGCGGATACCATCGCTGAAGATTAGACCAGGATGATATTGCTAAGACAGCTTTCCAGGACTAGATATGGTCATTATGAGTTTGTTGTGATGCCTTTCGGGTTGACTAATGCTCCACTGCTTTTATGGATATGATGAACCGTGTCTTCAAGCCTTATCTTGATAGCTTTGTGGTGGTATTCATAGACGATATTCTTGTTTACTCTAAGTCCCAGGAAGAGCACGAGAATCATTTGAGGATTGTCTTGTCCATTCTTCGTGAGAAGCAGTTGTACGCTAAGTTCAGTAAGTGCGAGTTTTGGCTTGAGCAGATTTCTTTCTTGGGGCATGTTGTGTCGAGTTCGGGAATTTCCGTGGATCCTTCAAAGATTGAAGCCGTGGTTAATTGGAAGCAACCTTCGACTGTGACCGAGGTCCGTAGTTTTCTTGGTTTGGCAGGGTATTATCGGAGGTTCATTGAAGGGTTTTCTCGGATTGCGACTCCGTTGACTAGGTTGACTCGGAAAGATGTATCGTTTGTATGGGATTCCAAGTGTGAAGCAAGCTTTGATGAATTGAAGAAGAGGTTGACAACGGCTCCTATTCTTACCCTTCCGGATGGTTGCGAGAATTTTGTTATTTATAGTGATGCCTCGAAGGCGGGTTTGGGATGTGTGTTGATGCAAAATGGGAAAGTGATTGCGTATGCCTCTAGGAAGTTATCACCGGCGGAACAGAATTACCCTACTCATGATATGGAGTTGGCGGCGATTGTATTTGCGTTGCATAAGTGGAAGCATTATCTTTATGGAGCGAAATTTGAGATTTTTACCGACCATAAAAGTTTGAAGTATTTGTTTACCCAAAAGGAGTTGAATAATCGGCAAAGGAGATGGTTAGAGTTTTTGAAGGATTTTGATTGTATAATTTCTTATCATTCGGGGAAGGCAAATGTTGTAGCGGATGCGATTAGCCGAAAGGCGTATGTGACAGCTTTGAGTTCTCGAGAGTTGAAGAGTGAAGTAATCGTTGCGAATGTTCGAGCCGTTCCGACTTTGTATGGAGACTTGAAGGAAGCTCAACAAGGTGATCCGGAGTTGAAGAAAATTTTAGATCAAGTGCAAGATGGGAAAGCCGGGGAATTTGCTTTGAATAGAGATGGGATTTTAACTTTCCAAGGGAGAATTTGCGTTCCTTCATCGCCGGAAATCAAGAAGCGTGTTTTAGAGGATGGCCATAAGTCTAAGTTTGCGATTCATCCGGGGAGTACCAAAATGTATCAAGACTTGAAGCATGGGTATTGGTGGAATGGTATGAAGAGGGAAATAGCGGATTATGTATCTAAGTGTTTGACTTGTCAACCGTATTAAGGCGTAACATCAAAGACCGGCGGGACTACTTCAACCATTAGATATTCCGGAGTGGAAATGGGAAGGGATCTCGATGGATTTTGTGTCAGGTTTACCTCTCACCGCGAAGAAGATGGATGCTATTTGGGTTATTGTGAATCGGTTGACGAAGTCGGCTCATTTTCTTCCGGTATCAACCAAGTTTTCGTTGGAGAAGTTAGCTCAGTTATATATGAAAGAGATCGTTCGACTGCATGGGGTTCCGGTTAGTATTGTTTCCGACAGAGATCCGAGGTTTACTTCTAGATTTTGGAGAGCATTGCATGAAGCCTTGGGTTCTAAGTTGTGTTTTAGTACGGCGTTTCATCCTCAAACCGACGGTCAGTCCGAGAGAACTATTCAGATACTTGAGGATATGTTACGGGCTTGTGTGATGGATTTCCAATTATCTTGGGAGGATCATCTACCGTTAGTTGAGTTTGCTTACAACAACAGTTATCAGTCTAGTATTGAGATGGCTCCGTATGAAGCGTTATATGGTAGGAAGTGCCGATCTCCGATGTGTTGGGACGAGGTTGGTGAAGCGAGACTTTGGGGCCCAGATTTGGTTCGTGATTCTACGGAGAAGATTAAGGTGATTCGGGATAGATTGAAGACGGCTCAGAGTAGACAGAAAAGCTACGCCGACAATAGACGACGGGATTTATCTTTTCAGGTGGGTGACTTTGTGTTCTTGAAGGTTTCTCCGAGGACGGGAATTAAAAGGTTTGGTAATAAGGGTAAGTTGGCTCCGAGGTTTGTAGGACCGTTTGATATTCTAGAGAAGATAGGGGAATTGGCTTACCGGTTGGCGTTGCCTCCGTCTTTCTCTTTGCTTCATGATGTGTTTCACGTTTCTATGTTAAGGAAGTATTGTCATGACCCTCCCATGTTTTGAGCTCTCCTCCCGATGATGTCCAAGCGGACATGTCTTATGTTGAAGAGCCATTAAGAGTCTTAGAATTCCAAGTTAAGGAGTTGAGAACTAAGAGTATCCCGATAGTAAAAGTCCTTTGGAAGAATCATACCGTCGAGGAAGCAACGTGGGAGCTAGAGTCGGAGATGAGGGCGAAATACCCTTGGTTGTTTGAGAATTCAAGTAAGTCTTCTAAAATTCGGGTCGAATTTTCTTTAAGGGGGAGTGAGTGTGACGACCCCAACCCTAGGCACTCATTTTAAATATTAAATTATATGCTTTTAATATTTATGTTATCTTTATGTGTTCAATTATGTCTTTAAATTCTTAAATTAAGATAAATTGGGTGAAAAGTAAATTTAGGATCTTATAAGAATTTATTAGACATTAAATAAAGAAACTTGGAGAAAATAATAAAAATGGGAATATGCTAAATAGTGTAGGGAGGTTAAATGAGTAGGATGAATTAATGAGATAAGGATTTATTTTATTTTTAAGTTAAATTGAAAGCCTTGGTTTTCTTAGAATTGTAGGAGGGGCCATAAAAGGTCTTGCTTTCTCCCTAGGTGACAAGTGTCCACCCCTTTTACCTCCTTACTCTTACCCCCCTCTCCCTCCATCATTCATACTTCTTCCTTCCTAGAGAAAGCCTTAGAGAAATTTCCATGGAAGCTCTCACCTCATCTCCTTGAAGCCCAAGCAAATTCTTCACCAAATCCAAGTCTAAGAGCACCATTGAAGTTGGATCACCTAGAGGAATTCATCAAGTTAAAAAGATCAATCTTTCCTTATAAAATCCAAAGGTGAGTTGTTATGATTCCCTTCTTCTATGTGTTCATGAGTTCTTTGATTATTGTTCTTGGCTTGATGATGTTGATTTCTTGCTTGGAAACCTAAATGGGAGTTGAATGATTAGAAAATGACATTGTTGAAGTTAGGGTTCAAGGAAGATCATTAAAAGGGTTTGAAATGGGTGGAATGGGTAGAGATAAATGATCTAGGATTACTTGGTTGTGAGTTTACATGTTTTGAATGGGACTTGGTAAGATGAAGGTATCCTTTGGTGTTCTTGATTTAGCAATGGTAGAAGGAAAGAAGAACTAGGGTTAAAAAGGGGTTAAAAATCTGGAAAATGGGCCGGGAGGAGGCTTGGGCGGTCGCCCACGGGGCTTGGGCGGCCGCCCATCATGGCAGGAAGTCTCAATTGCTTTGAAGTCCACTTGGGCGGTCGCCCAAGTGATGAGGGCGGTCGCCCATACTGGCAGAAACAACAATTTCCCTTGAAGTCCACTTGGGCGGTCGCCCAAGTGGTAAGGGCGGTCGCCCAAGACCCTGAACCAGTTTTTCTAAATTTAAACTAGGATCGTTTAGCAAGTTGTTTGGCCACTTAAAAATGGTGACTCCCACTTAGTAATTGAACTTGAACCTTCATTAAGGCCTTGTATCCTTGTATATGGAATTTGTAGGGTAGGTTAATGATCCCTCATTTCCTTACTTGATGTTATATATATTGTTGTTGATATTGTTTAGTGTATTCATAATTGTTGCACTTTGATATTGTTGGGGCATGAGTATATATTACCATGTGGCTATTGTTTATCCCTTTTTGTGGAGTTTATTTCAAGTAACTACTATGTGCTTGATAATTTGTTAATCACCGATATTGGGGTATAACGTAATACGATCAATTATGGAAGTGTGACCTAATGTGATCGGATTATGTTATACCTGTGACCGTCCCCTCCTGTGGCCACATGTTGGGATTATAGCATCTGTATTGAGCCAAAAGCCTTACAGAGTTGCTACTATCTTATTTGGTTCCCTGAAAAATGGGTCTTATAAGATGTGAGTATTGCTTAAGCAGCTCACTTAAGATTGGAGTATTATTATACCCAATGTTGTACGACTATTGTTCAGACGGGAAAAAGGTAAACCAAAGGTAATGTAAGGTGTTTACAGTTTTTCCAACGTGTTATGTGTTGCATCTATTTGGCATATTGTTGCATCCATAATAGCTTGCTGAGATTTATTCTCACCCCTCTCCCTTTACTGTTTTAGATCCCGAGACAGGCGGACCGGCCAAGTAAGGACGGAGAGGAGTTTGGAGTAATCTTTTGGGTATTGTCGGGGTATGTATAGGGTGACGTATAAAATTGTATTTTGGTAATTCCTTTCTTGGAGTTTGTAATTATAAACTTTAAACTCTACGTCATAACCTTAACCTTTTGTAACTAAACCGTTGACTGTTTTCAAAGTTAGTTATCTCCTCCTCCGATGTGGAGTTGAGTGGAGTTCTTTTGAAATGTTATGTTATTAATGTTTATGTTTGAAAGTCAAAGCAAAGTTTTAAAAGTTTTTGTGTATTTGGGTTAGTTTGAGGACACTCCAACTCGGGACACGTGTAGGTTCCGGGTCGGGGTCCTCACAAAATCCGTCTCCATCTCAAGCACATAAAAATCTGCCGGAAAAATCAAGTCACCAACCCGGACTTCAACATCTCTCACTACCCCCTTGGGGTATGCGTTTGACTTATCCGCCAACTGTATAACCACTCGGGTATCCTCCAAGTTACCCAATTTAAGGTCTTCAAACAATGTATAAGGCATAACATTGATTGAAGCCCCTAAATCGAGCATAGCCTTCTGCACCGAGCTACCCCTCAACGATATCGGAACCACGAACATACCCGGATCACTACACTTTTTGGGCATCTTTTTCTGATAAACTGCGCTCACATGCTCAATCACCTTCACTTTCTTCATTGCCTTCAGCTTATTATTCCTCTTGGTAGTACACAGTTCCTTCAAGAATTTGGCATATCTAGGAACTGTTTTGAGAAGATCCAAGAAAGGAATATTTACTTCAATATTCTTGAAGGTATCAAACATGCTCTTCTCCGACCCTTGTGAAGTATCTCTGCTCAATGCCATTGGAAAAGGAACTTCCGGCTCATAGACACGACATGGTGGTGGAACATATTTCTCGAAAACCTTCTCTTTCTGTACATCCTTCTCTACCACCAACTCCGGCTCAACTCTCTTGTCAACCTTCTATTCAGCATCTATAGAAACCATCTGTCCATCAACTTTCTTCTTCCGCCTCACATACACTGCGCTAACATTTTGCTTCGGAAGATTTTCAGTTTGAGGTGATGATTTTTCCGCCTCTCTAGCTTCCATTCTCACTACTGCCGCTGCAATTTGTCCCACCTGCCTCGTCAAATCACTGATGCTAGCATCGGTCTTCTGTTGATACTGTTGCAAACCGCTTGAAAAGGTAGTCATACTTTGAGTCAGTGTACGGAACATGTCATCTGTAGACTGCTGCTGCTGCTGCTGTGGTGGTTGTCCCCATCTATCATAGGGTAGATTACCCCCATAGTTATACTGTCTCTGCTGCTGCTGTGGGAACCCAACTGAATTCACATTCTCCCGACCTTCTGTCCGACTCAACAGTAACTGCTTCATCATACATTTCAACTCCTTGACCTCGGGCTCAAGCTTCTCATTCTCCCCACTGCTTGTGCCCATAACACTAACCTGTCTGACAGTGGATCTCCTCCCATGTGTTCGGGTACTCCTTGCTAGCTCCTCTACTAATTTCTGGGCCTCTGCAGTGGTTTTGTTCAGAATACTTCCCCCACAAGAAGAGTCAACCAACCTCTTATCCTGATCAGAAAGTCCCCCGTGAAAGTACATAATCAACTGCTCTTCATCATACCCATGATAAGGACAACTCCTGGTGAGAGTATGAAACTGGTTGTAATACTCGTAAAAGGACTCATCCGCCTTCTGCTCCATGTTACTGATGTCCCTTTTCATGACATTAATCTGGTTCACCGGAAAGAACTCATCCAAAAATGCCTCCTTCGTCTGCTGCCAGGTGGTTATACTGTTCGGGGCCATGTGATAATACCACATGTTAGCTCTGTCCTTCAAGGTGAAGGAGAAGGCTCGAAGAAGAAGCTGCTCAATTGGAAAATTAGCAGGCTTCATGCTGTTGCAAACTTGCACGAACTGAGATACGTGCTGATTCGGGTTTTTTCCGGGTAACCCACTGAAACTAGGCAATTGATTTAGTAACCCCGGCTTCAACTCAAATGTAACTCCCGCAGGCAAAGCAGGAAAAGTAACTGCCTGCGGTTGCTCCGTCCAATTAGGAGCAGTTTTTTGCCTGAGTGTCTGAGGTGCTCTATTACCCATCTCTTTCTTGATAGTCCTTTCGATTTCTGGATCAAGAAGCTCAAGAGAATAATCAGTAGAACGGGTATGGACCAAACAATGATTCACACCACGAAGGGACAGGGGGTGAAACTAATAAAGAGATAAAAGACAAACAAATAAAATAAAATGACAGAAATTAAATAAGAACACAAACAAATAAACACCGTTCCCCGGCAACGGCGCCAAAATTTGATAGGCTTTATCGTAACACCTACAAATTACTACAAGGACCCCTAATAATGTAGATAGTGAAAGTCCAGGATCGATCTCAGGGAACAGTTATTTGGTTGTGTAATTGCCACTTAGCAAGATTGGGGGATTTGTTTTGAATTGATGTTGTAATTAAACTATAGCAAGAAATAATAAAGTTGTAAACAATAATAAAAAGGAGACTTTGGATCATCGTTCTATCCCCCATTCTATTCCTGAATATCATTGATTAAATTCCTTCCCTTATTCCCTTATTCACTCAATCACGAGATATATTTCAATCTCTATTTCTTTCTTTGATAATAGTTAATAGCGGCGACACGCTCAACTAAGAACCCTAATTGATAATCAAACTAAGCCAACACGATCAATAATTCGATTAAGCAATTGATTTGATTTAAGAAATTAAGATTGAGAATAATCACTAATATACTTTCACTTAGATGATTATCTAGTTTTACCCAAATCATAAATCAAGATGACACATACAAGATTTGTGAAATTGCTACGATGAAAACCCTAATCCGACACGATAGAAGAGATTTATAGCAGTAATTAATCACAAGAATTAAGAAATTGATCAAGTTTCTAAACCCTAGTAATCAATAATAATCAAGCAATACAAGTAAAACTATGAAATAGGGAAATAATTGGGAGAAGAAATCAAACCTCAATTCATTAAAAGAATAGTTCAAGAACCTTAATCCAAAGTATAGAGTTTAGCCCTCCATGAAAATCAAAAGCTTCAATATTGTTTCTAGGAAAAACTAAAATAAAAGATATCTCCCCTAAACAAGTTGGAAAGGAGTATATATACTCCTCCCATAAAATAACCTAGTCTAAAAAAAACAAAAATAAAATAAATTCAAATAAATTAAATACCCAAACTCGGCCCAAACACACGCTGCCTGCGATGCCGCTTCAACGCCTAGGGCACGAGTCGTGCTGGGAGGGACAACTCGTCCCCGTCTGCTGCGTCTCTGATTCTGCCGTCCCCTTTATGGGGAATACTTGATTGATGTCGGGACGACTCGTCCCCTGAAGCAAATTTCCAGAATTCTTCAATCTTTGACCTCTCTTGATTCTTTGGCTTGATTTTGTTGGCTTCCATGGATGTTGAGATGATGTTCTTGAGCTCCTTGAGAACCAAATTCAATTACAAGGTAAACACTCTCTAAATCTCCCTCTCATTACATTGTTTCTCAATAATTTCTCACAATACATGATTCACTCAAAAATACATCAAACCTATACTAAATACATGGAAATTGAATATAAAATGAACGGAAAATATTGGAATTACATAGTATAAAATACGCCACATCAAATACCCCCACGCTTAGACCATTACTCGTCCCTGGGTAATATCCTAAACTCCAATCTAACACCGGTCTAAAAACAGATGCATGGGAGGTAAATGACTCCTATACTCCTCTAATCTGCCAACAAAACAATGTCAACCAAAATAAAAATAACCATCGGAGTATAGAAACTCCGTCTCCTTATAACACCAAAATAAAAACAATGAAAATAATGACCTTAGCTTGATACCCACTCCCATAGTAAACGGTATCCAAACTAAGGTCCATACACAAAAGCCAAGGGGAACTAAAAATGTCCTATGTTTCCCCCACGCTTGGCTCACACTACATACACCCTCATAAAAAGAAATCTATGCAAGGTTGCGATCCTTAAACAAAGATTTACCTCGTGAAAAGCACCAACACCCCTTATAACTCCAACAGTGAACGAGGGTTTCTAAATCCTAGGCACCACTATCCGAACCTCCTACTCCAATAATGGTCCTACCCGATACTCCAAACCTCCCTTATGTCTCCACTCCGGTGATATAACAGATAGAAAATACTCAATTCTCACCTTTTGCCTAGGTGCCGTTTCCGGTTTTCACCTAGTCTCTCATTTTTTTCTTTTTTTCATTTTTTTTTCAAAACACACCCTCTCCTTTTGCCTAAGTGCCCTCTCGGGTTTTCACTTAGCCTCACTTTTGTTTTTGTTTTTGTTTTTGTGTTTTTTTTTTTTTTTTTAAAGCGAAATTTACAATGATACAATCTCCCTATACCCCCACGCTTAAACTAGACATTGTCCTCAATGGATTAAACAATTAAAAATAGAACAATAAAAACATGGGGGAAAGGGCACCAAGGGACTAAATAAAGGGACGGGAGGCTCCACCAACATGAGCCTCATCAATGTAAGGGGGATGAAAGTAATCTTCATTTACCTCTAGAAGATGTTTGGTTTCCATGACATGCCTCCCAGTTGGAGACCATTTCAGCTTCCCCTTCTTCTTCTCCTTTGCTTTCTTCCTTGGTGGCTCTCCTTTCTTTTTCTCACTCTTCACTTGTGGAGACTCATCAATATCTACCGCACCTCCATCCTTGATACTCGGCTCCCTCAAGTCCATAGCACAAACTTTCTGAACATTGTTCTTAGGAAAATTCTTCTCATCAAACATATCAAACCCAATTTTCTTCTCATCGAACTCCATCGTCACAGAACCACTAGCCACATCTAGCTTGGTATGAGAAGTAGACATAAACGGCCTACCCAACAGAATAGGAGCCTCAAAATCCGTCTCCATCTCAAGCACATAAAAATCTGTCGGGAAAATCAAGTCACCAACCCGGACTTCAACATCTCTCACTACCCCCTTGGGGTATGCGTTGGACTTATCCGCCAACTGTATAACCACTCGGGTATTCTCCAAGTTACCCAATTTAAGGTCTTCAAACAATGTATAAGGCATAACATTGATTGAAGCCCCTAAATCGAGCATAGCCTTCTGCACCGAGCTACCCCTCAACGATATCGGAACCACGAACATGCCCGGATCACTACACTTTTTGGGCATCTTTTTCTGATAAACTGCGCTCACGTGCTCAATCACCTTCACTTTCTTCATGGACTTCAGCTTATTATTCCTCTTGGTAGTACACAGTTCCTTCAAGAATTTGGCATATCTAGGAACTGTTTTGAGAAGATCCAAGAAAGGAATATTTACTTCAATATTCTTGAAGGTATCAAACATGCTCTTCTCCGACTCTTGTGAAGTATCTCTGCTCAATGCCATTGGAAAAGGAACTTTCGGCTCATAGACACGACATGGTGGTGGAACATATTTCTCGAAAACCTTCTCTTTCTGTACATCCTTCTCTATCACCAACTCCGGCTCAACTCTCTTGTCAACCTTCTGTTCAGCATCTATAGAAACCATCTGTCCATCAACTTTCTTCTTCCGCCTCACATACACTGCGCTAACATTTTGCTTCGGAAGGTTTTCAGTTTGAGGTGATGATTTTGCCGCCTCTCTAGCTTCCATTCTCACTACTGCCTCTGCAATTTGGCCCACCTGCCTCGTCAAATCACTGATGCTAGCATCGGTCTTCTGTTGATACTGTTGCAAACCGCTTGAAAAGGTAGTCATACTTTGAGTCAGTGTACGGAACATGTCATTCGTAGGCTAGCTGCCGCCTTCTTTGGTGGTTGTCCCCATCTATCATGGGGTTGATTACCCCCATAGTTATACGTCTCGCTTCTTTGTGGGAACCCAACTGAATTCACATTCTCCCGACCTTCTGTCCGACTCAACAGTAACTGCTTCATCATACATTTCAACTCCTTGACCTCGGACTCAAGCTTCTCATTCTCCCCACTGCTTGTGCCCATAGCACTATCCTGTCTGACACTGGATCTCCTCCCATGTGTTCGGGTACTCCTTGCTAGCTCCTCTAGTAATTTCTGGGCCTCTGCAGTGGTTTTGTTCAGAATACTTCCCCCACAAGAAGAGTCAACCAACCTCTTATCCTGATCAGAAAGTCCCCCGTGAAAGTACATAATCAACTGCTCTTCATCATACCCATGATAAGGACAACTCCTGGTGAGAGTATGAAACCGGTTGTAATACTCGTAAAAGGACTCATCCGCCTTCTGCTCCATGTTACTGATGTCCTTTTTCATGACATTAATCTGGTTCACCGGAAATAACTCATCCAAAAACGCCTCCTTCATCTGCTGCCAGGTGGTTATACTGTTCGGGGCCAGGTGATAATACCACATGTTAGCTCTGTCCTTCAAGGTGAAGGAGAAGGCTCGAAGAAGAAGCTGCTCAATTGGAAAATTAGCAGGCTTCATGCTGTTGCAAACTTGCACGAACTGAGATACGTGCTGATTCGGGTTTTCTCCGGGTAACCCACTGAAACTAGGCAATTGATTTAGTAACCCCGGCTTCAACTCAAATGTAACTCCCGCAGGCAAAGCAGGAAAAGTAACTGCCTGCGGTTGCTCCGTCCAATTAGGAGCAGTTTTTTGCCTGAGTGTCTGAGGTGCTCTATCACCCATCTCTTTCTTGATAGTCCTTTCGATTTCTGGATCAAGAAGCTCAAGAGAATAATCAGTAGAACGGGTATGGACCAAACAATGATCCACACCACGAAGGGACAGGGGGTGAAACTAATAAAAAGATAAAAGACAAACAAATAAAATAAAATGACAAAAATTAAATAAGAACACAAACAAATAAACACCGTTCCCCGGCAACGGCGCCAAAATTTGATAGGCTTTATCGCAACACCTACAAATTACTACAAGGACCCCTAATAATATAGATAGTGAAAGTCCAGGATCGATCTCAGGGAACAGTTATTTGGTTGTGTAATTGCCACTTAGCAAGATTGGGGGATTTGTTTTGAATTGATGTTGTAATTAAACTATAGCAAGAAATAATAAAGTTGTAAACAATAATAAAAAAGAGACTTTGGATCATCGTTCTATCCCCATTCTATTCCTGAATATCATTGATTAAATTCCTTCCCTTATTCCCCTATTCACTCAATCACGAGATATATTTCAATCTCTATTTCTTTCTTTGATAATAGTTAATAGCGGCGACACGCTCAACTAAGAACCCTGATTGATAATCAAACTAAGTCGACACGATCAATAATTCGATTAAGCAATTGATTTGATTTAAGAAATTAAGATTGAGAATAATCACTAATATACTTTCACTTAGATGATTATCTAGTTTTACCCAAATCATAAATCAAGATGACACATACAAGATTTGTGAAATTGCTACGATGAAAACCCTAATTCGACACGGTAGAAGAGATTTCTAGCAGTAATTAATCACAAGAATTAATAAATTGATCAAGTTTCTAAACCCTAGTAATCAATAATAATCAAGCAATACAAGTAAAACTATGAAATAGGGAAATAATTGGGAGAAGAAATCAAACCTCAATTCATTAATAGAATAGTTCAAGAACCTTAATCCAAAGTATAGAGTTTAGCCCTCCATGAAAATCAAAAGCTTCAATATTGTTTCTAGGAAAAACTAAAATAAAAGATATCTCCCCTAAACAAGTTGGAAAGGAGTATATATACTCCTCCCATAAAATAACCTAGTCTAAAAAAAAAAAAATTCAAAAAAATTAAATACCCAAACTCGGCCCAAACACACGCTGCCTGCGATGCCGCTTCAACGCCTAGGGCACGAGTCGTGCTGGGAGGGACGACTCGTCCCCGTCTGCTGCGTCTCTGATTCTGCCGTCCCCTTTATGGGGAATACTTGGCTGATGTCGGGACGACTCGTCCCCTGAAGCAAATTTCCAGAATTCTTCAATCTTTGACCTCTCTTGATTCTTTGGCTTGATTTTGTTGGCTTCCATGGATGTTGAGATGATGTTCTTGAGCTCCTTGAGAATCAAATTCAATTACAAGGTAAACACTCTCTAAATCTCCCTCTCATTACATTGTTTCTCAATAATTTCTCACAATACATGATTCACTCAAAAATACATCAAACTTATACTAAATACATGGAAATTGAATATAAAATGAACGAAAAACATAGGAATTACATAGTATAAAATACGCCACATCATTAGGATTTAATAAAAATGTTTACATTTGGCCGTGGCCTTGGCGCCTAGTCAACGCTTATCTCTTCTAGTCAACGGGTCCCGCGGGATCCCGCGTCCCGCAAATGGGACGGGATGGGACGGAGTATTTTAGTCCCGTCCCGTTTTGTCCCGTCCTATCTCGTCCCGTTCCCGTCGTGGGACAACATAATTTCGTCTCGTTCCGTTCCGTATTTCCGTATTGACGGCTTTAGTGAAAAGTCAAACCAGGTATGTAAGTCCGGAACGGAGGGAGTATACTAGAAGATCATCTAATATGCTATGCACGGAGCAGGGGTGGTGCAGTACTAAAGACAAACAACTTATAAGGCCAGGGTGCAGTAGGCCTGCGGGTAGTTGTTGCATCAATTCCTCTATCAAAATTTAATGGACAAGATTTGTCATGAGCTTAGTATTCCGTCCGGCTCACTTCAAAATTTTTGAATTTTTAGAATACGATAAGAAAAAAAAGGGGAGAAATAATAATTTAGGGCCAAAACTCATATGATAATTAAAAAAAGGGGAAATGACATTTTAGAGACAGAACTCATAGTTCTTTTTTTAAGCTAAGAAAAAAGCGTTTTGTGCGCGCGGCCGAGGCCGAACCACATCAGACGCTTTCACTTCTGAATAGGATCCAGCCTCTTCTCTTTCTTTTCCGTGAATCGAGACCATGAAAACTCAAATTAACAGGTTAAAATATTTGACAATCGAATCAAAACAGGAAGCAATTGAATGGTTCTTCAAACCGTCCCCAACTATGACCTTAGTGCTATTTGAGGAGCTTCAAATCTGGGGAATGGATATGGCGTCGGAGGTACGCTTGACTGATTGGGGAATTTTTTGGTACAAATATGGTTGATGGAACTCTAAATAAGACTCCATTCATTTCGTTATTGGCTGCAATGGATGTAAGAAAACCTAGACTTTTGCTATATTGGTTGGTGTTATTGAGTGTAGTATTAATATTAAAGAGTCTAAATATTAATATTAAAAAAAGTGTCGGTGCATTGTTGTGTTCTAAGTGTTAGTTCATGCTTTTAGTTACTTTTAGTTAAGTGTCAATATAAAAAAATGTCGCCGTAAAAGATTGTCGGTGTACATATTATTAAATGCAGTTTTAGTATAAAAAAATGTCGCAGTTAGTGTAAAATATTGACGGTGTAAAAGAGTGTCAGTGAATATATTATTATGTGTCAGTGTTAAAGAGTGTTATTGTTAGTGTAAAACAATATCAGTGTTAGTGTTAGGCTCCGTTTGTTTCGACTTAAAACGTTTTCGGTAAATAATTTTTGTAAAATAACTCGTTTTCCGGTGTTTGGTTGTTTTTCGGAAACGTTTTCCCCATTTTTCGGTGTTTGGTTGTTTTCCGGAAAATATTTTCCGTAAAATAACTCGTTTTCCGGTGTTTGGTTGTTTTCCGTAGGGGTGTGCTCGGTACGGTTTGGCTCGGTTTTAGGCTAAAACCGTTACCGAATCAAAAGTATTCGGTTTCTAATTTTAACAAACCGGCACCACTCGATTTTAGCTCGATTCGGTGTAGTCGGTTTTCGGCTTCGGTAAGTGTCGGTTAGGTAATATTCGGTCTTAAAACCAATCCACCAAAACAACACACACACAACCATAAAAAAAAACACTGTCCATAAAAAAACAGTATATAACACAAAGACACAACAGATCCTAAATAAAACATCCAAGCAAAGAAGAGCCAAGTTTAAACCCCCAAAGTATAACCAGTAATTCAATTTCAAGGTCACTAGTTTTAAAAATTCATCAAAAATCCACAGAGAGGAAAGCACAAAACAATATATGACACAAAGACGCAACATATGGAGTAGAACAACAGAGAAATAATAGCAAAACTAACATCAAAATATCATAAACTTTTTATGTTTCACACGAGATTTATTTTGACTATAGATAAACTAAAGAAATAAGGGATAATCGAAAAAGGGAGAAAAATCACCTGTAGAGGGGAGGTTTGGACCGAACAGTCTGAACTGCAAGGTTAAACGGCGACGATGAATATTACGACGGAGACGGAGGCGATGACGATTGCGAATTGCGATCAAGCGATGGGGAGGCGAATACGAGGCGTCTGGCTGGTTAAACTTCAAAGGATATTTAATTTGGATAATTGGCCAAATTAAAGGATATTTAAGGGAAGGGATGACGACGGAATGTGACTGAGCCGTGAGGTTAAAGAGGAGTATTTAATTTGGCTAATTGGCTTTTGACATTGACAAGATTTACTAAATCTTGTAAATTTTGAAGAAAATATTTATTTATTTAATATATATGGAAATTGAATATATGTAAAATTATAGTAAATATTATGAATATTTATTATTTAGAAGCATATCGGTACGGTTCGGTGTGAGTAATCGGTGTGAAATCATGTATCCTAAACCGAACCAATAGATTCGATTTTTCAATATTTCATAAACCGTATCTATCCAATTAACCGTTGGTACGGTTTTTCGGTGTCGGTTTTTTCGGTTTTATTCGATTTTTTTCGATTTTTCGGTTTTTCTGCTCCCCCCTAGTTTTCCGAAAAACGTTTTCCCCATTTTCCGGTGTTTGATTGTTTTTCGAAAAATGTTTTTTTCCGTAAAATAACTCGTTTTCTGGTGTTTGATTGTTTTCTGAAAAATAGAGAAAACGTTTTTCGAAAAAAAATTTACGCCATTCCTAAGTAAAACAACTTACGGATTTTTCCTAATTAAAACATTTTTCGAAAAACGGTGCCCTTCATGTACAACTCATATTTCACAAGGTACAACATTTTACTTCCTCATTCTAATAATAATAATAATAATAATAATAATATATATATATATATATATATATATATATATATATATATATTCATAATAATAATAATAATAATAATAATAATAATAATAATAATATATATATATATATATATTTATCGAAAAATATTTTCATTAAATACATGAAAATATTTTTCGGAAAACATTTTCCTTACCAAACAATCGAAAACATGTTTATCTCATTTTCGGAAAACATTTTCATTTTTTGAAAAACATCTTCATTTTCCGAAAAAACATCTGCATTTTCCGAAAAAACATCTTCATTTTCCGGAAAACATTTTACAAAAAAATATTTTCCGAAAAATGTGTTACGTCAAAACAAACAGAGCCTTAGTATGGGAAAGACAACGAGCGGGGGAAGCGGTACATATGTACTTAAGTGTCAGTGACGTAAAGATGATTTTTCCTTAAGTTTTAAAAAGAAATATTTTAAGACCAACTAATAAAAAAATATTTTATCCATGAATATAAAAAATTAAAAATATATTTTATAAATACAATTTGTATTGTAATATAAAATAATTAATTATAAAATAAGATCAGGGGCGGATCCGGGGGGGGCAGGTGGGGGCACTCGCCCCCCCCAGCGGCGGAAATGTAGTGGAATTTTTTTTTTTTTGCCCCCACCATATTTTTGTTATATATGTATATATATAATTAACTTCGAGATTAAAATCAGTGAGTGGTGTGGTTCAGTGGTAGAAGGGGTGAAGTTAAAGCTTTTAGTGTTTCCTTTCAATTCCATGTTCGAACCCTGCTACCTACATTTTCAATTAATTTTGTCTTCCATCTTTGCTCTTCTTTCTCTTAACAGTTTTGTTTTTCTCTTTCTCCTAATTTCCTCACATTTTTTCAATCTTAATTAATTCGTTAGGCTTTTCCCATTTTTTTTGTTTTTGGTCTTTCTTCCTATTATCCCAAGTTTAATTAGCAAATTTGAATTTCTTTTTTGTACGAGTAATATATTTTAATAAATTGTTTGCGTTAAATACTTCAACATTATTTCAATCGCTCTTTGAATTATTTACTTTTATCATTTTTGTTAACTAAAATACATTGTATTTCATGGATCCGACCCATTTTTTACTTGTCCGACCCGAAAAAAAAATTTCGGGGACGCTGCCCCCGAACCCCCGTGTAATCTTGCCCCCCCCCCCTCGGCCAATTCCTGGCTCCGCCCCTGAATAAGACATTAAATTTTTCTGGCGATAAATAATTTTATAATTTGACAATTGAATAATTGTCATCTAACATATAATGTCGGCTGACAAAGCACGAAAATATATCTTTTTTACAAGATATCTTTTGACATAATATAGTAAACGCTTGATTTTTTACGTCTGGATCAAATATAATGCTTGATCTTTTAACATAATATAATATAATATAGTAAACTTGTTGAGAGAATATTGAAAACAAATTTGTAAGCTTGATGGGTACGTGTGAACGGCTTAATTGTTAAACCGCAACTGCACAATCTATATTACAATAGAGATCAAATCTAACCGCCACACAAAGAGTGGCTCAGATTTGAACTCGCAAAAGATAAAGAGCGGCCTAGATTTAAAGTTGAAAAAAATAAAAAAAACACTCTCCTACACCGGTTACTAACTGATGCAAATAATTAATAATTTTTATTAACAAAATTGAATTTTCTATGTTGACAGTGTAAAAATAATTATTAATTTTAAGTATTAAGCTAAATGGTGAATTTACTAACAAATATTTTTTTTATTAGAGTAAATTAAATATATTAAAACTTATTCTGAAAAATTTATAATATAAATATGACGTCAATATGTTCTGATTTCTTCCTTCTTATAGAAAATATAATGAAGGGAGACAGTAGATCACAAATAATTGTATTATTTTTTTTTATGAAAAATGAAAACCTAAAAAAAATTCAAATACAATAATTTAGTTTTATTGAAAAAGAAAATGAAAATTTTTCTTTACTCTAGAAAAATAATTCATTATTATATTAGATTATTATTTTGTAGTGACTATAATATCTCCCTAAGATATATCATAAACTCCATAAAAAAAGATAATTTTGTCAATTTATTGAAAAATATTGGATAACTAAAAATGTAAAGGCTATTAATTTGAAATCGTGGTTTTAATAGTACTTGCACATGCATCATTGTTTTAACCGTTTCACAAGTTTTCGATGACATTTTCATATATCGTTTTCATCCTACGTTCTTTAGAAAAAAATATTTTTCATGGCCAAATTATTTCGTTGTTATTTACTGCAAATTAATTACTTAGGTAAAACAGTAAAAGAGAGAGGTCATTTAGGAACAATTCATTAGTTGATTCGTTGAAATGAAATTATGTGTTTATCTAGAGGCTCATTTGTTTTACTCAAGATTCTTTATTCTTTGCCATTTTTATGATCTTTGACAGATATACAAGTAGCTTAAGAAAAGGCTTCATACATAAGTAGAGAAACTATTTCTGTTAATAGGTAAATGACATTGTATGCTGACTAAAAATTTCTCCATCATCTTATTACCGACTATATTCTTTTTTGAGTTGTCCACTTCTGAAACTCGAAATTTGAGAGCGTATGTATATGGGGTTTTTTCCTGATATGATATTATGGTTCTAAGCTCGGGGAAGACCCGACTTAGTAACTTCCTATTTTGGCACATAACCAACTCTCTCTTGGACTCTCCTAAAGCGTTTTGGTCATAGCTTGGTCGGAGGCACATTGTGTGCGTGGGGAGGGGGGATTTTGACTATGAATTTACTTATTTTGTGTGTGTGTGCTTATGTGCCCGTTAGAGAGAGAGCTGGTGGGTGGGTGTGGGTTTATGGGGTGTGAGGGGTGCATATAATATATTTTTATTATGTAGAAGATGCTTCATAAAGGGTGACTCATATAGAGTGCTTAAAGTTTTTTATTTTTTATCGATCACCCAAATCTCAAATGTTTCAGATTTGTTTTTGCCTCCTTTTTATTTTTCTTTTTCTTTGTGTGTGTGTGTGTGGTGGGGGTGGACGTTGATGGGGTGGGGTGAGGGTGGATGTGGATATGGATAGTACAGAATGAAGATGCTTTATTTGTATAATATTTTAATATTTTTTTCATATGATGTACTTAATGTTTTCTATCATAAAATGTTGAAGCTATACCATTGAAAACTTTTCAATGCCACAAATAGGTTGATCCTCAGTTTTCGCTTTTCTTTTAATCACTTTTTCGACATAATTTGTCTCTTTGTTTCCAGGTTAGTTTGATGGTTTTACATAGAAGGTGGCGGGTACTCGATAGTGAATAATAGAGTAGGTTGAAGGTGATAAGAAAAATAATAAAGATAGATTGGGGTACTGACCCGTGCGATCCGCATGGGGGGTCTGTACTAGTCTATAATACAATAGAGGTCAAATCTAACCGCCACACAAAGAGTGGCTCAGATTTGATCTCGCAATAGATAAAGAGCGGCCTAGATTTAAAGTTGCAAAAAATAAAAAAAACCTCCTACACCGATTACTAACTGATGTAAATAATTAATAATTTTTATTAACAAAATTGAATTTTACTATGTTGACAGTGTAAAAATAATTATTAATTTTAAGTATTAAGCTAAATGGTGAATTTACTAACAAATATTTTTTTATTAGAGTAGATTAAATATATTAAAACTTATTGTGAAAAATTTATAATATAAATATGACGTCAATATATTCTGGTTTCTTCCTTCTTATAGAAAATATAATGAAGGGAGGCAGTGGATCACAAATAATGTATTTTTTTTTAATGAAAAATGAATACCTAAAAAAAATTCAAATACAATAATTTAGTTTTATTAAAAAAGAAAATGAAAATTTTTCTTTACTCCAGAAAAATAATTCATTATTATATTAGATTCTTATTTTGTAGTGACTATAATATCTCCCTAAGATATATCATAAACTCCATAAAAAGAATAATTTTGTCAATTTATTGAAAAATATTGGATAACTAAAAATGTAAAGGCTATTAATTTGAAATCGTGGTTTTAATAGTACTTGCACATGCATCATTGTTTTAACCGTTTCACAAGTTTTCGATGACATTTTCATATGTCGTTTTCATCTAACGTTCTTTAGAAAAAAAATATTTTTCATGGCCAAATTATTTCGTTGTTATTTACTGCAAATTATTTACTTAGGTAAAACAGTAAAAGAGAGAGGTCATTTAGAAACAATTCATTACCCTATAGTTGATTCGTTGAAATGAAATTATGTGTTTATCTAGAGGCTCATTTGTTTTGCTCAAGATTCTTTATTCTTTGCCATTTTTATGATCTTTGACATTGTATGCTGACTAAAAATTTCTCCATCATCTTATTACAGACTATATTCCTTTTTGAGTTGTCCACTTCTGAAACTCGAAATTTGAGAGCGTATGTATATGGGATTTTTTTCCTGATCTGATATTATGGTTCTAATCGGTGAAGACCTGACTTAGTAACTTCCTATTTTGGCACATAACCAACTCTCTCTTGGACTCTCCTAAAGCGTTTTGGCCATAGCTTGGTCGGAGGCACATTGTGTGCGTGGTGGGGGGATTTTGACTATGGATTTACTTATTTTATGTGTGTGTGTGTGCGCTTATGTGCCCGTTAGAGAGAGAGCTGGTGGGTGGGTGGGTGGGGGTTCATGGGGTGTGAGGGGTGCATATAATATATTTTTATTATGTAGAAGATGCTTCATAAAGGGTGACTCATATAGAGTGCTTAAAGTTTTCTATTTTTTATCGATCACCCAAATCCCAAATGTTTCAGATTTGTTTTTGCCTCCTTTTTAGTTTTCTTTTTCTTTGTGTGTGTGTGTGGTGGTGGGGGTGGCGGTTGATGGGGTGAGGTGAGGGTGGATGTGAATATGGATAGTACAAAATGAAGATGCTTTGTTTGTATAATATTTTAATATTTTTTTCATATGATGTACTTAATATTATCTATCATAAAATGTTGAAGCTATACCATTGAAAACTTTTCAATGCCACAAATAGGTTGATCCTCAGTTTTCGCTTTTCTTTTAATCACTTTTTCGACTTAGTTTGTCTCTTTGTTTCCAGGTTAGTTTTGATGGTTTTATATAAAAGGTGGCGGGTACTCGATAGTAAATAATAGAGTAGGTTGAAGGTGATGAGAAAAATAATAAAGATAGATTGGGGGTACTGACCCGTGCGGTCCGCACGGGGGGTCGGTACTAGTGTGATTGTAATAGAGATTAGGTAAATGCGAGTCGAATTCCATGTAGACAAAGTTACTATGTATAATACTTGTTTTTTATATAAGAATAATGAAATAAAAAAAAATGATTGGGAGAAAAATTGTTTTTGCCGTTTATCTATAAAGAATATGCAAACTACTATAATTTTGAGTGAAAATTCTTATGATGAAGGATTTCTCGTGATTGAAACTCGAACAACATGTATTCATCAAGTAATCATGTCTTAAATAAAAAATTTATCAAAAATCAAGAATGATACATTATGTTTATACTACTTCTCACGATCAAGCAAGTAAAATCGTATTCTATACTAATCACGGCCTATCTCTCGATTATCCATACATTAGTAATAATCCATTAAGTTTATAAAAATACACGTATTTTCCAATTAAGGATCATTCATAGGCAATTAATCTAATCTCGTGATTAATAGTATCTAGTTTACTTAATATGGTTTCGTTAATTGAGATTCACGACTAATTACTTCTCTCGATTAACTAAAATCATACAAGTAAGGACGTCTACAAAATGTAAGCTTTAATAATGATATGAAAAAAATTGTTTTAAAATGAAGATGAAAAGAGACGCATGATTATAAAGATTAACATACGAGGTTGAGTTTTCAATCCCAAGAATTAGGGGGATTACTCACTAGCCATGGTGATTATTGTAACGACCCTAATTCTAGGCACTATTTTAGCATCCCATTATATGCATTTTATATCAATTGTTGACCTTATGTGCTTATTTTATGTTCTTGATTTTTATGAAGAGTTAAGATGGTTATGAATTAACTTTAGAGCTTTAGGATTTAATGGGAAATAAAATAAAGTAGTATGGTGAAGATTTTAATAAATGAAAATAAATAAAATATGAGTGGTTAGGGTATCTTTGTGTAAATGAAAGAAGTTGAGGTGATAGTTGTACTATCTTAAACCTAGGGGGACTTCATGGTATATTGTTGAAAGATTTAATTAAATGGAGTATGGGGAGGCCATACTCCTACCTTTTTCAATCATCTTCCTCATTTGACCTCCCCACTCCTCCCTCATCTTCTTCTTCCTTCCCAAAATTTTCATGGAAGACCTCCCTCCAATCTTTTCCTTCCAAAAATCCTAGTAAATTCAATCCTTCTTCATTTTACGATCCGGTTGTACTTTCTTGTTCGGGGCGGCGAGGGAAACGCATCAAGCTAGAAAAATCGTTATTTCGTCTCATATTGTTAAGGTGAGTTGTTATGACTTCCCTTCAAATTACATGCTCATGAAATATTTGATGGTGTTATTGTTTGTTATTCTTGTTGTTGATGATTTGGAATACTTCTTGGAGTTGAGGAATGGAATAATGACATAGATGTAGTGTTGTTGTTCATGGGAGATGATAAAGGGCAAGAGAGTATAATTTAAGTGAATTAAAGTTGTTAAACTTGAAATGTGGAGGTATGAAATAGTTAGGAGTGGAATGGTTGATGTTAGTACTGATTTTGGTTCATCTGCAAATAGAGGAAACATGATTTTGGTCACTGGGAATTGGGGTTGCTGATGTTGGTAACTGATGGCTGAATTCTGGGTAAGGGCACGAGTCGTGCCCAGGGGCACGAGTCGTGCCACCCTTGGTCACTCGTGGTACGAGTCGTGAAGGCTAGGGCAGTCGTGCAGGGGTTTATCACGAGTCGTGCTATTGAGCACGAGTCGTGCCTACTCCTGCAGTCTTTGAAGCTATTTCCAAGACTTAGAAACCTAAACTAACTAAGAGATAAATGAACCCTCTTTAACCTAGATTAAAGTAGAATACTTTAGCTACACAATGACATCTTAATTGGTTAAAATGGAATTGTGAAAGTACTTTAAATATTACTAGGAAAACGCTTGGCAACCTTGTTTTGACAACTTAACCAATGTGACTCCAACTTGATAAATTGAGCTTGGACCTTTATAGAGGCCATGTATGGTTGTATATTGACTATGTAGGATTGGTTGATGATACCTTGTTGCCTTACTTGAATCCATATTCATTGATTGTGTTATGCATAGTGTATTAAATAAATGTTGCACTATGATATTGATTGACCATGATTATAATTTATCATGTGGTTATATTTCTTATCCCTTTTGTGGATTTTATTTCAAGTAACTATTATGTGCTTGAACTTGTGTTAATCAGCTGATGTTTGGGGGTATAGCGTAATACGATCAATTATGGAAAGTGTGATCTAATGTGATCGGATTATATTATACCTGTGATCGTCCCCTTCTGTGGCCACAGACTGGGGTTATAGCATCTGTATTGAGCCAAAAGCCTTACAGAGTTGCTACTATCTTATATGGTTCCCTGAAAAATGGGTCTTATAAGAAGTGAATAATGCTCAAGCAGTTCACTAATTAGTGGGGTTTTATCTCCAATGTTGTACGACTATGGTTCAGACGGGAAAAGGTAAACCGAGGTAATGTAAGGTGTTTACAACTTTTCCAATGTGTTATATGCACCTTGATATGTGTTGCATCTTGCTTGGCATATTGCTGCATTCATAATAGCTTGCTGAGATTTATTCTCACCCCTCTTCCTTTAATGTTTTAGATCCCGAGACAGGCGGACCGGCTAAGTAAGGACGAAAAGGAGTTTGGAAGTGATATTTTGAGATTGTCGGGGTATGTATAGGTTGGCGTAGAAAGGTGTATTTTGGTATAATTCCTTTATGGAGATTGTGTATATAAAAACTTAGTTTCTACGTTATAACCGAAATCTTTTGTAACTAAAACAGGTTGTTACTTTTAAAGATGTTCAACTCTTCCTCCAATGTGGAGATGAATGGAGTTATTTTGAAATGATTATGTTAAGTGTGTTTAAGTATGTAAGTTAAATCAAAGTTTTAAAAATTTAGAAAGTTTGGAGTTAGTTTGGGGACGCTCCAGCTCGGGACACGTGTTGGTCTCGGGTTGGGGTCCTCACAATTATGATAACACAAGAATAAGAATAAGACAATAAAAATAAAAGAGAACGAGTAAAAGGTACTTATTAAGGAAATATAAAAGACAATGACTGAAAAATAAACCTCAGAATGCTTTATTTATTCAACTTCAAAATTTTTTAACAAGAACAACAATTAATCTTCAAAATCTTAAGAGTAATAATGTTTATTGAATATAAATATTGCTAGAGTATGGTTACAATAAAATCTGAATGCCTAAAACTGACCCTAACAATGTTTATTTATAGACATAATAGACAAGAGTAAATGCTTTTCAAGAAGCTTCTTTCAAAAGGCCCTAACAATGTTTAACAGTGGTCTTGTAGCAATTTTTCGAAAACAATAAGTTTGGCACGACCGCGTCAACATTTGTGCATGCCCGTGCTGCACGGCCGTGCACTCCTCAACACGCGGTTGTGCTGGCCCTGTTTTGGTTTGGATGCTCATTTTTCCAAGTTGTCACTTCTCGTTTTCCTTTGATCCTTCCATTTGAATGATCATGTCCCAAGCATTATTTGTACCAAAATTGTCTCTAAGTCATGTACAACTACACAAATACACCAACCAAGCATAAAATCTGTATAATAAAATAAAAGAAGCTAAATTAGACTAAATGGTACTAAAACTAAAGTAAATTATGCAATTAAAATGCTATAAATGACTATAAAATAATTATTTATTAATGGGGGGAGAGAGAGTGTTTTTTTTTTTTTTTACTAATGACGACGGAGTGACGAAGGTAGGAGGGAAGCTAAAAAATGCGAGTTTGCATGGTTTAGGGTTGGTGAAAGTTGAAGGAGAAATGTGAACATTTAATAGATAAATGCAGGCCCGGCCCTGCTATGAGATGGGTGAGGCCGTCGTCTAGGGCATCCGAATTTTGTCCAATTTTAAGAATTTCAAAATTTATGTTTTATTATATACTCCCTCCGTCCCGCTAATATTAGCACAAACACTGTTTGCGCGGGAATTAAGAAATATGATATTTTAATAAAATGTTGTGAGTGTAAAAGAATGAGTGGAGAGAGAATGAGTGGAGGGTGTAATAAATTATAATGGTGTTGTGAGTATTAAAATAATGTAGGAGAGAGAATGAGTGGGGTTGGGTGAATATTTTATTAATATAAAATTTCCTTTTTGGGAGTGTGCGGATATTAGCGGGACGCCCAAAAAGGAAAGTGTGCTAATATTAGCGGGACGGAGGGAGTATATATATTAAGTTTACAAAAAGTTCACATCAAGAAGCTCAATTGTAGTGGTAACGTAGATTGCATAAAATCCTAGTTAACAATTTGCTCCAGGTTTGAGCCTTAGCTTAGACATATTTTTTTTCTGCAAGGAAAGTCTCAATCTAGACTTCTCAGCCCAAAATCAGTAGAATCTCAGCCCTAAGCCAAATAGTTTGCCTAGGACCTCAAATTGTACGGGGCCGGCCCTGGATAAATGAAATAAGGATTCAATGTTACAGATATATTTAGTAGATAAGTAGTTAGTATTGAAAAAATGCACAACATTACATTGGAAGGTAATAAAGTGATTTCAATTAATAACATTTTTGTAACAATTTCATCTATAGTATAAATCACACCTCCACTATCTACAGTATTATGAACAGTTTCAAGTGTCAAATTTTCCATTTTGCCCTCACTAAGTTGTCCCTTTTTCATTTTGTCCTAAAAAAAAAATTTTTTTTTTTAAATTAAAAAAATAATTAAAAAAATTTAATTAAAAAAAAAAACGTGTCCTTGGACACGGACTTTTCCTAGTTACGGGATATTCAGTAATTAGTACTCCCTCTGTCCCAAAAAGTTTGTCCCATTTGACTTTTTGTTGAACTTTGACCATAAATATATGACAATTTAATTATGTTCATGAAATTCTAAAAATTCCTATTGATTCACCATTAATAATATTATCAACAACAACTTTTAGAATTTCATAAACATGATTAATCTCTCATAAATTTGTGGTTAAAGTTCAACAAAAAAGTCAAATAAGATAAATATTTTGGAACGAAGGGAGTAATCAATATATATATAAAAGCTGAAGTGAATAAGACATTTCATTTTTCCGCTCAAAATAAGGGTAAAAAAGTAATTTAATGTTCATTCACATTTGTAATTTCAATACCTTAAAATGGGAACAGCTTATTAAAAAATTAGCCGTTTTATATTCCGCTATTTTTTTCAATCTCGGTCTCCATTCTCTCTAGCGTCACTTCCCAAAAAAACATCTCCGCCCTAATCTGCAAATGCATCGCCTCTCTCTCTCTCTTCTTTCATATGCTGCCGCCCCTCCTCTCTCCTCTCTCCTTCCATGTATCGACAGGTAAGCGTTCAAGATCCTTCCTTGTTCTTGAGGATTTTGTTCATTTGATAGAATTCTTGATCCCAATCTCGACTGGGTTTTATGTTTCTGGTGTTGAATTTTAGTTTAAGATCATCATTTTTGATCAATTGGGTTCTGGGGTTTTCTTCATTTTGGGTTAATTTTAGGTTATGGAACTTTAATTTCTTGTGGGTTTGTGTTTGCATTTGGTAATTTGAGTATATTCAGTCTTAATTTTGACTTTCTGTAATCATTGACTGTTCTTGAATAGCGTAAGCTGTTTAGGGTTTTGTTTGGTTTGATTTCACCCTATTTAACAAATTTAATTCCAAGTTTGGATTTTTAGAGTGGAAATTTGAATAAAGTAGTTTGTTTAGGGTGTTAATTGAACCTATCTGTTTTTTTTGTTAATCCTGTTGCAGTGAAATGCCAGAAATAATTAGTATTGTATAAAAAAAATTGGCCTGAAGTTTTGAAATAAAGTAATCGCTTCAATGCTCTTTTTTGGATGGTTGTAGTCCAACCTTATTGATTTATTTTGCTAATTCCATTCTCTTGTGCGATATAAATGCTAATTATAATCTCTGCTAATTTTTCATGTGCTTGGTTGAATAGGAAATGGGGAGTGATTATTACTCCCAGTCTCCCTAGGTTTAACCTAACTGAAAATCTTCGCTCACAAAATTTGTCAATTTCCTTTACTTGCATTTACTATTTCTGTCGTTTATTGGGATATTCTGAGAAGACAAACTCAGGGTTCATTATTTACAAACTGCAGGTTTAGTGTTCTAGGTTGTACTAGGAAATGTTGGAACAGTGATTGGTTTGGTTGAAAAAAAAATATATAGAAAATTGTATGATATGTGATTATCAGTCACATGTCGTAGAGCTAGCAGATTAACACACTCATTGAATTCTGAGTCTGAAGCCTGACCATGCAGATTCTCTCTCTCGTGTGCCCATTTTTTTATGTGATTGCTATTGAAGTTTTGGAAAACAAATTGGGATCTTTATCATTTGTCTCTAATTACTAGGTATGCTTGGAATTCTTCTTACTCCCTTTTATACATGTTTGATTTAATTTTATCTTATATTTTGGGATGCATAAGGCCATAGTTATTAAAAGCGCGCCTAGGCTCGCGCCTAGGCGCGCCTAGGCCCAGGGCGCAGCTTTAGAGCCTGGGGTGCGCCTAGGCTTCGGGCACAACAATTGACCGACAGTTACATCTAATTAAACCTAATACGCGACTAATACACTTCCTCTCCTACGACTCTCTCACGTACACGCACACGCAACATAAGTCCATAGCTCTATATAAGAGTAGCGATTAGCATGATCACTCTGGCGACCTTCGACGAGTATTATTAGCTCTGACAGGTTCGTCACTCGGGCGCGCGCCCGCCTTGCGCCTTGCGACTAGGCTCCAGGCACACCTTCTGCGCCTTGGTGCGCCTTGAGCCTTTAATAACTATGCATAAGGCGTATGAGGTGGAAGATAGTGATGATGATATTGAAGAGCCCGAAGCTGCTCCGGTTCTTGAAGAAGAAGAGGATGAGATTATAGAGTCTGACATTGAGCTTGAAGGCGATGTTGTGGAGCCTGATAATGATCCTCCACAGAAGGTCAGTGGTCATGCATTTTCCATTTACAGCTTTCTGAATTAAAGAAATTTCTTTTTAATTCGGGTATTAACATGTAATTCTGTAGATGGGCGATTCTTCAGTAGAGGTTAGTGAGGAAAATCGTGATGCTGCGCAAGAGGCAAAGGGAAAGGCCATGGAAGCAATTTCTGAAGGCATGTCTCTTTTTAACTTGTCTTCTTTTTCTTAAAGAAGCTTTTGTTTTGCTGGTATTGTAACATGCATATGTACCATTTAAGCACACGTATGTAACTGCACACGTATGCAACAATAAACATTCTAATAAAATAGTGCTCACCAGGCAACCTTGAGGAAGCGTTGAGCATCTCACGGAGGCAATTTTGCTCAACCCTGCTTCTGCCATCATGTATGGAACAAGAGGTGAGATTTCTTCTGAATTTCACCATGTATCCCTGAGATTATTATTTTCTTTGTTTATAAACTCCAATTTGTTTGTTTCTCTCATAATGACTAGCAAAATTAAAGTTTAGAAAGTGAATAACAAAAATATTTTACATCTTTTCCATTGAGTTTTACAAAAAGTTAAACATTTTCATATTGTCCCTTCAATGAAAATTAGACATTCATTTAGGGACGGAGGGAGTATGATTTTGCTTTAACTTAAAGAGTGAATTGTAATAAACATATATGTCCTACAGCAGATGCAGATATGACATCTCTGAATAGCTGGGATGAGGTGAATTATTTATTTATGTCTGAAACTTTCCCTTATTGTTTTCTTGCTTCTTAGTGCTTGTGGATGGAGAATTATCATTTAAATGATCAGCCACAATATCTGATTGATGTTTGCTTTCTTTCATGTACACCTGACTAAGTCTGCATCATGAATAAGTTAAAAGACCTTTGTACCCTTCATGTGCAGGAGCGTGTTCTCTCCGGTGGCCATGGACTTATGGTGCAAGGTTATAATCCTGTAATCAAGACCCTTGCAAAAGATATTGATATACGTCTGAATCACAGGTATGCATTAGAAATTCTCTGAATAAACCAATTCCATCAATACAATCTTTAAGAACATGAATGGCATAAGCCTATGGCCCAAGATCATTACTTTTTACTGTTTACGCTAAATTATAAGGCTTTGGACACATTATTCTTTAGTAATTGAGATTGGGTTAAAAAAAATTGGTTTCATCGGTTGATCTTCATGATTAGGGTTACAAGGATATCCAGCAGGCCAAATGAGGTAATGATTACTGTTGAAGGGGGGAGAAACTTTATTACAGATGCTACAATTGTAACAGTGCCTCTGGGTGTTTTGAAGGCCAACTTAATTGAGTTTGAGCCAAAACTACCTGAGTGGAAATTGTCTGCTATATCAGAGCTAGGTATGGGAAATGAAAATAAGATAGTCTTAAAATTTGATAATGTGTTTTGGCCAAATGTGGAGTATCTAGTGTCTCCTTTTCTTTCTAATGATTTTCTCCTTGAAAACGCATTCTAGAGATATAATTGTATTTATTTCATGTGCACATATATTGATTATGAATGGGAAAGTTTTTAACCTAAGTGATCTTTAAAATGTCTGGGCATCAAGTCCATCCGCTTTGCTTATTTTTCTCTTATATTGTAGGTTTTTCTTCCTTTTGTGCTTCAATTTCTGAAAATCTATTGTCATTATATTACTATTATTGATGTTAATTATGAATTTTGTTTGTTAGGATGTGAATTATAAATTAGTGGCAGTGATAGATCTAAAGTAAAAAATATTCAAGATCACTCATGATCTTCTCCCTATTAAGGATCATCCCCCTATTATTATCTCTTCCATTATTATTTTTTCTATATGTGGGTAGGGATTGTAGTTATCATATTCCTATTATATCTATATAAATAGTGTTCAGATGATCCATACAAGTACATCTTTCATAATATTATTTTTTATCATGTCTTCTTTGTCAACTTTAAGAACGTTTGACGCAAGAAAGTGGTGCAATTTATTGGGTCATTTACAAGAACTTCAACTGATGGTCAAGTCGAAAAGGAACTTGGAGGTGCACGAGCAGAAAAGATAGCGGATCATTGAAGCACGTGAGAAGGGAAAAGATTTGTGAGATGATGAAGTACCTTCAATTTTTTTGGAGAAAATTGTAACTTTTATTATTATTGTCATTATATATTTTTGTTGGGTACCTTTTAATTATATATTTTTTAAAAATCTAAATTAATTTTAGAGTAAGTTTTGGGAGAAACCAGTTTCTCCATAAATTATAAAAAGTCCAATTTTTTTCAACTTGCAAATATTTGACGAATATAAGATCAGTTTAAAAAAACAGGACTTTTTATAATTTATGGAGAAACTAGTTTCCCCCAAAATATTGTGTTAATTTTATAGTTATAGTAACTCTTGATTTAATTTTTGCGATTTATTAAAGTTTATTGATCGTGCGTTTAACGCGCGGATGGCATACTAGTTATTAGTAATTGTACGTGGTGAATAACATTGCTGAAACAAGGTGTCTATTCAAAGACCCAAAAATCAAAACCCTGGTTCCTTCTTGGCTTCTTCAACTCAATAACGCCGCCTCTCTTCCGTCTACAACTGCAGTCTGCCACCCAATTTGATCTCTCCTCAGCACAGTGAGGTGCCGACTGTGTATTTTTTTTTTCTACATGGCCTCCCCCAGCTACAAATTCGGCCAGCAACAATCCACCCTCTCCGGCGAAAATCACTCACCATTAGCGGCCGATCGAGCCTCCACATCAAATTTTCCTGGCCAAACTCACGCACACAGTCCACAACGCCGACCATCAACCTCAGTTATTCTTCTTCATCTACAGAAAGTTGGGCCACATCCCACCCACACCTCTGCCGCTACGACCCTTTCACTCGCCACAGATTCGAATTATGAAATTGGATCTGGGAGGAGGGAGTGACGACGTGAAGGGCTTGTGATTGGATTGGTTTTGATTTTAAATTTGGATTGAAGACTTAGAATTTGGTAGTGGGGTGGTGGCTTTATGTTGATGGTGGTGAAGGGTGAGGTGGTGGTTTTGTGTTGATGGTGGCGTGTGGTCGGAAGGTGATGGGTGGTGGTGGGGAAGGGTGTGGTCATTAGGAAAGACTAAGGGTCGTTTGGTTTGTTGGAAAAAAAGTGAAGAAATGGAATGGTCAATGGAATTGAATTTCTGAAGGAATTGAAATGAAAAAAAACTGATTATAGGAACGGAATGGAATGAAATTGTCATTCAATTCCTTGGCAAATCATGTTTGGTTTGAAAATACAAATTATAGGAATGGAATGAAAGCATATAAAATGTCCAAATTACCCTTTTTTAAATTTTTTTTTTTTTTTTTGGGGAGGGGGTGGGGGTGTGGGTGGAGTAGGTAAGAGCTATGCAAAATGAGTAAAAAAAAATTCCGTGGGGGGTGGGGGGTTGAAATAGGTAGGGGTATGCAAAATAAGTATTTTTTTTTTTGTGAGGGGGTGGGGGGGGGGGTGGGGGTAGACGGGTCTTTAAAAAAAAATTGTGGAGGTGGGGGGGAAATAGGGCAGGGGCTGGATTGGGAGGGGGGGGGGGGGTAGGCAGGGATCTTTTAAATAAATAAAAAAATTTGTGGGGGGTGGGGGGGTAGACAGGGGTCTTTAAAAAAAAAAAATTGTGGGGGTGGGAGGGATGGGGGTGGGGGGTGGGTGGGGTAGGGCAGGGCAGGGACTGGGTGGGGGTGGGTGGGTAGGCAGGTGTAGTGGTGGTTTGGATTTGGGGGTATTTTGGTCAAAAAAAAATTTGAATTTCATTGTCAAAGGAATTGACCATTCCTCCCATATATGGAGGGAATGGCAAATTCCTTCCATTAATGGAATTGACCATTTCAACGGAATGAAAATTTTAAAAAATCTTCAACCAAACATGCTAAAGAATTTGGGGAAATGAAATTAAGCATTCTATTTCCCCATTTTATCACGAACCAAACGCCTCCTAAGAAAAAGAATTGAAAATGGAGTAAATTTTATTTTGAGAGAATGCCCATTTGAGCTAAAAATGTATCATGCCCGATAAGTCTTGACATGGCTAAAATAAACTACAATATGGCTCGGGATTCAAACACGGCAACCCGGAATTTAGACAGCACCTTATCCAACGGTACACTTGTACTTCTTTGAAATAAATTCGAGGTCTAAATATATACTCCCTCCGTCCCGGAACATGATTCACAAACACTGTTTGCACTGATTTTAAGAAGGGAGTATTATATTGAAAGTGTTGTGAGTGTAAAAATAAAATAGGAGAGAGAATGAGTGGAGAAAATAGTAAATTATAATGGTGTTGTGAGTATTAAAATAATGTAGGAGAGAGAATGAGTGGAGGGAATAGTAAAGATTCCTTTCCATTTTAGGTAAGTTTTAAATGTGTGAAGTAAGTTTTGGGACGCCCAAAAGGGAAAGTGTGAAGATTGTTCCGGAACAACAAGCGGCTGAGGGCGATGAAGAAGAAGCCTACTCCAATCCCGCAGGGGTTTCTAACGGCGACAGTAGAAGGAGACAAGGGAGCAAATAAGGAGGTAATTATAGTGAATGATGAGCGAGAAAAGGAAATAGAGCTCGAAAAGCCAAAAGAAGCCGAAGCGAGAATAGAAGGCTCGCAAAAGAGAAAGGCAGGGGAATACATGAAAAATGGAAGAAAGATTAAAGTTTATCACTGGCCGCACACTTCCCAAGTGTCGTCTCTCTATTGTGAAGAAGAAGAAGGCGATACTGCGTCGAATGAGGCGGAGGATGGCGAGAAAGAGTTGAGAAGTTTCAAAGATATGGAGAAGCCCAAGGTGATAGAAAAAGGAAAGGGTGTGGGGGTTAGTCATTTCGGAGAAGAGGACGTTTTCAAGAAGCGAATGGCCGAGATGGCAAGGAGATTGGCGAGCTGGAAAGGGGTGGTGTAGTTGATAATGAGAAGGACTCCTTTGTAGCTCCATTTGCTAGATATATTCAAGAGGCCGAGACAGGCTGCAGTTTTCGTTTGCCCGCTCTATCTAAATATGCAGAGTCACCACCGCCGTAACTCACGTAGCGGGATTTGAGGTGACAATGGCGATTCGACCAAGGACGATGCTTTGTTATGCAAGACTTTTGCTAGTACCTTGGAGCTTCGGGCTTTGGATTGGTTTGTACGACAAAGAACCTGCTAACTCTATATTGGGGTACCAAGACTTTAAGAGAAAAATTTTGGCGAGATTTGGGTCAACGGGAGCTCGACACGGTAGTCTTTGCAGAGGCGATTGGCATTAAGCAAAAGACGGGAGAAGGTCTTGTTACTTACACCAACAGATTTTTATTAATCGCCAATCAAATTGCCGAGATTGGATCCCAAATACGTCATAATGATGTATATGTCGGTCTGCGATCGAATCATTCGGGAGGGAATTAAGAATGAGATTACCTGCGACTTTGAGTGAGTTGCATGAGAGGGTCAAAGCGTACAAGGGGGCGAGGATGTTGATGAAGGAGCTTCTAACACCGGAAAGAAAAGTGTTAAGGATCGGATTGAGTATGTGAAGGAAGGAAATGCCGCTCAGTGAGGAGGTCGAGGGAATCCCGGCGGCGGCGGAGGAGGTCGCAATGGAGGTCGTAATGGAGGCCCGAATGGAGGTCGTGGAGTTAGGTGGGTTATAAGGTTTACAAGGTTGACTGCTACACCAAGTGAAATTCTGCGGGCTGTTGATTTGCCAAAGACCTTTTGAAATGAATGATCTTGGGAGGATTAACATGAATCAATTTTGTAATTATCATCGGGACCAGGGGTCATGAGGCGACAATTGTTATAATTTGAAAAGAGTAATTCGATGCATTGATAGGGGTGAGCTGCAAGAATATGTATGGCAAGAGCCAAATGGTGCGGCTCAAGGAGGAAATGGTAATAGGAATGAAATTTTGGTGATTCACGAGCCCACAAGCATTACTTGCCTAAGTAATCAGATTATGTCGCTATCTCACACTTGTCACATTCCCGCCTATCCACCCAGTGAAGAAAGGATGATTAGTTTTTCAAGGCGAGAATTGGCTTTAACGCCAAGTCATGGATGCCAACCGATTGTAATCTCAATCGCCCCGGGGAACAGTATTTTGCATCGGGTTTTGGTAGATTCTGGAGCAAGCCGAAATATTCTCTATTATGATGCTTTTAAAAAGATGCGATATACAGAGGCCAATTTGGTGCCGTATAAAGGATTCTTGGAAGGTTTTACTAACCACACTGTGCGGGTTAAAGGAACGATTTCTTTGGCGGTAGAGATAGGAGAGGATGAGAAGGTGAGAACTCGTACTGTTGAGTTTATGGTTATTGATTTGGTGTCGCCTTATAATGCTATTGTGGGCATTCCCTTTATGCAAAGCTTTGAAATGGTGGTATCTATCCCGCATCAGCGAGTCAAGTTTCCTACGGCAAGGGGGATAGCATGTTTGAAAAGTGAGGTGAAGGAAGTTATTCAAAAGAAGATTGAAATGCAAACGGCGGCGGAGCAAGCACAAGTTCACTTTCTACGCTTTTGGCTGTGCGGGATGCGAGAATAAATATGATCACCGACTTAGGGGATGTGAGAGTTGGGAGGAGACGAAAGTATGAAGAATAAGTCGGCAATCATAATTATTGAGGAAAGAGCTGAGGATGAAGTTATGAAGGAAAGAAGTGATGAGCGAGATGTGGAGATAGAAATGATGCAGGAAAAGTCAGAAAAGAATTTGATGACTTTGATGGTGATGCAAGCGGAGATGGCTTGGTCTAGATCCACCGAATTTGTCAAGATGAAAGAGCCCCATATTGAAGAGATAGTGGATTCGGAGAGTGAGGAATGTGATGAAGAAATCATGATGGACACCCCGGGGAGTATGTCGCATGACGGGAAAGAAAAAGTGGAAAGTAGCGGTAGCGGGATGAAGAAAAATGTCGATCGAAAGAAGGCGACTGAAATTGAAGTAGACACATTGCAAATGTGGATGAGCCCGATATTCAGCGGCGTAAGAGTTGGAGGAAGTAATTGTGAATGATGAATACCACTGAGCGAGAAAGTCAAAATTGGGCAATTTGAAAAAGGATGAGCGGAATATGCTAATTGATTTTTTGCGAGATAACATTGATGTATTTGCACGGAGACCGGAGGATATGTGCGGAGTTGATAGAAAAGGTCGCCTTACCGTCTAAATGCCGACCCAAATGTGGAGCCTTTTAAGCGAGAAGGTGAGATATACTCGGCGAGAAAAGAGAAAGCGGTGATTGGAGAAGTGGAGAAGTTATTAAAGGCGGGAATCATTGAAGAGATCACTTATCCGATCTGGCTAGCTTGCCCGGTGATAGTCTTTGAAGGCGAACAAGAAGTGGAGGATGTGCATGGACTTCACAGATTTGAATACGGCATGTCCCAAGGATTGTTATCCTTTGCCTAAAATTGATAGATTGGTGGATTCTATTCTTTGGACACAAGGTGTTTAGCTTTATTGATGCTTACTCGGGGTATCACCGGATCGAGATGCTTTGGAAGAAGATAAAGCCAAAACGGCTTTCGGGACTCCCCTTGGAAATTTTTGCTATAGAATGATGCCTTTTGGTTTGAAGAACGCGAGGCGACATACCGAAGGATGGTCAACAAGATATTTAAATCGCAAATTGGGAGGAATGTCGAAGCTTATATCGATTTACATGGTGATCAAAACCAAGGGGAGGATCATTTGGCGGATCTGTGAAACTTTTGAGAACTTGAGAAAGAATTCCATGAAGCTTAATCCAAGCAAGTGCACCTTTAGAGTAACGGCGGGAAAGTTTTGGGGTTTCGGTAAATCGCCGCGGGATAGAGGCAAATCTGAGAAGATCCGGGCGTTAATTGATATGAAGTCGCCTAAGACCATTCAGAGATTGAGAGGTTAAATGGTAGGGTGATAGCTGCAGGACGATTTGTGTCGCGATCGGCGGAGAAATGTTTGCCGTTCTTTTAAGTGCGAAAGGAGATCGAAGTTTGCACTGGATGACAAGTGTGAAGAAGCTTTTCGTAAGGTAAAGGAGTATTTGGGAAAGCCACCCATCTTATGTAGCCCGAGAGGAAGGAGACCATTTATATGTCTATTTGGCGGCCTCGGATTTAGCAATTGCTGCGGTATTGTTAAAGGAGGAGGGCGGCATGCAAAAGCCAGATGTATTATGTTTCAAAGGCATTGAGTGAAGTAGAAGCGAGATATTTTAATGCGAAAAGTTGGCTTATGCTTTGGTAATTGCGGCAAGAAAGTTGAGGGCCTATTTCCTATCCCATCACATTCTTGTGTTGACCAATGCACCCTTAAGGAAGATTTTACAACGGCTGATTAATTCACTGGAAGGCTCCTTAAATGGTCGATTGAATTGACGTAGTTTGATATTCAATATGAGGCGAGAAAGACGATTAAGGCTCGAGCTTTGGCAGACTTTATTCTCGAAACTTCATTCACGTATGAAAGAGAGGAGATTGAGACTCAGGAGGCCGGGAAGAGGAAGGCCAAGTCGCAGGACCACGAGGTGGAAGAAGAGAAAGAAAGACCGCGGGATGTTGGGAATTGTTTGTTGATGGGTCCTCGCCTAAGGACAAAGGCTGGGCTGGGATTTCATTAAGCTCGCCGGCAAAGGATTGCACATATGAGAAGGCCTTGAGGTTTAAATTTAACATGACAAACAACCGGGCGAGAATATGAGGCGTTGGTGGCGGGATTGGAGTTATGCCGAGATATTGGAGTAAAACAAATAGTTGCTCATTCGATTCTCGATTAATTGTCAACCAAGTAAAGGGTAGATACGAGGTAGTGGCCGCAGCTACGGCAAGGTATTGTGAAATGGTAAGACGATTTTGCGAGCTTTGATTATTGGGAGGCCGGTGCGAGATTGATAGAGAAGAATGAGCGAGCCGACATGTTGAGCAAGGCCGCTTGTGACAAAATAGAGGAGTTGCCCAAGAAGGTGATGGTGGAATTTATTCAAGAGCTAGGCATTCGACGGGCCGTGATAATGGATATTGAAGTAGGCGAAAAAGATTGGGTATGCGAAATGAAAGACTATTTGGAAAAAGGAAGAGCGCCTCGAAGATGAAGATAAGGCAAAGATTGTTAGAAAAATGTCGCCAAGGTTTCTTGTACGGGATGGGATCTTATATCGCAAATCTTTTCGCGACCGTTAATGAGATGCGTAGAGCCGTGAAAGGTGGACAATGTTTTGTTTGAAGTACATGAGGGCGTTTGTGGAGGCCATCCAGAGCAAGAACTTTGGCTAATAAAATCATGTTTCATGGGTATTATTGGCGGACATTGAAGAAAGATGCGGAGGAGTATGTGAGAGATGTGACCAGGTGCCAACGACATGCTAACATTCCTAGCGGCCGGCGGCTGGCAGTGTAACCCCAATTGTAGCGGCCTGCCTTTTTTGGACATGTGGGGGATAGACCTTATAGGACCTTTCCCTAAGGCCGAAGGAGGAGCACGAGATGGTGGTGGTAGCGGTTGATTATTTTACTAAGTGGACGAGAGGCACGAGCTTTAACTTCTACCACTTAGAAGACCGGATCATCGAATTTGTAACGGAGGAAATCCTATGTCGCCATGGAATGCCGCGGGCGATCATTTCGATCATGGGCCGCAGCTTTAGAAAGAAGTTTCATGGGTTTTGCGAGAATTTGAATATCAAACATTGGCGATGCAGTGTATAGGCCGCAGTGCAACGGACAAGTAGAGGCAAATAACAAGCAAGTCTTGGAGATTTTGTGTAAAAATTTAGAGAAGAGAGGAGGGGCTTGGTTGGAAGAGTTATCCACAGCTTTATGGTACGTTAGAACAACAAAGGAAGGGATCAACCGGCGAGACAGCCTTCGCATTAACTTATGGCTCGAAGCAACGGCTCCCGCCGAGATGGGTTTGCCTACCCATGAGTAACTTATTATGGCGAGATAGTGAATGGCGACGAAGGTGCTTTGAGCTAGATCCAGGTGATGAAAAGAGGCTTAGAGCAAGAATGAGGATGATTAATTACAAGCGGATTTAAGGCGCAACACGACAAGCGAGTAAAGAAGAGGTCATTCAGTGTAGGCGATTGGGTGTTGAGAAGCCGTGAAGTTAAAGGCGCGACAGCGGGATTTGCCAAGCTAGATCCGAAATGGGAAGGTCCCTTCCAGATTACTAAGATCGTTCGAGAAGGGACTTATCACTTGAAAGAAGAAGGCGGCAAAGAGGTCCCGAATGCATGGAGTGTTGATCACTTAAAGAAATATTACCATTGAAGTGATAAGGGTAATTTACCTATTTTATTCCCTATTAAAGTCTTTTTCGTAGTCATTTTTGATGAATTTATGAACTTTCCAATCATGAATAAAAGCCATATGTTTTATGATTTAATAGAAGATATATATGTGGAACTTGTGTTGAATATGTTTTTAATACAATGAAAGTATGAAGTTTTATTCCTCATATGTGTCTTACATGGATTAAAGTCTATAGTTATGCATGATTAAGTCGCCAATAACATGATAAAAAATCGCTTAAAGAGTAAAGTTGCCTAAAGACAACTTCACTTTTTCGATGGGAGTATATGTGTATGGTGATATCTCGCTAAGAGTAAGAAAGCAAAGAGTTTTTGATGAATTATCAAAACAATATTTGATGAATTATTGAAACAAATGTAAGACAATGAAAGTCGCCGGACTATAAGCGGTGAAAGTCGACGGACTATAAATGTAGAAAAGTCAGCCGGACTATAAGCGGTGAAAGTCGCCGGACTATAAGCGGTGAAAGTCGACGTAGAAACTATAAATGTAGAAAGTCGACGGACTATAAATGTAGAAAGTCGCCGGACTATAAGCGGTGAAAGTCGCCGGACTATAAGCGGTGAAAGTCGCCGGACTATAAATGTAGAAAGTCGACGGACTATAAATGTAGAAAGTCGACGGACTATAAATGTAGAAAGTCGCCGGACTATAAGCGGTGAAAGTCGCCGGACTATAAGCGGTGAAAGTCGCCGGACTATAAGCGGTGAAAGTCGACGGACTATAAATGTAGAAAGTCGGCGGACTATAAATGTAGAAAGTCGGCGGACTATAAATGTAGAAAGTCGACGGACTATAAATGTAGAAAGTCGACGGACTATAAATGTAGAAAGTCGACGGACTATAAATGTTGAAAGTAGTCGGACTATAAACGATGCGAGTCAATGAAAGTCGTCGGACTATAATCGATGTGAGTCAATGTAAGTTGTAAACTATGATATAAGTCAAGCTATAGATGGTGGAAAATGTAAGAGTCTATGGACTATAAAAATGAAAGTCTCTGAACTATGAATAAGGAAAAGGTTTATTTCGCATTAAGGGCATGAGCATAAGTCGCTATGAAAGATATCACTTTCTCGCTGGAAGGACAAAGAAAAGATGAGGCAAAAAGAAGGAAATTATTCTAAGTATGAAGCAAAAGAAGACCAAGAAAAGGTTAAAGTTAGCGACAATATGAGTCGCACAAGATATGCTATAAGTAAAGTCGCCTAAAGACGACTTCACTTTTTCGATGGGAGTATATGTATATGGTACCGTCATGCAAAAGAGATTTTGATGAACTATCAAAACAATGAGTGAAGAAATAAGTAAAGCAAAAAGTAAAGGGGCAAGCACAAAGGCCGCAAATGTACAATGTTCAAAAGGCACGCAGGCCCCAAAAAGAAAAGAAAATAAATTGTTTAGCCATCAAGGCAAGTCACAAAAGCTGTTCAGAATAAAAGTTAAGAAAGAAACAGATCAGACATTGGGCTCCGTTGGTGGAATGACTTGACTAGAGCTGGAAGTCGCTAAGGCGCGAGCTTTGGCATCATCTAGTTGTTTATGTTTATGCTCGAGAAGGTTGTCCCACAAAGCGACAGCATTGGGAACTTGAACGGGAGGAGGTCTCCACGGCGATTTACCCAGTAACGCATCTTCGTCCGCAAGATCCTTAAGTTCTTCAGGAGTAAAGGGAACCAAGGAATGACCGCGCGACATACCTCGCTAAAAATTGGCTCGAGCCCCAATGAGCAAGTTTTTCAATAGTGATAGCAGAATGTCGTTGATATCGACTCTTGCGGCTCGCATAACTTGAAGGGAAGTTTGATTTCCGATATCGGCAATTTCATCCGTTAGTTGAGCCACACGCATTCAAAGCAGCTGATTTCCGCGGCCTTCGCCGCTTCCTCTTTAAGCCGAGCAATCTCATCTTGAAAGGATTGAGTGTCGGCAGCATGATTTTCCTTCAAAGTTTCATTTTCACTCCTCGCCCGCGACATTCTCTTTAGCAGAGTTAAGTTCGGTGAGTGGCGGTGGCGAGATTGGAATTAGCGGCATTGAGATCCGTTAGGGTCCGATCAAGCCGATCGTGAGAAGTGGTTAGATCGGCCTTCAACTTGTCTCGCTCCTTTTCCAAATTTTTGATCGAAGAATCCCGCCTCGTAAGTCTACCCTTAAGGGTATCCTTGTCGCGTTTCAATCCGGCCGATTCATTTTCTAGGCGAGCGTTTGCCTCGCTAATGCTGCAGTGATAGAAGATCCAAGCCGAGAAAAGATAACAATTGGAAGTTAAGAGAAAGATTGAGAATAAGAATAAGATAAAATAAGATAAGGAAGGAAAGAAGAACTAACCAATGAAAAATAATAGCCCGCTTGGCATGCGGCATGAGCGTAATCCATTCGGGGCGACATTGTGAACTTGCACTTGATCACTAGCTCGATTAAGGCCGAGCCGCCCAAAGAATATTCTTCCGCGCTTTTAGTTTCTTCAATCAACCCCTTTATGCGGGGACTCGGGCAATTTCTTTGCTAAGCTCATAGAGCCCAACAAAATCAAGTGGGCTTGGAAAAGTTTTCTTGTAGCCGCCTCGAGAAGGAAGAGTAGAAGAGGTACTAGGAGCGGGAGGAGTTGAAGGGGAACCGGAGATGATTGTTAGGTCGCAAATTTCTGTATCGCGGGAAGGAGGAATTTCGGATTGTTGAGGTTCTCATGTTAATTTCTAAGAAAGGAGAAGTGGGTGGAACAGATCGAAACAAGAATCTCGACATTTTCAACACGCAGTGCGACATCGCGGATCGGGACAATAGTGGGTGGAATATTGCTTTCGGTAGTTGGTAAAAGAGAAGTTGGAGGGAGATTAGCCTCTCGTAGATGGAGGATTGGAAGTAATGACAGGGTTTGGCGGGATACCTTCCCTGGCGAGATGAAGCGACAGGTTGTAGTAATGAAGCGACTCTTTAGTCGTTTGGCCAGCGCAGCTCGTCGGTTGGCTCGGCCCGGCTCTTTTTCTAGTCGGGTTCCGAGTTTTTTCCAAAGCAATCTCTTCGGCATCTTTGCCATCGCGAGAAATTGGCAAGGCGAGATTTTCGGGAGGAGAGCAAGAGCAAGGCCGCGAGCATTGGCCAATTGCTTCCTTCTTTTGTCGGCTTCTAAGTTGGCACTTGACGACCGTCCATTGATTTGGCCCGGTGATCTCGAAATCAAATAAAAGAAAGTTAAGAGGAAGTCAAGAGTTAAAGCAATTCAAGTGTAAGTTAGAGTAAAGAAAAAGTAAGGTTAAAAAGAAAACATACAAAGAGCAAAGATTCATGGCGGTACAATGACGCGAACCCTTGCAATCTTGGCATTCGTGAGCATACTTGTTGCCAGAGTGTCGCTCCCATCCGTCAAAATAGACATGGCTTATTGGTACTCGGGGCTGGACTCTAGGTAAGTTGTCCGCAAGACCAACTTGATCTAATAATTCCCTATTTCGAAGAATACCTCTCCAAGAAATAAGAGGCTGGGGCATTAGCGGCGCAGTTTTCTGTAAGACAAGCAAAGAACGAATGTCGTCACAAAGGGCAGTGTCGCCAATGGTAGAAGCTTCTTTGGATTCAATTTGGGTATTGAGGGGATGAAGGTCAGCGGGATGAGACCATCCAATGCGAGAAACAACAAAAAGAGGGTCATCCATCCAATCATGAACTTTGGTAGGTAGTGGAGTAAGGACCTTGGGACCCATGGTATTGAGAGAAAGGCGGGTTTCCAATATGTCGCTTCGGTGAGTTGGTTGGTTTGTTTGTACCCAAGTAAACAAGGAAAGCAGAGCAGCTGATTGTGGGTTCTTTTCGCAGAGCGACAAATGGTGATTGAAGGTAGTTATGATTCTTAAGGCATTTGGGTGAATTTCGTGATCATGGCTTGGGCCTTATACAAGAATTCGCAAAGAAAAGGATCAAAGGGGATCCCGAGGCCGGCCTTAAGTTGGGAGGGAAAAATTACTATGCCCTCCCTTATTTCTCTCAAGTAGGCAAGGGAAAGATCTCCCTGATAGTCAGAAATTCGATATACTGAACTATCTATGTGATAAGTTCTGTGCCAGTCAGTTATGGGATTGGGAATTAAGGAGTCTGGGTTGGATGCGTGAGAAGAACCCCCCTCAGCATGAGCGGGATTGGTAAAAGAAATACCTTCTTGAAGAGCGAGAGTTTGAACCCCAAATGGAAGGGGATTGTTGGAAGCCGCATAGGAGATGATGTCGCTTGATCACCATGTCAGCAGATTCACTGGAAGAAGAAGAAGAAAGGATTGATTTATAATGTGTTCTACGTTTGGAAAAGGGATCAGCGACACATTGGGATTCAGAGGAGTCGCTTAAAGAAGGTTTATATTTATCTTTAATAAATCGAGCCAACTGATTGCTAGAAGTAAAAATGTGAGACATAGGGGCCGAAAGGGGAAGGAAAAAAGGGCCTTGGATTACAAGGGAGTCAATCAGTGAAGGATCCACCCAGTGTTCAACTAAGAACCTAACTAAGTCAACCTTGGGCAATCTCGCCCAAGTAGTTCGCAGGCGTCTATAAAAACCGCCTGAAACCTGACAGCGACTGTATCTAACTACTTTGGCACAGTTCTTGTATCTCGCCATGAAGGTTAGTTTGGAAAAAAATTGTTTTAAGGAGTAAAAGGAAATGCAAAATTCAAAATAATTGGACAAAAAGGGGAAGATCAAAATGTGAAGGTTTAAAGAATGTGAAGGGTTTTTGGAAAAGTTACCTGGTGAAAAATGCAATCTTGGTCGGAAAAGATGAAGGGTCACCGGGAAAGATGAACAGACGCCGGAGATAATAATCGAATCTTGGAGGCTGAGAAATAATACTCCAAATCACTTCTAAAAAAGGAAAATATGAATGGAGTCAAGGTTAAGAAGCAAGTTTGGGCAAGAAATCAGTGGTTGGGCGATGAAAAATGAAGAAGAACAAACTGGAATCTGGTGTCGAGGTTCGCCGGAGTCCGAGAAAGCTCGAGCAAGGTTTAAGAAGGGTAAAAAGAGGAATGAGGGTTTGGAGTTGGGTATTTATAAGAGAGAAGGGTTATGGAAATGATTGATGTGACGTTTGGAAAAGATTTTTCAAATTTTCCTCACAAGCCTGGCACGATTCCCAAATGACGGCCCATTAAAATTTTTAAAGGTTGACAAGAAAGAGACACGTGTATGGATGGGGATTTTCGTAGTATCTTCTTGAAGAAGGTTTCGTATGTCGCAAATTGATGAATCGGTGAGCATAAAGTTTTTGGCGAGACCATAAATGAATCTCGCCATAAACTTAGGGGCTTCTGATGCTGACCAAATATAAGGAGTGGCCCGGCCCAAGTTATTGACAAGAAAGTGGCAAAGGGGGCCCAAAATAGAGTACGACCCAAGAAGAAGAAAAGAATATAGGCGGCCCAATAAAAGAAGGCGAGACAGAGTATCCCGCTCATATCATTAAGAAGGGAATACCAAGATGTTAAATAGCGACACATTATGAGGAAAGCCGGCGATAAAGATTAAAGGCGAGGCATGATGTTAAAGGCGATACGTATGATAACGCGATGACATAATGATGAAGCGAGACAAGACAATAAGTAACCTTATCCGGCGAGAGAGGGATCCCAACTTGAGGTTATTCTCTAGGCGATATATAAATATCTATCAAGTGGGACCCATTAGACGGTTATGCATTGGGATTGATGATCACGTGAATAGGGTTTACTTTATGAAAGGACCAATGATATGGCGACACGTGGCAGTAGGCATGAAATGTGAGGATGTCATGTGCAAGGCACGAGGATGAGGGGTATAAATAAGATATGAAGGCTTCATTGTCAAGGTACGTCCAACTTAATACACACACAGCCACCTTCAATACTGTTTGTTTTCCCTTTTACCAAGCCAAAACTTATCCTCACGCCGGAGGGGCTAACGCCGGAGCCGCCCCCGGCTTAGTTTACGTTTGATTGTGTGCAGTCCAGTTGGAGAAGAAGGAGCCGGAGTTACCAAAGTCAGACTACAACGGTGGAGTTGCTGTTGAGGAAGTTCCTGGCAACATCACTGTTCTTCCGGCGGGAACTGGTAACTCGTGGATTGTACTTCATCTTTGCAGTCTCACTTTCCTCTCCCTCTCACAAATCTCTCCTCTCTCTCGTCTATGCTCTGCAACTACAATGGCGGCATGTGAGAAAGAATTAGGGATTTACCTGGAAGAGTAAAGAGAGAGAAGAGTTAGAGAGATTAATTACATCCGAAATGTGAGAAAGAATTAGGGATTTACCTGGAAGAGTAAAGAGAGAGAAGAGTTAGAGAGATAGATGAGAGGGAGGCAGAGAGATTGTTGAAGTGGGTAGGTTGTGGGTAGGGTTTTGTTTTGGGAAGTAAATGAATTAGGACCATTAGATTTGAGTGTTATTAATGGTCTAGATTGATTTATTGTGAATCCATGTGAATATTGGAGAGCCAATTAAAGAAAAGTGTGTTTTTGTTTTTATGGGATAAATTTGAACCATTGAATGTGATGCATTTAATGGTAAATAATAATTAATAAAAATAATATTATCTCATAATAATAATTAAATATACTCCCTCCGTCCCACCCGATATAGGACTTTTTGCCATTTTGGGCGTCCCACCCGATTTAGGACGGCCCAAAATGGAAACCTTAAATCACTATTCTCTCCACTCATTCTCTCTCCTACATTATTTTAATACTCACAACACCATTATAATTTACTATTCCCTCCACTCATTCTCTCTCCTATTTTTAAATTACACTCACAACATTTACCTTTTCCTTAATCCCCGTGCCATTTCAAAAAATCCTAATTCGGCCGGGACGGAGGGAGTACTATTTTTTAATTTTTTAAAATCATATATCTGCCCCTAAACCCATATTCTAAACTATATACTATAACTGCAAATTAATTGCTAAAAGCGTAAGAAACTAGCGTCACTTTCGATAAAGTTTCGGAATTTCGTGGCACTTTTAAAAAAGTGTCAAAAAATTAGCGGCACTTTTAAGAAGGTGTCGAAAAATTAGCGGCACTTTTGTAAAAGTGCCAGAAATTAGCGGCACTTTTTCAAAAGTGCCGGGAATTTAGCGGCACTTTTAAGAAAGTGCCGGAAAATTAGCGGCACTTTTAAAGAAGTGCCGGAAATTAGCGGCACTTTTAAAAAAGTGCCGGAAAATTAGCGGCACTTTTGTAAAAGTGCCGGAAATTAGCGGCACTTTTAAAAAAGTGCCGGATATTTGTGGCACTTTCTGAAAAGTGCCGGAAATTTGTGGCACTTATTAAAAAAGTGCCGGAAATTGGTGGCACAAAATTAAGTGCCGGATTAAAAGTGCCGGGAAAAGCCATTTTTCTTGTAGTGATATTTGCAATTCTAAAAAATGTTATTATTTCATCGGTATTAGTACTATATACTCCCTCCGTCCCGCTAATATTAGCACACTTTCCTTTTTGGGCGTCCCGCTAATATCCGCACACTCCCAAAAAGGAAACTTTATATTAATAAAATATTCACCCAACCCCACCCATTCTCTCTCCTACATTATTTTAATACTCACAACACCATTATAATTTATTACACCCTCCACTCATTCTCTCTCCACTCATTCTTTTACACTCACAACATTTTATTAAAATATCATATTCCTTAATTCCCGCGCAAACAGTGTTTGTGCTAATATTAGCGGGACGGAGGGAGTAATATATATCAATAACAATTTTAAAATTACGTATAAATATTTAGATTCCCATAAAATTACTTATATTTTCATTAAAAAAAAAAAAAAACTGAATCCGCAAAATGCATGAAAATTTAACATCTCAATAATGTTTGACTGTCACATTATGCTTAAGAATTGCTCTCAAAGTAGGAATATCAAGAAACTCTGTAGTCATAATCCCATAGCCTCTTACAAACCTAAAATAACCAGTCCCAGAAACAACAGAAAACTCCCTCTCCTTCATTGCAAATATATCAGACCCTTGAATCTCCAAACTACTTCCTTTATATTCTCCATCAGTAAATATCACTGAAAAAACCATGTACAATCCTTTCCCATCCAACTGTGAGTTTATGTACATACCTTGTGCCCTACCAATCTCCTTTGACTTTGGATCCGGGCCCTCGGTCACTGGATCATCGACGGCTAGGAGGGTTCCGAAGCTAAGGATGCTGCTGTTTGTAGGACCATCTTTTCCGGCAATGGCTAGAGCAGAAGCATCGTCGCCGGTGAGATTGTCGTGGACGTAGAAGATGAGGTTGGTTTGCTTTGGGCGGCGGCGAGTGTATGCATAGTAAAGGAGAGGTAAAGAAAGGAGGGGGATTAAGGTTTTTGAAGCGAAATTAAGGATATTTGACATTGGTTGTTCTTGTTTTGTTTTGGTTAAAAAAGCTTGATTGGGATTTGGGAGTATTTATGTTTGTAAAGATGCTTTTGATTAAGATTAGGATCTTGATTAATGGAACATGACAAAGTGATTAGTTGTCATAATGATATTATACATTTTTTATTTTTTATTGTTTTAGTACAAGATTCAGGTTATACTTAGTTTAGTAGAGGTGGTAGGTCCATGAATTTGGAAATGTTGTTGCATGGAGATGGCCAAAATGGGCCGTTGCCCGTCGCCCGGCCCGTACGCGTTCAACCCGATTCGTATACGGGACGGGCCTGGACTGAACATGTTCGCACGGACCGGATTTTGACCCATGGATCAGAAAATCCATTTGGTATTGCCCGTTGGCCCGTTTTACAAACATGTCCGCACGGACCTATTTGTAAAAATAGGACTGAAATAACATAAATTCACATAAGTTTTATTTGACTTTGTGTAATGTTGACTTGTCCATTTTTAATCATTTTGTTTCAAAACATCTATTCATTTGTATAACTAGTATTACACCCGTGCGTTAAACGCACGGCCTAAATTTTTTCAATAAATTACAGATCCAAAATCATAAGAGTTACTATATCTATCTATAAACAGTAACGTAGAAATATTTCTTAAACAAATAAACAACTCTAAAATATATAAATGCATTAATAATAGTAAAGTAAAGTTACAGATTTTGAAAAATTTCCTTATAGACGACATTTGAGGTTTCATCCACAGTCTTTCCCTCTTCATCTACCACTAATATCTTCAATCCGACACGATTGGTTACCCTAGACAAAGAAACATACAACTGACCATGACTAAAAACAGGTCTTTTTAGAAATAGTCCAACATGACTGAGTGACTGACCCTGACTTTTGTTGATTGTCATTGCGTATGATACTACTAACGGAAATTGTCGCCTTTGAAAATTGAATGGTAGACGTAAATCTGATGGAGTTAATGACATTCTCGGGATAAAAACTTTTTCACCAACATTATTGCCGTTCAAAATTTTTGCTTCTACAACATGCTGGCCGAGCCTTGTAATAATTAGTCTTGTTCCGTTGCACAACCCTGCACTATGATCAATGTTTCTCAATAACATCACTGGAACGCCAACTTTAAGACTTACTTGATGATTAGGTAAACCGGAAGACTTTATTGTATTCAAAAACTCTGTTGAATGCATTTCAAAGAAAAATTAGAATTATTTTCGAACCGCAAATTGAGTCTCGCACTCAAATAAGTTTTACCATCAGGCTGATTCTGAGAAACCATGTACTCATTAATTCTCTCGACATCATCAAGTGTTGGTGCAAGTATGGCTCTTCCTTGTAAGTAAGTAACATCTTCAAAATGATCCGTGAATTCAGGATATGTAATATCAACAATAGCCTTAACCAAATCACCGGATGAGTGCAGAGCAGTCATCGTGAACTTTTATAGTTGCAACACCATCATTATCACCCCCATAAGTCCCATCTCCAATACTTAAAATCCATTCAGAGAATTTTTTTAGCTCCAATCCGCTTGGATCATTCTCGATAGCTTGTAGTCGCATGTTTTTGGTAAGCCTCAAAACCTTGCAATGCGACCATAAATGTGATGAATTGATTGTCGCATTCACAATATCTTGCCTGGTACCTTTTGGAATCACTGGAAGGATTTGCCGAAAATCTCCGCCCATGACAATTGTTTTTCCTCCGAATGGTTGATTCAAGCTATCAGGATTCTTGAACCGCATTATATCTCTTAAAGTTCGATCAAGGGCTTCAAAACAATGCATGTGAACCATTGGAGCTTCGTCCCAAATAATAAGCTTTGTTTTGACCATTAGTTCCGCAAGTGGGCTACCCTGTTTAATATTGCATGTTGAATCCTCAGCCAGAGTTAGTGGAATGGCGAATCTAGAATGACCAGTTCGACCATTGGGCAGCAAAAGAGATGCTATTCCACTAGATGTGACATTCAAAACTATTTCACCCTTAGATCTTAAAGCAGCTGAAAGAATTCTCCATAAAAAAGTTTTGCCTGTACCACCAGAACCATAAAGGAAAAAACGCCTCCATTATCAGCCTCAACACTCTCCATGATCGTATCGTACGCATGTTTTTGCTCATCGGTACATGATCCTAATGCCTTCTTGCATTCATTAGCTAATAAATCTCTATCATAGTTCATCTCATCCAATATTAGACGATTGTGGAACATTGACGGATCGTAATCATCAGGATAGGGCATAGTTGAGAAATCTTGAAGGCTTTTCCCCCTGTTGTGCAACATCTTTTCGATTTCAAGCAAAGTCAAGTTTTTTATCTGTTCCACACTAAGCTGTAATCCTATGATATTTACAAGAAAATTATATAATAATTAATTGTAAAATGACACAAAAATATGCAACAAAGATTTTAAAAAATTTGCAATAAAAAATAATTAAATTACCTGGATGTTCTAAAATACGTCTACGCATATAGAGAATGTCTTCGACAAATAATCGAAGCAACTTTCCCAAACATGCTCAGGTCGAGAAAGAGAACCTTGCATCAACAATGTCACAAACATGTACCTCACTTGATGTGCGGATCCCCAATGGCTTGCTTCAATAATACCATCAATGTATTCCTTATCATCATCAAGTAATCCTAGAGCATAGCAAGCATCTCTAAAAGTAGGGTAAACATGACCATTAACAAATTCTTATATCAAGATAAGAAGTTGGCCCCGAACGATATTGAGCAAAGTTCTCGTGTAATACATTTCTCCTTGACCAGGTGCGACATAGAATATGCGACCTATTTTAAAACCACGTGCCCTCGTCGCCATTTTCTCGTCTTTCGCCATCCAAACAAATTTTGTCGGAAACTCGCATAGGTCAAGCCCATAGATAAATTCTTGTACTTCTTGTTTGCATCCATCCATGCTGTGAACATGCTCTCTCTTGAGGTATGGCGATCTACAACTTCATCAATATTGTCATCATCTTTAAAAACTATGCTATGTTGACCCTCCAGATGGAAAGACAATCTTTCTACGTAAGGGTTCCTATAATGAATATCATAACCCAACAACCTCCAAGCACTCACAGGGTGATATATACCGCAATCCAAGTAATTTTGTATCTCATCAACATTACTTTTCCCCTTTTCATCGAAGCACTTTGACAAAATTTGACAAGAACTCGTCCCGACATTTACTTACGTACTTGCAAAGATATTTGATCGATCTAGATTGATTACACCACTCAACATTTATATGAGCCCCATGTTTCATCAACAATTCACGATTGTGAGGGACTATATATCTGTTGTCAAGATGTGTTCCCTTCACAACTATTGTTCGTCCGTTATCAGGACGCTTATAGCCGTGGATATCCATCTTCATCAATAACAGTCTTCTCGTAAAATTTTTAGGAAAATATTTACCGCAACGGCCTTCAACCATGCATGGAGAGTTCGGTCGAGCTTTGCCACAAGGACCATGCAACATTAACTCCCGTACCGTAATAGTAATGCGGATCAGCAGCCTCATGTGGAATCTCAGCAGAAATGATATTGTCTATTCTTTTTACTGTAGGATGAGTACCATCATTTTCCAACCAAAGGATGATATGAACATGACGCAAACCACGCTTTTGCCATTCAATTGTGTAAACCATCGAAAAAGTATTTTAATATCAATATAATTAAAAAATTGTATATAAACTTATAACCAAAATATAACAAAATTTAAACAAAAACCTAATATATTGTAGATAAAAAGTACCTGCCTCGTGACCGAACCAAAAATTTATTATGTTGAAGATCATCCATGAGAACATCCAGCTTTGCTTTAAAAATCCGGCACATGATTTCTGGTCTATCTTCAGGTTTTGAATCTTTCGTGTGTAGAAAACGAACTATCTCAGGCCACTTCGGATTACATGTGAATGTAATTAAAAGATTAGGATATCCGAAAAATCTGCATATGGCCATTGCATCTTGATAATTTTGAATCATATATCGAGCACTTCCGGTGTAGCTAGATGGCAAACAAATTCATTTACCGCGCGAAGCCGGATCCCTCTCACCCTTCAGCAAAGCATCAGCCAAACCATTGTACATTTCACATCTAAGTTGTTTCTGATGAGTTCTTATGAAAGTTAAACGGCCAGTTTCAACCATTGTCCAAGCATCCACCAGAAATTGTTGAGTTAGTCTACCAGAGAAAAAAAGGTTTGGTGATTCAGAATCCCTTTCGTGAATTCTGTACGCAAAAAACTCTCTCATACTCAACTTGTAACGACCACCAACATTTGCTTCTGGATCAACATCTCGTAATAAAATATCTTCTCTATAACCATCTTGACCGAATAAAAAAATCAATGGGTACTGCAAACCTAAGTACGATGGGTGAAGTTCTGTAATCCTTTTCAGCAATCCAGTGCGTGTCTCAACAACAATATCCCTATCACCGCCAGAGAGTCAAAATCACCGACCAACAACATTGCAACATCATCCTTTTGCGAAAGGTCATAATGCCTACGATCAGATTTTCGTCTTCCAATAAGTCGTAGCTTGACATCATTTTCAACATTTTGACTACGTAATCTCGTACCATTCTAAACGATTTCACGAGAATATTGTGCTCATCAAGTATATTTTTCAAGTCATTGATGATTTCTTCATGCAAGTCGCCTGTAAATGAATCTTTGCTACAAGTTGAAGAAAGAGAAAAACAGTTTAGCAAAATAACTTCTTAAGTCAAGGGTAAAAAAGATGCTTTATAAGTTGTAATATATATATATATACTTACTTAAAAGAAAGTATTCTGTTTTGTACTTCATGCTCAGTGTCATAAATATAAAGTTGTGCAAATTTAGGAGGCTTTCCTTCAGGTGGTATCAAACTACCAATGTAGTGATGATTTTGTCCATATAACTTGAAGACGGGCGGACTGTTTCCTTTGTTAATGCCGTAATCAACTTTACCTCCCATAGAAGTAAATGAAAACATCATATTATAAGAACGAATATTTGACTTGAATAGTCTGCTTTTGTCATTTTTGCCGTACAACAACTCCTTAAATAATGAAGGCGGTTCTGGCATCGGCGGCAACTGAACTTTTCCTTTCATGCAGCAACCTGAGAAACTGGGAGTTGTTGTCTTGTATCGTTTATTCAATCGCTCCTCATACCAAAAGATTGCATTGCAATATTCACATTTGGAAGAAGGATCACCCAAGTCTATGTATTCTGTCTCAACATAAAATGTCGAATAAATTTACCAAATGTATATAAAGTTATTAAAAATTTATTAAATATTTTTAATAATAATCTTTATAGAAGGTCAGAACTTAAACTTACCTTGTGTGAAGTACGAACTTATATCAACATTTATGTTGGAATTTATCACAGGAGAAATTATTCTTCCTATCAAATGTAAAGAAAGATATTTAGTATTAAGATTAAAAAAAAAACGATCAAACCAAAAAAATTTATGACTTTTAAAAAAAAATTATAAAAAAGTTATATCAATACCTTTACGCTTTCTTGTTCCTTTTTCAATTGATTTCACTATGGAAGTTGATCCAACTTGTGGATTATTTGAATTCAAAACTGTTGAAGTTATTGTTGTTCTAACTGTTTGATAAAAATTGAAAACAAATTATTAAAACTCAGTACAAACATAATATAAGATATAAATTTAATATTATAATGTAAAATTACATTTATCGTCGCAGTTTGAAGAATCTTTGTCATTGGTAAGGTCAATTACAGTCGAAGTAATTTGACCTAGAAAAAATGTAAGGTAAATAACAATTAATATTTACATAAAAACTCTATACATATATAAAATTAGGAAAAAATAATGGATAAATTAAATGTAAGCATACCATTTCCTTGCAATTCCTCATAGTTATGAGATTGAGATTGAAGTCTGGAATTTGAACCTAATTGTTGATTTGTAGAGCTAAAAAGTTTGGGGGATATTGAACTATTTACTGATGAAAATCTATAAACATCTTTCCATATGCCAATCCCTTTATCATTTCCTGAACAAAAAAATCTTTTAAAATTTATCAATGAAGTTTTTATGATAAATAATCTTGATATATATATATAAAGTGAATCATACCGTTGGTTATATCCGATAATGGTTGACATGAAGAACTGTAACGATCAATTCCATGACCACCTCCATTTTTGTTCACTTGTGGCGAACCATTTTCTGCGTTTAATTTATGAATATCTATTAAGGAAATAAAAATAATAATATTTAATCGTCAAAATATATTTGATGAATTTTTATGTAATCAAGACACATGACAATGATTACAGAGTTACTTATATGAATACATCAAATACTCCACTAAATATATGTTTTTTTAATGACAAAATTTAGTATCCTGAAACCATGTTGATTTATGACCTTAAACAATGCAACGTACAATTGACCCTTAATAAATTAAAATAGTTACTATTAGCATAAATGTTAATATAACTATCTCATTTGATTTGCATGACTGTCATTAATAAAAATAATTATCTCATTTCTAAGTAATTAATATTATCAAGTATCAACAACCCTATTTTTTCATTAATTTGTTTCTTTAAATTTTTTTTTTGGATATAATCTTATAAGTCATACTTCGTATTTTTCTAAAAAATATTATATAACAATTTTCTTTTTTTAAAACTATTTTGAAATAGTTATGACACCATATTTATAATTTTAGCAATTAATATAAAATTTATAACACAAAAAAAAGAATCAATTTAAAATTTCAATGCTAATTAATTATCCTAATTTTTGAAAATCCTTTCTTATACCTTGTAATATAGTTTTACGTAGAAATATTTTTTGCAATTATATATATGAGTATATAAGAGATATATAAAAAATATATATAATATCATATACAACTTTGAAAAAAATGTTCCATATAATAAAAATATTTTTATTTTATTCAAAAGATGTTTTCATTTATTAGCCATAAAGTAAATAAAATAGTAAGCACATAGTACAAACTAATAAATTAAAACAAAAATCAGTCTAAGTATTTTCAGCCCAATAGGCCCATTTTAAATTGAAGACAACATACCTTAATTTAAAAAAAAATATATATATATAAATTAAACCTAACCCTAATACTCCTTAAAAAAAAAAAAAAAAAAACCCTATCCTTATCTTCACCGCCGCTACCTCTTCTCATCTCAAAACAGATCGTTCCATTTTCTCTCTCAAACCCAAACTCAGATCGTTCAATTTCTCTCTCTTTGCCGCCGTTGAAATTTTCTCTATCCCGCCGTATCTATTCCCCTCTCTGCACGGTTCTTTGTATCTCTCTCGACGGAGGCGTTCTTTCATTTACATTGCAAAATTCAATCGATCAATCTACTGCCTCTTTTATCGAACAATAATCAATTTCTCCATTTCGACGCTTGATAATCGGTAAATCTCTATCTTCCTTGTCTATTTGATCAATTTTATTTAAAAATTCTTCATTAATGTGAATTTTTTAGTAAAATCGGTTTGTATTTCGATAAAATTGTTATTTTCTATGTTTTATATTCTCGGATTTAGGGAAAATATATTTAAATTTATAGTAGATTAACGAAGTTTTAAATTTTTTCTTGATTATATAATATATAGTACATAACAGTAAAGATCTACGTTGTGTATGTTAGCGCCGGCGTATATATTTTGATTATACAGTGTTATTATAGTCATATATTTAAAATTATATATAGATTTGAAGAAACTAAACAGATCTGGTTAAAAAAATTAACTATTTTCATTTTCGGTTTAAAGAGATATTTATATAGTTTAATTCACGATTATAGTTTTGTTTAAGATGTATGACGTTGACTACAGGTTGTTGTACAAGAACTACAGGTTGTTGTACAAGAACTACAGATTTTAGCTTTTATAAATGACCAGTTATTGAACAATAAAAAATGGCATAATTCGTTTTGGAAAATTACCTTTATCAGCATCATTACTTTTCTGCTTAGGTCCTATTGTTGTAGATCTTGTAATCCTCATTTTGCTTGCTTAGCCTTCAATGGATGCTTTTGTTCATTGGATATCTCAATTTTGTATAGAAATTTGACTTATTTTGAGGAGATTTATATTATATGAAAAAACTCTTTGATGTGGAGTTAATTTGTTTGAGAATATATGTATTTATAAGAAAAAAAGTTGAAAGTACAGAAGGATAGAAATCCATCTTCTCACTAAATTGATTGTTTTTGTGAGTGTGTGTGGTGGGGAGGGGATAGGAGGAAGGTTGAAGGGTACATGCTACTGATGTTCATAACTATATTGTTGGGCATTCATTCAAAGAGTTGCAGTTGATGTTCATATCCATATTGTTGGGCATTCATTCATATCATGGATAGACTAATATAGGTTGAAGGGTACATGCTACTGATGTTCATAGCCATATTGTTGGGCATTCATTCATTCACCAACAGAGAAATATAGACTCTAAAAAATGGTAAGTGTTCATTTTATCAACAAAGGTATAAAGAATGAATAGACTATGTAGTTGAACTTCAGATAGATTTTCTAATTCATGTAATCAAATTTGTTCAGGAACATTTTTGAAACAGAGAAGAATATAACGACAGATGCTGTTATGGATATATAACAATAAGGCTGGAAAATATGCAATTGAGTTCAATGGTAAGTTCTCTTAGAACAAATGCTTTTTCTTGATTGAAGATGCATAATAAATACATACCTTTAGAAGTATCATCATCAGTCTTTCTCTTCTTCCCTATTGTTATTGATTTGGTGATCTTCATGTTTGAAGAAAAAATTAAAATTTATGTGTAGGCTGTTGTTAATGGGAGAAATACTAAGTCTATAAACAAAACACAATTACTCCATTTCTCATTTATATAATACACCACCTGTCTAACTTACAGCTGTAATTAAGTGTGTAGAATTCATAGAGTCATGTTGAGTTAAAAATATATATATATATATATATTTATATATATATATACATATATTATATATATACATATATATATTTATATATATATACATATATATAATATATATATATATATATATATATATATATATATATATATATATATAATTTTTAATGGGAATTATAAACTTTTTTTTTTATAGATTATTGATATCCCCCAATTTTTCTTTATATTGTGAAATTTATTATGAAGAAAAAGTATCAAGACATAAGCGTGAAGAAAAGTATCAGACACATAACCATTACGGATTATAAACTTTTTTTTAGATTTCAATCTCAATTTTTTATTTCTTTTTTTGCCCTAATTAAATTACAAAGTTTGATTCTTTTGTGCATTTTGCAGCCACAAAGACCCTTAATAGGGGTATATCTGAGTTTGTAGTCATGGCAGCCGATGCCGAGCCTCTTGAGATCCTCCTCCATTTACCCATCCTCGCTGAGGATAAGGTATGACCAATTTAGATACTGCTGTTTGTTTTGCTGGTGATGTATTGAGATGTTGGGGATATTTCGTGTTTTAATTTGTGAATTGGTATGATAGTTTTTTGTAATTATCAAGTGAGGTTTTTTCTGTTTATTTTCATTGTGCTTTTTGTTTTATGATCCTTAGGATTAAAGGTTTTGGTAATTGCAGAATTGCTTGTGTAGTTTGTGATTTTTTTCTTATTGTTGGTTGAGAACTCTTAACATTTTGTTATGCTACTTTTTGTTTGTCGATGTCGGTTTTTGCTTGTGAAGGATTTCTATCCTTCAGACGAAAAGTCCAACCCGTGGGTATTTTTGTCTCCCTACCACCATTCATTAGACAGTGCCTACTTAACAAAACTGTGAGTGTTTTTCCATATTCTATTGGATTTGAACTTGTTATGATTACTCTATGGTACAATGTTGCCGAGCGTGCTGGTTGTCGCTCATGCCATTTGAACTATATGCTTATTCTTACATAGTTTCATTTAATAAAAAGTTAATTTTGACATGATAAAATAAACATGAAGAAAAATCTAGCTTACTATCGCCAGATGAGGATGAGAGTTCAAGAGAGGTTTTTGGTCTTATAAAGAATCTGAATATTGTGTCTGAGCCAAAGAAAAAGGCAAAATATGCACTCTGCTTTAATTTTATAAAGTTGTTTTACTCGTTTGTACATTACTTGTACAATGATAAAATTGAACTAAGTCTCTTTCCTTATTTAGAAACGCGACATTGTTTTGGGACGGACCAGAAAGAAAATTGTGACATTTATTATGAGACGGATGGAGAATTTTCTTTTAGATGTCTGATAAATATTGGTTTTTAAATTTATTAATTATTTATTATTTATTTATTATCTTTTGGTATTTCCAGCAACTCCAGAAACACCTGTTGGTTGTTCAGTGATGGGCATAATTGATGGGAAATTCGAGAGCGGATATCTTGTTACTGTGGACCCTACCAACGCCACGCCAGCCTCAGGGGTGACACGTCGCAGGCATAGGAAGAAATCCGAGATGAAGAAGAGGGATCCTGCTCATCCTAAGCCCAACAGAAGTGGCTATAATTTCTTCTTTGCTGAGCAACATGCTAGACTCAAACCAATTTACCCAGGGAAGGACAGGGACATTAGTAGGATGATTGGTGAATTTTGGAACAACTTGAACGAATCTCAAAGAGCGGTAAGAAAATAATTATCAAATATATACTTCTCTGTTTGTCCCAAAAGATAGTCTCATTGGAGAAATCAAACTTTTTATGGATAATGTTTTACTTGTACCTTCTTCAAATTGCAGTTTAATCAGGTTTAATTTCACCACCCAGCCCTTAGGTTTTGACAAGTATCATTGCCGCCCTTAGGTTTGGTTTCATCTCACTTCCCCTCTTTGTTATACTTATTCATGTAAAATGACTATTTTAACCCTAAATTTCCTCCGTGTCTAGCCAAATATTACTGCATTAGACACTTTAAGGATTTAGGGGTAAATAGTCATTTCACAAAAAATAAGCTGACAAAAGGGAAATTGAGACGAAACCAAACTCATGGGGGCAGTGATACTTTCAGGGATGGGCAGTGAAGTAAACCAATTTATTCACTGCCTTTTTAAGAAATGATACTATTTTTTTGGACAAACCATTAAGGAACATGGGATTGTCTTTCCGGAAAGGATGGAGTATCTAACATACGAGTGAAAAGGTTGGAGTAACATTGAATGCAGTTGCATAAGTAGGGCATAAGAAGATATGAGATAAATGGACTGGAGCAATTTGAATAGTTGGTAATGGTCCTACTATTATTTAAAAATCATGAGAATTTAATTCAAAAAGACATATTTTAGTGGTTTCCAAAAATAAAAATAAAAATCAAGAACTATAATAATAAGTTTAGATCTTCTCTATCTTGACTGCCTTGAAACTTTTGGGCTGACTTTTCGTTGAAGATCCACCATCCTCCACCATAGTGCTTGTCGCAGTATCATCCATAAACCCTGATCGTCGTTTGGTTCCACCACTGTTTGGAGTCTTGTCTTCGTTATCACTCACAGAATCATCTATCTACATTATGCAAATATGTTTCTTTAAATATTAGGTAAATTAAAAAAGTTATTCTATTATTTAGAATGTATATAATAAGAACTAAGTACCTCAATCACTTCAATGCCAGCTTCCTTCAAAGCCTTCAACACATCGTCTCTCTAATCATTTAAAAAATGGATTAGAATTTTTTTTCATTTATGAATTGAATTGATAAAAACAGTTCATAAATCACCTTGCAAGCCAAGATGCTTGTTTTTGTGTACTTTTCAACTATCTCTTTGTCATCACAAACCAATCCAACTGAGTAAGTGGTATCTTTGCCACTTAGGTTTTCAGGCTTTATCTTAACCTTAAAAATTGTTGTCCTTCCAACTAAGGCCATTATCTCGTCAGGTATAAATTTGTGACCATGTCCATTACTTGAAAACTGAAGAAAAAAAAAACCAGTCAGTTTAAACTATAAAAAATATAAAAGATGAAAAGATTGTTTTTTTTTCTATAATATACCTTCAAATACTTTTCCTTCAACTGCAATGTTGTTTTACCAATCATGGGTTCACATGCACCATCCCATAGCATGAAAGTAGCACACTCACTCTCATTTCCGGAAATGATGGTCACTTTCACTTTATACCTTGGGGTAGGATTAGGATCAACTCTTTTGCATTCATTACATTTAAATCCCATAGGATCACTTGTCAACTTACACCGACACCTCTGACAACTTAGAAAACTCCAGCTCCCATCTGATATGACTTCAGAAATTTGATCGACAATCCAATAGTACCCTTCCTATATTTAATTTATGTGCTTATTAGAATTGTTCTTAGTAAGTTATATGTATACAATTAAGTTTATGATCTTATTCTACTTTACCTGCATACAAGACTTTAGGTCAGACACACACTTCACATCGATATTACCATTTTCCAAGTCAGCCGAAGAACAATTGTTGGTTATGGAAGATATCTCATTTATTCGTTGAGATGAGCTTGAATCTTCAAGAAATAACCTATTTTATTAACATATGTTGGACAATTGTGTAGGCTTCTCAAGAACTTAACTAGAAACTTAACAGAAAAGGATAACGGAGATTGGAAACAAAGGAATTCAAGTCGAGTCTTGTATTTAATACAATCTCCGTAAGAAGTTATTGCCCCGCACAGGTGCTTACGGTTTATATGGCAATCTTCTAGTAAGATAAAACGACTTATAAGTAAATGATAGGAGCACTCCAAATCAAATACTCTAGCGAACAACACAATGTTTGGAACTTTGGACTTTGAAGGATTTAATGCAACAATATGCAATGATTTGGGTATGTTAATCTATCTTACTACAGGGTAGGGAGACTCAAATGACTGTGTATGTAAATTGAAATTCGGAGGGGAAGTATATAAAGAGAGTCAAAAGGTTTGGTGGCTTTTCCCTTGAAAAGTCACAACTTTTCGGGTATAACAGCACTTGCACGGCCGTGTCCAATGAACTGCACGGCCGTGCAAGGCAATATGCACGGTCGAGTTCATGGCTTAGCACGGTCGAGTGGCAAGGCAAGGCACGGTGCACGGCCGTGTCCTAGACACTTGCACGGCCGTGCAGAAGCTTCTTCAGCCTGCTCGTCAGCCCTTTAGCCACAACAAGTCCACACCAATTTTGGGACCAACCCAAAACACACTTTGACCCAATATTTAAGTTACAAATCATTTGTCATTAATTTCTCATTCACACGGAAATGGTTTTGAGACATTAAATGAGTTATATATATAATCTACAACAAATGTAGATTACCATTTGTAACTAGTTCCGTTAACACATAACGAACTTCCGTTAGAAACTAGATCAACGTTAAGTTAAACTTAACTTTCCGTTATCCATTTCCAACAATCCCCCACATGAATGACAATTAATGCATGTGTGCAAATTCGTCCAAAGTTCCGGCGAACTATTATTACATCGGGATAGATAGCTTGTGGCCTTGAATCTTCCCTAGTGAAATATTATCGGATATACTAGCCATTTGGTAGCGAGTCGCTTTGAACCAGTGACTGTCGGGTGTATACCAAGACAATAATACTCACATAATAACAGCTCTAACAATTGTTGTTCTCACGTTTTTGTCCATTTTGGCCCTGGACCGTATCTCATTCATAAGCGTTCATTTAGAGGCGGCCTTATTACCTCTCGCTTTATATAGGTGATTCTCACTATAAGGAGTATCATGCACTACTCCACCCGTAGGTATAGAAATCATTAAAAGTTTTCTCAACTTATCCTCATCACTCGCGCATGTGCTAGTACTTGGACGTTCGGGAATGAGTATTCAACATCTCTAGGTTAATAAACCGAGTTGTTGTTTCCAAGTAACTCTACTAGAACTTATAACTTGGTTTGTCTCATTGAACCAAGGGCCTCGGGATCTCCATTTCTCAAGGTTGAGTGTCCGCTATAAGTTCTTTTGTTGTGGGTTTTAAACCCATTCCCCTTAACAGTTTATACAGTTGATCTTTATTACTACCCTTAGGTAGACGGATCCGAATTTGACTTCACATGGCTAGTTGTGACAGTCGCATTTTGAGATCAATTGTACTATGATAGTGTGTCTAAGACCATTATGTCTAGACTTACCATGACGTTCTACACCTTTTCCTAATTTTTCATTGTCGTCACAATGCCTTAGGTCATGTAGACACAAGCTTATTCCACGAAGGAATATCTTCTAAGACCATTCAACTTACATAGGAATTGTAATCTTTTAATCATAAGTATATCCTTAAGTACACCAAATACTTATGATTATACTAATCCGGTGATTGATTACAATTACAATTAGACCTTTAGTCTATCTAGAATGATCAGTCCCTTCGAGTGATCAAATTCTTCTATCGGTCAGTTTCTTTAAGTGGTTATTATCTCTGTACCGTTTCGACTTCCCAAAAATTAGTATCTCTAAGTGGTTTGACCTCCTTAGAGTCTACTTTTCAGGAATCTACTTTACAGAGAATACCTCTCAAGAATCTATTTGAATTTTCGAAGTACTTTCTTTTCAAGATAATGGAATTGTGATAGGACCATTCCTTCTGATGTTATAGAAATCTTTATTTCTAATATGACATCGGCTAATCCCATATCTTTCATGTCAAAGTTCTGCTTTAACATATCTTTGGTATTCATGATCAATTCATGACTACCATTGTTATCCACGTAAGGACAGACTATTAACAAATGATTCAGATGTTCTTTTAATGTATGTAGACACATTTGTCACATTCATTAATCTTGAATCCATTTGATAACATAGTTCTATCGAACTTCTTATGCCACTGTTTAGTTGCTTGTTTAGTCCATATGAATACACAAGTAGATCCAACACGGTTGTGCGACATAGAACGCTCTGTTGTGTCATTTTGGATAATCTTGCATGAATCATAATGTCCTTTTGACAACTATCCTGGCTTTCTACTTATCAACGAGATCCATAGGCTTTATACTTTCTTTTTAAGAATCCAATTGCAACCTAATGGTTTGCAACTTGGAGGAGATCTACCAATTCCCAAGTATTATTAAGCATTATGAATTTTTTTATCTCACTTTGTTAATAGCCTCTTTCCGTAACGAACTATCCAGGACCGTATAACGCTTCCTTAACGATTCTTTGATTCGTTTTCCAACATAAATGATAGAAAATCGGGACCAAAAGACTTTTCCACTCTTGCCCTTTTACTACGTCTAAGTCCTTCATCCTTAACTTTGAGATGGACCGTTTGTAGTCTAATATTTAAAGGTTTCATCCTTGGCATATCTAGTTTTGCAACCCAACGGTTCGCATAGGAAGATCAACCATCTTCCAAAATAGAATAGGATGCATTTGTCCTTCAACTGTATCTTGGTTTTTCTTCTTATTAAGAAGACCACCACCGTTTCTATAAATTTTCTTATTAAAATTTATGCATTTCCTATCATTTCAAGGAAGTATATTCTCAAAGAATATAACATGTCTTGCTTAAGTATTTCTACTTTAGCCGAATACCCCCACAGTTTAGGTATTTATAAAACAGCTTACGAATACTTCAAATTCGTTAGGAGTTTTTATCATCAAATAACTTCCACATATATGATGATTCATTCTTTTAATCATTAACGGTTTAACGGTTTGTTAATACTAGAAGTTCATATCAATAGAACTTATGTATTTAGCTTGTACCCCCACACTTGAGGTGTACCTCCACATATCAAATATTTTATGAATGTCCTAATTCATATTTAATATTTTCTTTTATGTGGAGTCATTTAATTGTAATAACCAAGTTATCTACAATGTCTTTCATAGTCATATCTATGTTTAAGTGAGGTCTCTTCAACCATTTTTCCCCGTAAGGAAACTCGTTTGAAGAATACTGCATTTTTCATTTCAAATTTGTTCGTCACAAATCTATATGCAATACTGTTAGTTTGCATATCCAATGGAAACGTAATCCATGGTTTTGGGTCCTATCTTAACCTCTTTAGGTTTAGATATTTCTACCTTTGCTAGGTATACCCACATAAGACGGAACTTATCAATAAGGAGTTCACCATCTCCTTAAAAGTTCTATCTTCCTTTTTTTTTTTTTTTTCAATTGATTTTAGTGTGTAAGAAGCATTCGTTTGATAAATAAGTGTCAGCGTCCCAACAATTATTTTTCAACCGGTACTACATACTAACCACCTCTATCACTTCGAAACTCTTAATTGCTAATTAAGATGAATCACAAACCTTATTGTTTACTTAAAACTTTAAGGTTTTACTATTCCAAAAGACGAACTTTTGCATTATCAAATGCAATCATAAATAGAAGTAAAGAACTATCTATTTACTATCTCTGGTTTGAACTGATTTCTACAAAAGAAATCACAATTGATTTGCGAATCAACTTCATCTTAGGTAGTAATTTTAAATTAACTCGTCGACTTAGTGAATTTAAATTTACACGACCTAAATGAACACGCCATAACAATTGGAACACTTCAAACCAAGTAAATAAAATCTGAAATTTTATTCTTCGCACTTAGGCGGATAAACAATTACAATTTAAGGAGTCCTTCAACAAGGTACCCTTTACTAACACAAACAACCACTTTTGGTCAATTCAATCTTATGCCCCTAGGCTAAGTTGATCAAAGTCCAATGGAACATTTCTATCTTCATTCACATTGGCTTGAAGAGGGTTTCCATCTTGGTTGTTGATTCTAGGATGTCGACATTCCCTAGCCATATGCACGGGTTTGCCGCAATTAAAACAACTACCTTTAACCTTCTTGGTGGTCCTCTTCACTTTCCGGTGTTCTTTCTCTTGTTTCCGCACTTGTTTCCACCAAGTTCACTTTCGGTCTTTTAGTCACAATACACATAGTATTGTGCATCTCGAGAAAATCCCAAAATTCTCTCGCGGTCTTTATGCCACAACACACCTTGTATTGTGCATAATCCAAGCCACTAAGAATGTAATTGCGACACAAGAAATCACCGTGATTCCATGTATCCAAGTCATTCTTTGCTTTAGATTCATCATCATCGGATATCAATGGTGGATATTCCCAAAGAAAATGCACCAATTTTAATGTTGTCAAATAGACCAACATTTTCTGTTGCCACCTTTTAAAGTTCATCCCGGTAAGAATACCCGGTCTTTCCGCATGTACGAACACATGAGACGGAGGGAGAGCATTAAGAGGTGCAACCCTTGAGGTTGTACGGGAAGGAGGTTTCTTACCATGAACCGGGTGAGACGGTGTAACATTATTGAACGTAGCGTCACCTTGAGAAGGAGGCGTCACATTCCCTTGACTTGATTCTGTGGAGTCTTTCTCGTTTGCCATCTTGAAGATCTTGAAGAAGCGTAAATAACTTCTTACGATTGTTGGACAATTGTGTAGGCTTCTCAAGAACTTAACTAGAAACTTAACAGAAAAGGATAACGGAGATTGGAAACAAAGGAATTCAAGTCGAGTCTTGTATTTAATACAATCTCCGTAAGAAGTTATTGCCCCGCACAGGTGCTTACGGTTTATATGGCAATCTTCTAGTAAGATAAAACGACTTATAAGTAAATGATAGGAGCACTCCAAATCAAATACTCTAGCGAACAACACAATGTTTGGAACTTTGGACTTTGAAGGATTTAATGCAACAATATGCAATGATTTGGGTATGTTAATCTATCTTACTACAGGGTAGGGAGACTCAAATGACTGTGTATGTAAATTGAAATTCGGAGGGGAAGTATATAAAGAGAGTCAAAAGGTTTGGTGGCTTTTCCCTTGAAAAGTCACAACTTTTCGGGTATAACAGCACTTGCACGGCCGTGTCCAATGAACTGCACGGCCGTGCAAGGCAATATGCACGGTCGAGTTCATGGCTCAGCACGGTGCACGGCCGTGTCCTAGACACTTGCACGGCCGTGCAGAAGCTTCTTCAGCCTGCTCGTCAGCCCTTTAGCCACAACAAGTCCACACCAATTTTGGGACCAACCCAAAACACACTTTGACCCAATATTTAAGTTACAAATCATTTGTCATTAATTTCTCATTCACACGGAAATGGTTTTGAGACATTAAATGAGTTATATATATAATCTACAACAAATGTAGATTACCATTTGTAACTAGTTCCGTTAACACATAACGAACTTCCGTTAGAAACTAGATCAACGTTAAGTTAAACTTAACTTTCCGTTATCCATTTCCAACAACATATACACCATAACTATAGAAGTCAGATTGATATATTATAAATAAACTAAAAAAAAAAAAAACAAACAGAAGTACCTTTTAAGCTCATCAAATTTAGGAATCAAGCCATGAACATGTATCTTAGTGCCAAAGTAAGCATTAGTCAATGAAACCTTTCCTGTATGTATGCAAATAAATTTACATTCAGTATTGTTTACATATTTAAGTTTATTTATGAATTTACTTGTATAAATAAATTGTTCATACCGCCATAACTCTTTAATTTTACACATTGCAGGAGAACAATGAGAGGGCTATCACCGGCAGTCTCAATATAGCTCAACATCTCTACCGCAAAATCTCCCCATAACGTGCAGGACAATTTGTTCTTGCTGCATTTCAGTAAGTATTTTTTTTTCCTTTTATTTTGCGAATTAGATTGAAAATAACCAAAATATAATTTTAAAATTTAAACTTTTTTTGAACAAAAATGGATCAGGTAGGCTTGGACATGTGCAAGGGTTCTCTAAATCTGACTTGAGGAGTTGAAGAAGGTGGAGGATGAAGAAGGTGGAGGAGCAGGGTATTAATGCAAGAGATGTAGAGAGGATGAAGAGTTGCCAATATTTGGGATATTCGAGCTGGTAGACAGATGCACAAGCTTCTAGGGCACACGAAATGGATCAGGTAGTCTTGGACATGTGCAAAATATTTGTGTGTTATTGTAGTAAATGCAAATTCTTTATAGTTTCATTCATCTGGATTACATTTTCAGTTTTAGATGGTAATTCTTTGTTTTCACTATTTCCAGTTAGTGGATGCATCAACATTGAAGAAAGAGGTAGCTGAAGGTGTTGACCTGATGGTAGTAAGGGAGCTCACTGGAGGTTAGTACATTGGTTTGAGCTGATTAACTCGACTTGAAATTTCTTGTTTTTGTAAGGTTTATGTAGAGTGAGGAAAGTAGACAAATATTCAAACCAAGAAGAAAAATAATATTTTCTGGATTAAAGAAATAACATATCCAGATTTCGTTAAGATTTTTGACCCTGGATTTAAGAGAACTCAAGTATGTTGAAACTTTTTATTGGGCATTACATCTTAAAGGAACCTAAACTAAACATAATTTTAAAAATGTAGGCATTCTGTTAATGAAGTATGGGTTAGTATGAATTGTATGAATTAAATCTCTGTCTCTCTTTCTCTCTTCCTCTCTTCCCTTGCATAGCTTGATAAGTTTGAGAAGTTCTTGACATCTGATTCATAAAACCAATCTAATATATTAAACAGAAATGTCATATTTTTCAATATTCCCTTCATTGGATATTAATCTGCATTCACATTGATGCAGTGAACTGTTACTAGAGTAGTGGTCGATTTTATAAAGCCTTAATATTAAATGGAATCTAGATTGTCTTAACTTTGGGGCATCTTAAAGTTTACTCTCTGGAAGTAAAATCATTTTTGATTTCTATTTTATTAGGTATTTACTTTGGGAAACCCAGAGGCTTTAGATAAAATTTAATAATCAGAGGATATACCTAATGTCTTCTAGTTCAATCTCCACAAGTTTCCCCTCGCTCTGGTACTTTAGCGGTCCTTTTCCCACAACCCTACCCAGTACATCTGCAGAAATGTAGATAAAATTTAACATGAACATTATCAGGTATCTAAAAGAATTAAATAAAAATAGTTGGGTCATACCTATCAACTCTAAGGATGCAACATTTTCAATAGAAAAAATTTCTGGAAATGGCTTTAGTTTGAATATGTTGTTAAACACCAGACTCGGGTCACCAATGTTGATGATATTAGTCGTATTCATGAAGTATAGCTTGTATTGATTTGATGTTACTTTAAATTTTGAACGGTTATCAACAACACTAACGTTAGAAAGGACATAAGCACTATGCTCTTGTAATTTGCTTCCAAACTTTTGAATAAAAGCTTGTTACGTGCTTGAATTCTATCACCCTATAGAAAAGCAAAAAAAAAAAATTTGTAAGAAAAAATAACGAAATAGAAACAAATAAACTGATGTGTGAAATAGAAGAACTAAAATATGTTTTCTTACCTCTAAGTCAACCAGGATGAATTCAACACTTGGTGGCAAGCCTTTGTCATTTTCACTCGTGATTTCATATTTTCGCGCCACCCTAACCTTCATGGACCAATTAGATCGTCCTTTTTGGAGATCACGAAAAAGGCTGAATGATATTGTCATTTTTTGAATGCTGGAAATGAATATTGTTTATTGTTTATTGTTTCTAATGGCCGATTTGAAATCGTGGCAGAAACATACAACAGAGCAGATCTATTTATATACCGACCAAAGGCAAAAATCATAATATACTTGACTTTTCATATTTCTTATTTAATTTTGAAATAGTTAATTTATGAATAAATTTCAATGTAAATGGGAGGCAGAAAGCATTGTGTAATTATGAAACATACAGATACATTTTGAAATCTGTATGTTCATTTTGAAAACTTGGAACATATTCATTTTTGGAAATATGTACAGTCAGTTCGAAACTTGGAACATATTCATTTTGGAAATATGTACTTACAGCAATTATTTGTATCTTGAAAGCTGTATATTCAGCAATTATTTTTTATTTAATTTTGAAATAGAAGGGGTAATTTCGGCCAATCACTTGAATAGAGGGGTGCATTTGATGGCTGAGCTTATGTTTGAATGAATCTGTTCACTTCTTTGTCTAGGTTCAAGTTTTGGCGCCAAAAATGTGGATGTGCTGAAGTGCTTTGCACTTCAGCCTTTATATAGTTATAGATAATAATAATTAAATATAATAATAAATGATAATAATGATACTTATTTTATTCAAAAATACAAAATATTTAATAAAAATAATTGTACAATTAGCGTAAATACTTACTACTATAATATAATAATAGTTAGTAATAATACTTGTTAATAACAATAATAATAATAATAATTGATTATTATAACAATAATAATAACAATAACAACAATAATAAAGTATACTCCCTCCGTCCCAATAGAAGCTTTCCATTTTGCCATTTTGGGTGTCCCATTAATAGCTTCCACTCTTCTTTTTTGGCAAAGGAATCTTTACTATTTCCTTCACTCATTCTCTCTCCTACATTATTTTAATACTCACAACACCATTATAATTTACTATTCCCTCCCCTCATTCTCTCTCCTATTTTCAAATTACACTCACAATATTTTTTCTTCCCATCCATTTTATTAATTTACGTGCAAGACAAAATTTGGACAGCTTCTATTGGGACGGAGGGAGTATACTCTTACCCTAAACCCTATATTGTATACCTAAACTCTAAAGTATACTCCCTCCGTCCCATAACAAGCAACGCAGTTACTGTTTCGCACGGGAATTAAGGAAAAAGTGAAAAGGTTGATGTGTTGTGAGTGTAGATAGTTGAGTAGGAGAGAAAATGAGTGGAGAAAATAGTAAATTATAATGGTGTTGTGAGTATTATAATAATGTAGGAGAGAGAATGAGTGGATGAAATAGTAAAGATTCTTTTCCATTTTAGGAAGTGTGACTTATCAGTGGGACGCCCAAAATGGCAAAGTGTGTCGCTTGTTATGGGACGGAGGGAGTATACCACTATACGCTAAATTCTAAACCCTAAACCCTATATATCTCATACCCTATCCCCTATATCTTAAATTATATTTATACCTCATACCCTAAACCCTAAATCATATAACTAAACTCTAAAGTATATACTTTTATACCCTAAACCTTGTAATATATACCACTCACTAAACACTAAATCCTAAACCTTATATATCTCATACCCTAGCCCATATACCTTAAATCATATTTATACCATATAATCATATACCTAAACTCTAAAGTATATACCCCTATACCCTAAATCTTATAGTATATATCACTATACACTAAACCCTAAACCCTACAAAGCCCACACTCTAACCCTAACCCCTATACCTTAAATCATATTTATACCCCTACCCTAGATCCTAAATCATATACTCCCTCCGTCCCGGAACTTGGTTCACAAACACTGTTTGCACTGGTTTTAAGGAGGGAGTATTATATTGAAAGTGTTGTGAGTGTGAAAATAAAATAGGAGAGAGAATGAGTGGAGAGAATAGTAAATTATAATGGTGTTGTGAGTATTAAAATAATGTAGGAGAGAGAATGAGTGGAGGAAATAGTAAAGATTCCTTTCAATTTTAGGTAAGTTTTAAATGTGTGAAGTAAGTTTTGGGACACCCAAAAGAGAAAGTGTGAAGATTGTTCCGGAACGGAGGGAGTACCTCATAACCCGTATTCTAAACTATATGTCATATACCTTATACCTTATACCATATATCATATACCATGAACCATTTCTCATATACCTTATACCCTAAACCGTTTATCATATACTCCCTCCGTCCCAGCCCACTTAGGAAATTTTGAAATGGCACGGGAATTAAGGAATATTATTATAGTATTAGGAGAGAGAATGAGTGGGAAAAAAAGCTGAAAAAATTAAATAGGAGAGAGAATGAGTGGAGGAAATAGTAATTATAATGGTGTTGTGAGTATTAAAATAATGTAGGAGAGAGAATGAGTGGAGAGAATAGTGATTTAAGGTTTTCATTTTGGGAATTCTTAAGTGAAGTGGGACACCAAAATGGAAAGTTTTCTTAAGTGAGGTGGAACGGAGGGAGTATCTTATATCCTAAACCCTATATTACATATCCTAAACTCCATGCATATCCTAAATCATTATCATATATGTAAAGAAATGTTTACTAATATTATTGATAATTGAATATTACATAATAGTAATAATTAAAAGAAAAATATTTAATAATAATAATAATAATAATAATAATAATAATAATAATAATAATAATAATAATTTAACCTTTAGAAAATATTAATAATGCTTTTATTTTACCCCAACCCCTAAACTCTATATTACATATCCTAAACTCCGTGCATACCTTAGTTTTTTCTATCTTTTTTATATACCTATTTGTAAAAAAAAAACACTAATAAAAAAAGTCTAAAATATTATTTCCTAGACAATAAAAAATTTAAAGAAAATAAAAAATAAATATAGGGTAGTCAGTCCATCTTTTTTTCTATATACTTTCATTTGTTTAGTTTTTTTCTATCTTTTTTTATATACCTTTTTGTAAAAAAAAAATCACTAATAAACAAAGTCTAAAATATTATTTCCTAGTGAATAAATTTTTTAAAGAAAAAATAAATAAATAGAGGATAGTCCATCCCTCTTTTATTCTATATACTTTCATTTGTTTAGTTTTTTTTCAATCTTTTTTTATATACCTATTTGTAAAAAATATCAGTAACAAAAAAGGTCTAAAATATTATTTCCTAGTCAATAAAAAATTTAAAAAAATAAATAAAAATAAAGGGTTGTTCGTCCCTCTTTTCTTTTATATACTTTCATTTGTTTAATTATTTTCTATTTTTTTATATACATTTTTGTAAAAAAATATCAGTAGTAAAAAGTCTAAAATATTATTCCTAGTCGATAAAAATTTAATAAAAAATAAAAATAAATATAGGGTAGTCCGTCCCTCTTTTCTTCTATATACTTTAATTTGTTTAGCTTTTTTCTATATTTTTTATATACCTTTTTGTAAAAAAAATCACTAATAAAAAAGTCTAAAATATTATTTTCTAGTCAATAAAAAAGTAATAAAAAATAAAAATAAATGAAGGATAGTCCGTCCTTCTTTTCTTTTATATACTTTAAATTGTTTAATTTTTTTTCTATCTTTTTTCTATACCTTTTTGTAAAAAAATAACTAATAAACAAAGTCTAAAATATTATTTCTCAGTCAATAAAAAATAAATATAGGATAGTCCGTCCTTCTTTCTTTTATATACTTTCATTTGTTTAGTTTTTTTCTATCTTTTTTATATATAAAACAACTAATTTTCTTATGTCTAAGTGATTTTATATTTTAAAAAATAGCTTATTAAATACTAAATTTCTTTTTATTTTTTCCATATTTTTCTGTTTTTTTTTATAATTGAAAAACCCATTTGGCCCGTGGTTTGGTCCGTACGGACCAAACGGGCAGGCTTGGACATCCAAATTGGGTCGGGTCGATCCGGGTTTACACTCGTTTCATCATACGGCTGACGAGCTTCAACCCGTCCTGTCCGCCGATTGGTCCGTACGGCCCGACCCGTTTGGCCATCACCATTGTTGTATAAAGACGTTGAATTGAATGGTGAATACTGTAATTTTAAAAGAAGATTGTAACTTCATTAGTTTCAATTTAAAATTTTAATTTGATTTTACACAGAAGCCGCGAGACTACAATTTTTCATGTTACCAAGGTAGCCAATGTTAAGAAATTAAGGCAAAATGGGACAATAATCTACAAAACACTATTAATAAAGCAACCGGGTAAATAATACGTAAATGGGTAAATAACAATATTTTTGTAATTATATAAATTTTATGGAGACAAAATTATCCAACAAAATAGTATTTATACTTTGTCATTTATAAAAGAAAGCAACTAACAATTTTAAAGTAGCCAAAATTTTGAAAAAAATTAGTTTTTTCGTAACATAAGAAAAAAACTAGTTTTAAAGCACTAAATCTAACTAATAAGAGTGATGAACTGTTTTGAAAACTAGTTTTTTTATAACAATTTTAAAAAAACTAATTTTTCACAAGTGTTACTCTTTAAAGTAAGATAAATTAAACAGGAAAATATGGTTCTTAAAACTGGGTCAAATAAAGTACATTTTTCATCCATATTTGTTATTGATATCAATTGGTTTTAAGGATTAACCTCAAAATTTAAGATGGTATTAAAGCAGATCCGTTATACATGGTAGCCCAACGACCCACGATTTTGCTTCGCGTCACCCGATTAACAAATCCACGTTGTAAGAATTTGTCAAAGCCCGACTACATATAAGGAGGCGTGTTAGAGAGATTATTTATTATCAGAAATTGACAAACCTTGCCTACAACATATAAAGATTACGGGTCACTCCCTTTAGTAACAATTGGTTTTAAGGTGAAAAAAATTCGTATCGTAGCGCAAGGTTACGAGTTCGATTTCCCCATTCAAGTATTACTCTGATTTTACAAAAAAAAAATGCACTATATTGTCATGCCCGAAAATGTGGCATGTTTAAAATTTGACATGCTCAATAATGTGGCATGTTTCAGAATCTCTCCGTAATCTCGAGTCACACGCAGGGCACACGTGTGAAAGCTTGATATACAACATTGTTGAGTCACGATCTAACAACTCAAACTTTTACATCAAGTGATAACTCTAACAAAAAGTAACTGATTATCCATTTATTTATCACATTACAATGATTTGACAAACTAAGGTATTAGATTGTAATATTGTAATAATTACAATCTGATACAATATGTTCATCTTTTGTTACAATTCATGGCAAAAATGGATGAGATTTGACGAAAGCTAACAAAATAGACTGAAAAATGTAACGAGCATCTTTCAAATTCACATTTTCAGCTAGGGATGCCCAAATCGGACTGGAACCGAAAAATCGGACCGAAAAAGCCCGGAACCGCCATGAACCGCCAAGAAAATCGAAACCGATTTGGGGCCGAGCCGGTTAAGGGTCACAAAAATGGTAAACCGGATCGAAAAAAACCCGAAACCGGATGAAAATTCCTTGGGTTTCAAGAGAATCAGATCGGAAAAGCCCAAAATCGGAGCAAACCGGGAAGAAAACCGGAACCGGAGTCAACGACCTAAGCTAAGGTTCACACTGCCGAACCGAACCGGCGATTAATCTCGAACCGGCCCAAACGGTTTTGATCATCCCTATTTTCAAATTTCCTAAAGTTTTATATATATATATATATATATATATATATATATATATATATATATATATTGTAACAATAAATTATAATAAATAAGATATTATTAAATAATAGCATATAATGCTTTTAAAAAACATTTAACTAAAATAAATACTAATATATTTGAAAAATATAGAGCAAGAGAAAAATATCAATTCTTATTTACATTCTAAAGAAAATTATATTCTCTCTGTCTCTGAAAATACATTATATATATATATATATATATATATATATATATGGGCCCTATTATAATGGTAACCAAATTTATAATGGTAACCATAAGAACTACTAACAACCATCGGATTAAAAAACACATCAACGCTCCGCATTAAAAAAAAAAGATAGAAAAATGCATTTTCGTAATTATCAACTAAATCCCCTCAAATTTCAAAATAAAATATCTCAATATCTATAAGTCTAAAAAATTTCGAAAACACTCGATTTTTTTTGTCTTGACGAGACGATTCAAACTAGATCCCTCGAAGATAGGATTTTGAAAAATAATATTGACTTATAGATTACTTAACTAGCGTACATTACTTAACTAAAGTGTACATTACTTAACTAGCGTGCACGAGCTTAATTACTTAACTAAATGACATTACTTAACTAGTGTACATTACTTAACTAAAGAAGATAAGCCATACTGGCTAATACAAGACGAGTTAATTAGCTAACAGACATTACTTAACTAGCTAGTGATATTATTTAACTAAATAAAGTGTACACCTAGTATTTTCTTAGTAAACAAGGTTGAAAGCATCTTCGACTTGTGAATTACTCTTTCCACAATTCCGTTTGATCCAATTATAATTAGCTAGTGTACATTACTGCAAGTCATTCCAACAAACCGACTTTTGTAGCTTGCCTGTAGACTTTACTATATGTAAGATCAAATCTTCTGCACTGAACAATTAAAAAAAAAAAAAACCATCACAATCAAATCAAGAAAAGTAAGCATGGATATAAATATAGTATAGCATCTTGGCTGGAGGGTCTTTCCATCATAGAAGGTTAAAGCATTTAAAAATTAAAGCTGCTACATATCTTTGTAATTATATCCAAAGATTCAAAAAAAAAAAAAAACAATGTTATATATTATGGCAAGAAGAGGTACAGGGACCACTAGCGTTAATAAGCAAGGAACTAGTCCAACCTAACCTTGCTATCTATGTCGTTTACGGGAGATACACTCATACCACCATATAAGCAAAAGAATCATACGATAAAAATGTCTTTGTGCTCTCTTCACCAAAGAAAAAACATCAACAGAAAAAAACTGACATCACTATAACTTAATTACTTTTCCTACTACAATTAGCTAGTGTACACTAGCTAATTAGCTAGTTAAGTAATGTACATTAGCTAGTATACACTAGTTAATAAATTCGTGTACACTAGCTAATTAACTCGTATACACTAGTTAATTAACTAGTGTACACTAGCTAATTAGCTAGTTAAGTAATGTACATTAGCTAGTGTACACTAGCTAATTAACTAGTGTACACTAGCTAAGCTAGTGTACACTAGCTAATTAACTCGTGTACACTAGCTAATTAACTAGTGTACACTAGCTAATGTACACTATATATATAGTGTACACTATATATATGTGGAGATAATTATGCATCTGACGAATCCTGGATATGTCATGACTTATGCGAAAAGTGGTTCCATGGCAAGTGTGTAGAAAATCACACCAGCCAGGGCGCAGCATATCAAGCAATACAAGTGCCCATCTTGCACCAACAAGAGAGCTCGCCCTCGATCTCTCGTCCGGTATCTTTTAGACTTGTCTCCTTAGCTTTACTGTACTATTTGATAGGCTTTGTTTACTGCCTTGCTTGTTAGGGTTCTTTGTTCAAGTGTTACTAGAAAAATCTCGTTTAGTGTAACTGTACCATTAATCTGTAATTTCACTATTACCTCCGTCTTAATCTATTGTAGTTTCAAGAACTCGAATTGATAGATATGAGCATATACTAACTAATGTACATTGAAATGTGCCAATGCAAAGGCTACCGATGATTTGCAATTGTTTCGTACAAATGTTTGAGGGTAGGAGTCCCGAAAGAACTTTGTGTATTGACTATTACTAGCTAATGCACGAGTTAACTAGCTAAATGTACACTATATACATTAGCAAGACCACGTTGTTCAATATTATTTTTAAAATTCTATTTTCGGGGATCTAGTTTGAATCGTCTCGTCGAGACAAAAAAATCGGTGTTTTCGAAATTTTTTTTCGACTTATAGATATTGAGATATTTTATTTTGAAATTTGAGGGGATTTAGTTCAATAATTACGAAAATGCCACCCCCATCTCTTTTTAATCTGGAGCGATTGATGTGTTTTTAATCAAATGCTGTTAGTGGTTACCATGGATTCGTATAAATTTGGTTCTCCATTTGAATAAACTACATATATATATATATATATATATATAGGAAGTTCTATTCAAATGAAAATCAAATTTATATAAGAACCATGAGAACTAAATTCAACCATTGGATTAAAAATACATCAATGCTCCAGATTAAAAAAAGAGATAGGGGGTGGCATTTTCGTAATTATTGTGAACTAAATCCCCCCTCAAATTTCAAAATAAAATATCTCAATATCTATAAATCGAAAAAAAAATTCGAAAACACTGATTTTTTTGCCTTGACGAAACGATTCAAACTAGATCCCTGAAGATAGGATGTTGAAAAAATAATATTGAACAACGTCTAATTTTTAAAACACTAGCTAATTAACTAGTGTACACTAGCTAGTTAAGTAATGTACACTAGCAACACAATTAGTATACACTAGGTTACACTAGCAACTCAGCTAGTATACACTAAAAAAATAGCTATTGTACACTAGATAACTAGCTAGTGTACACTAAGTTACAACAGCTAGTGTACACAAAGGCTTGACCCAATGCTTTTGTCCTGCTGCCTAAGGCATTTGGCTAGTATACACTAGGTAGCTAGTGTACACTAGCTAAATGCAAAGTTATTTTATGAAGTAAAAAATGGTTGACACTCATTTGTGGCTGAAAGATACTTTTTTTTTTGACTGACACTCCTTTTGATATCTATCGAAGACAACTTTGAAAACGATTCACTCAGTTTGGGACACTAGGTTATACTAGCAACACAGTTAGTGTTCACTAAGACAACACAGCTAGTGTTCACTAAGATAACACAGCTAGTGTTCACTAAGACAACTAGCTAGTGTACATAAGCAACACAGCTAGTGTTCACTAATACAACACAGCTAGTGTTCACTAAGACAACACAAACTAGTCTTCACTAATACAACACAGCCTAGTGTTCACTAAGATAACACAACTAGTGTTCACTAAGCAACACAAATAGTGTTCACCAATACAACACAGCCTAATGTTCACTAAGATAACACACTAGTGTTCACTAATACAACACAAATTAGTGTTCACTAATATAACACAAATAGTGTTCACTAAAATAACACAAATTAGTGTTCACTAAGACAACTAGCTAGTGTACATAAGCAACACAGCTAGTGTTCACTAATACAACACAACTAGTGTTCACTAATACAACACAGCTAGTCTTCACTAATACAACACAACTAGTGTTCACTAAAATAACACAGCTAGTGTTCACTAAGCAACACAGCTAGTGTTCACCAATACAACACAGCTAGTTTTCACTAAGATAACACAGCTAGTGTTCACTAATACAACACAGCTAGTGTTCACTAATATAACACAAATATCCAATTGCTCACTAAGATAACACAGCTAGTGTTCACTAAGACAACTAGCTAGTATACATAAGCAACACAGCTAGTGTTCACTAATACAACACAGCTAGTGTTCACTAAGATAACACAGCTAGTGTTCACTAAGACAACTAGCTAGTGTACATAAGCAACACAGCTAGTGTTCACTAATACAACACAGCTAGTGTTCACTAAGATAACACAACTAGTGTTCACTATGACAACATATCTAGAGTACACTTAGTTAAACTAGCTAGTTTACATTAGCCAATGCTGATACACATAGCTAGTGTACACTAGGTTACACTAGCAACACAGCTAGTGTTCACTAAGACAACACAGCTAGTGTTCACTAAAATAACACAGCTAGTGTTTACTAAGACAACTAGCTAGTGTTCACTAAGACAACACAGCTAGTGTTCACTAAGACAACACAGCTAGTGTTCACTAAGATAACTAGCTAGTGTTCACTAAGACAACGCAACTAGTGTTCACTAAGACAACACAGCTAGTTAAGTAATGTACACTAGTTAAATAATGTACACTAGTTAAGTAATTAACTCGTGCACACTAGTTAAGTAATGTACACTAGTTAAATAATGTACACTAGTTAAGTAATCTATAAGTCAATATTATTTTTTCAAAATCCTATCTTCAGGGATCTAGTTTGAATCGTCTCGTCAAAGCAAAAAAATCAGTGTTTTCGAAATTTTTTTTCGACTTATAGATATTGAGATATTTTATTTTGAAATTTGAAAAGGATTTTAAATGAAATAATTTCGAAAATGTCACTTCCTCTATTTTTTTTTAATCTGGAGCATTGATGTGTTTTTTAATCCAATGGTTGTTAGTGGTTCTTATGGTTCTCATATAAATTTGGTTCTCATTATAATAGGACCCTATATATGTATATATATATATATATATATATATATATATATATATATATATATATATATATATATATATATATATATATATATATATATATATGAACGGTATAAATCGAGATACAAATATGGGTTTTTGATCGAAATTTGAGGCCCCAAATGGATTGGGCCATAAACATAATACCACACACTAGTATCAGGGCCGAGGGAGACTTTCCTCGTATGACGAGGATCATCCACTTCGACATTATATCATCATGCTTGAACCGTCATATCCCGAGATGTCATAAGTGACGAGGAGGGAAAAGTTCTTACCTTTGTATATCCTCAAGTGACGAGGAAACACAATCATTTACCCCGGCATATTTACGTATCTGGTAATCACCAAATGACGAGGAAGCAGAATCATTCACATCGGCCTATTTTGTTGGGGACGAGGTAAAACATTTATGTTCCTCGACGTTACGGCTAGCAGATTACACAGTCCTTATACAACAAGGATTATACATTCATGATCCAATCAGGATTGTGACCAACTACACCAAACCAAGTCAAACAATGACTCTTTATCATATATAATTCTTTTAGGATTATATCTTATCTCTTTACAAGTTCACTCCAACATGGATTCTATCAATCCATCCCTATAAATACAAGCCCAATGGCTCATTATTAGGTACGTGACTTTTTATCTTGGGAAAACTCTGTCAATTTGCTTTCTCATATACAAATCGTGAACTTACTCTCACGCCGGAGGGCCTTTAGCCGGATCCGCTCCGGCTTAGTTTACGTATTTTCTCTTATTTTCAGGCCTTGCAATCACCGGAGCAATCATCGCTTGGATTTGGGCTGATTTGACGATTTTGGCTTCATCAATTGGTTCCATTGCCGGGAAATCGATTCAAACACCCTTTGTTTGGCCTGGAAAACGCTCGCTAAAAGCCAATTTTTTTGCCGGAATTTTTCTCTCATTGAACGGAATTTATGGAATCGTTTGGGCTCTGTTCTTGAAACCGCCGGAATCTGCAAATTTCAATCGGAATTTACCCAGATTCCGTTGGAGGCATTTTTAGCGTGAAATTCCGCCCCAGTTTGGCTTGAATTCTTTGGTGTTGAAAAAATCACAATTAGCTATTTGTTTGTGGTCAAAATTTGCCCTAATTTTGGCCATAAATTTGGGTCTATTGAAATTGTGGTTTTTGGAAAATTTACACTTGGTAATTTGCTGTTGACTCACAATGGAAGGACAGTTTACGAGTGTTACGGCTGAGGATCCAACCCAGGTGAATGGGGCGAACACCGGAGCTGAGGAGCTGCCTCCTCCTCCTCCTCTACCTCAGCCAGATGCCCCTCCTCCCCTCTCCATGACCCTTCGTTCCAAGGGTCGGGTGCGAATGCCGAGGGAGAAGGCGCTGAGCTTCCTCGTCCCACTCGTGCTCGTGGAAAGCAAGTGGGAAGGAAGAAAACAAAGAATGCCGACGCCGGTCAGGCTGGAGGAAGTCAACCCATTGACCGACGCTCTTTGTTACACAAGCAAATGGAGACGTTGCAAAGGATGTATGAAACCCAGGCTGCTCTTTTGCAATTGGACCCAGAGCATTTCATGGCTGAATTTATTAGGCCATCTGTGGGCAACCCCCTCGAAAAGGGACAAGGTGAGCAACGAGCTCCTCTCCTCAAGACCGCTGAACTACCACCCCGGGAACCTACCCGTCCTCGGCATGACAGTAAGAAGAGGGATCAGGTAGTTGACTTGAGAAGCCAATTGACTCCCAGGGAAGAGGAGGTGAACTCAAGGGACCTAAGGACAAGGCTCAGTCTAAACAGGCGAATGTCACCACCTCGTCTAGTTATAGCACCCCGGCGTCCAGATTCTCCTCGTCCTCGTCGATCCCGCCATGATTCCCTCTTCCCCGGCATTGTCGGGATTCTCCCCGTCCCCGTGTTCGTGAATTTGCTAAGCCAAGGACCCCGGAACCGTACAGGATGATACTTGGTGGCCAAGACCTGGAACTGAAGCGTGATAAGGCCCCTTCCAAACGGGACAGCCACCGACATGACGCGGAGCACACGGTAGGGTGAATGATCGCCCAAGGACAAATCCGTCGAAGCTCCCAACGAAGCACCCGCTCAAGCAAAGGATGACAAGGGGGTGGAAACCAAGCAATAGAGGCTTTGTTGAAGCGAAATTGGATGACATGGAGAGGGGAAAGAAGTTCAATGACGATGATTATGACTGGGCAAAGCGTCCATTCTCCTTGAGAATAACTGCAGCTCCACCTAATCCCCACCTCAAGCTCCCTAATTTTGAAAAATACAATGGCACTACTGATGCAAAAGGCCACGTGAAAAGTTTTGAACAAACTATGAATCTCCTCACCACCGCCGATGACCTGCTCTGTAAAGCTTTCGCGAGCACCTTCCTCAGGAAGCGACTTTGACTCCAGTTAAAACCGTGAGCTTAAAAGAGGTAGCATCGATTCTTTGGAGAGGCATGAGGAGAATGTTCTTGGACCACGTTGCTACCGCTAGTAAGAGGAAGATAAGGCTGGCCGACTTGGCCAACATTGAGCAGGGAAAGGGAGAGACCACCCTCAGCTATTATAATCGGTTCCGAAAAAATGGCAGCACTGGGCTGAAGAGAGCCTCACCGATAGGGAAGTCATTGTTTGTTTCAACTCGTCTAAAATCTGGTCCCCTCGTTTATGAACTCTCACCGGGAACCTCAAACAAAGTCCGAACTATACAAGGTAGTTTATGCCATTTCCATGGCTGAGGACAAAACAAAGAAAAGGGAGCCGACAAGACGAAACGAGGCGATAGGCACTCGTCAGAATGATAATGGGAACGGCAAGGGTTCCAAAGGGAAAAATAAAACAAGGAGCACGGAGAAGCTTGAATTCACTCCTCTTACAAAACCCATCTCTGAAATCATGCAGCTGGTCAACCTTCCTCCACCTTATCCAATGACTGACAAGCCATAATTCCCTTGTAACATGAACAAATACTGTGATTTTCACAAAGACCACGGGCACACCACTGATGGCTGTTGGGCCCTCAAGAAAATAATCCAAAAATGGGTCGACGAGGGAAAGTTAGATCATTATGTCATGAAAAAAGACAACAAGCGGAAGCGGAAGGAAGAGGAAAGTGAAGATGACGACAAAAGCGAGGATGAAGACCGCAGGCCTCCTAGGGCCAAGTTGCATGTGATACGGGAAGAGGTAACTTCTACCAGAAAACTAAGGGACCAGATCCACGAGCTGAGCAAAGTATACCACGTTCCTGCTTGGATCCATAAAGCAGAAGAGGTCATTAGTTTCTCTCCTAATGAGTTGGCTGGAAGCCGAGCAGTGTTGGGTTTTATGGGTCCATGCGCAGCGGAATTAAGCATAAAATTAACACAAAACCCAAGCCCTAAGATCCGTTCTATACGATTAAATTGAATTGCTATGAGATAGAATTTACCAACCTTTATTGCTTTTCGGTCTTGAGCTATCGAACGGATAATTATGTGATTCGCAATCACAAACTTTTGATCTTCAAATCTTCGAATCTTCAACTCCTTTGGATCTTCAGATTTGAACTCTAGGTCTTTGATTTGTTTGAACAAATTAAAACCCTCTTTTGGTAATCCACACAAATATGAATGTCGAGAACAATTCTCGGGTTGGGAATTGCTAGATTCCTAAAACTTATGGAAGAATATTGAGAGTATTTTGTTATAATTTTCCCTTGAAAAATTCGGCCAGACCTTAGGGTTGACAGACCTCACATATTTATACTACTTTAGTGTAAATATGTTTCCTAATCGAATTAAGAGAACAGTCATCAAAAACGCTGTGCGTGGCTAGTTATGTCGCGCGACATAAGTAGCCGGTGGCTAGTTATGTCGCGTGACATAACTAGCCGATGGCTAGTTATGTCGCGTGACATAAGTTGCCAAATACAGAAACTCTCAATCATTCTTCCCTTGGTTCAACCAACTCATTCTATTTGTGTGTGACCCAATAGGATTGTATTATATTGGCAATGAGTCCGATCATATCGACCCTCATAAGACATAAGCGGACTCTAGCAAGCCATTATGTCTACCCAAATAACACAACGTAAGAGTTCACGTTTCCAATGGTGCACTTCCATTTTTTCCTTTGTCTCACGATGTTATATTGAACACAAGTCATGGTCCACGTCAACTTGTATTTGTTCAATGCTTTCTCGATCTTGAGTATAATGATAGTCCAATCATATTGGGGTGTGGCCACACGCTTTCATCATTATCACTCATCGAGGGGCCCAAGCAAAACATCTCTCTTTCGAGGGACAAATTCCATCTTGACTTATCATCCTTCCCATCATGAATCCGATTATGCCAAAGATAGCCTTTATAGATATCGTGTTAAGATACCGTTTGACTAAAATCAAACATGACTTTCATCATATGTAAGGTTATGATAATCTCAGGTCTAGGGACTAAATGAAGTGACCATATGAGATTTAATTATGACATTTGACCATGACATAAATCTCATACGGGTCAAGTCCAGTCACTTGTTCTCTAACAAGTACCCATAATTTCAATGTGCATCTATATGCATATAATCATCATATGGTTATCCATTGACAATTATACTAATTATTCTCTTAATAATCAGGGACGGAGATTATTACAATAAATATGCAAACTATATAATAATCAAATAATAAACATAAACGATAAAGATGATACATAACGGTTTTCAGTTAAACATAACTAAAGCCTAGGGCATTACACCAACAGTCTCCCACTTGCACTAGGCTCCATTTATGTATCGAATACTCATGGATCTAACATGCCCATCATGCTTCTGCCTATGCGAGGGTCTTTGTAAGTGAATCCCTTATGTCATCATCGGTTGATACTTTGTATATCTTAACGTCTTCTCATTCTTTATGAATTCCTCGAAGAACGTCTAAGTAAGTGTTTGGATCGCTGTTGTGACCTTGGTTCCATTGTTTGCACAAGTGGCACCACTGTTTGTCATAACAAAAGTTTCACTGATTAGTGATACTTGGAACATTTCCAAAACACTAATGAACTTTGATCCAAACTGCCTCTTTTAGCCACATCACATGTTGCTAAAATATGGCCTTAGTAGTAGAATCGGCTACAATTTCTGCTTGGAACTCTTCCAATCAAAATTGCACCTCTAATAAGCACAAACACAAATCCTAATTGCGATTTTAAAATAACTTTGTCAGTTTGGAAGCTAGCATCTTTGTAACCCTTACAACAAGATTAACTTCCAATCTTTCAAATCCCAAGAACGTATCCTTAGTTCTTCTTAAGTACTTAGGATCATCTTGACTGCCATCCATTGGTTCTCAACAGATCGATTGGTATCGACTCATCATTCTTATAGCATACGAGACGTCGAGTCTAGTACAAATCATGGCATACATGACGGATCCAAGTGCCGCAAAGATATGGAACTTCATTCATTCCCTTTTGATCATCAGTTGTCATAAGACAATGAATATTGCTAAGAGAAATACCATGACCCATTGACAAGCTACTTTTCTTAGACTCTTCTAAGAATCTTGTCAATGTGAACACTTTGACTCAAACCAATTTATCCTTCTAGATCCATCTTTATAGATCTTGATGCCAAGGATGTAATCGGCTTCACCCATATCTTTCATTGAGAAACCTTTCCTTGACCAAGACTTAACAGTCTTAAGTGTCGGAACTTGTTTTTCCAATGAGTAAGATATCATTGTAATAAACAATAGAAATAATACCATGCTCCCACTGAATTTCATGCATACACAAGGTTCATCTTCGTACTTGATAAAGTCAAACTCTTTGACCAATTCATCAAAACGAAGATTCCAATTCCTTTAAGCTTGCTTCAACACATCTCATGGATCTTTGCAACATGCATACTCTATTAGAGTTTTTTGGATCGTCAAACTATTCGGGTTGTGTACTATACACATCCTTAATAATCTTTCCATTTAAAGATAGTCGTTTGACATCCATTTGTCATATCACATAGTCACAATATGTGATAATGGCAATTGAAATTCTAACAGACTTCGACATTGTAACTGGCGGAAAAAAATTTCAACATAGTCAATACTATGAATTAACCTAAATCCCTTTGCTACAATCCTTAGTCATGAAAGTATACACCTTCACATCCATGTCGGTCTTTGAAGACCTACTTGCACCCTTTAGTTTTTACACTTTTAGGTAGCCCAATCAAGTTCCAAACTTGATTGTTAAACATGGATTGTAATTTGGATTCCATGGTTCCTAACCATTTATCCAAATTAGGAGAGGACATCGCTTCTTGATAGCAAGTAGGATCGTCATTCTTAATGACTTCCACTTCATCACTTTCCGCAACGAGAAATCACTATTTCTTGAGTTCGGATCGTAACCTATCCAATCTACGATGGACTTGTGCATCTTGAACCGGTTTCACAACTCCTTTGTGAACTTGGTTCTGTCTCTACTCTTGGTTCCATATTATTTTCGGGTTCTTGAACTTCTTTCAAGATTAATTTTACTCCCACTAGATTCTTTATTGAGAAACTATTTCTCAAGAAACAAATCGTGTAGAGCAACAAACATTTTGTTCTCTTTGTGATTGTAAAATCAATATCCGAAAATAACCTTGTCAGATTTGGTGCTAACTTATAAGAGACAAGTCTCTTTACATAAGATTCGCAACCCCAAATCTTCATGAAAGACAAACTAAGTTTTCTTCCATGCCACATCTCATGTGGGGCCTTAGGAACCTGATTTAGTAAGGACTCAATTCAGTGTAACCGCATCATTTCTAATGCATATCCTCAAAAGGAAATAGGAAATAGGAAAGTCTGATTGACACATCATCAAACGAACCATGTCCTACAAGGTTCAATTCCTCCTTTCAGACACACCATACAATGTGGTGTTCCGGGTGGAGTCAACTTTGAAACGATTTCATAGTTTTGAGATGATTGTCAAATTCTTGGCTCAAATATTTATTACCTCGATCTAATCGAAGTTCTTAACAGTTTTACCAAGTTATTTTGTACTTCATCTTTGAAATGTTCGAAACATTTCAAACGATTCACCTTTGGACTTCATCAGATAGACATAGTCATATCTAGATAAGTCTTTAGTGAAATGTGATGAAATACCGAAATCTTCCCCTAGCAATGCTTCTTAATGGTCCACATACATCTCATGTATAATGACCAATAAGTCACTAGCCCTCCCACTACTTTAGTGTAGGGTGGTTTGGTCGATAATCTCAATAAATAAGATCCACATCCCTCAAAAGACTGATAGTCATATGAGTCTAAAGGTCCATGTTAATGGAGTTTAGATATATGTTTCTTATTTATCTGACCAATCCGGCAATGCCATATGAACGTGTTTTTCATGTTGTTCGGTTTAGATTTCCATTTATATTATAGATATCTTCAACATTATTTTGTATCTTATCATCACGGATATGAAGACCATTCAATGACATATGCATTACAATAAGGCATATCATTAAATAAATATAAAACTTCTTATTGAAAATAAGAAAATTATATCCTTCATCATCCATTTAAGAAACTTAAATAATAGTCCTACTCAAATCTGGAACGTAGTCATACTTGTTCAAAACAAGTACTACTTCACAAGGTAAAGTGACTTCATAAGTCCCTTATGGCTAATGTTGCAACTCTTGCTCCATTCCCATGCATAGGTTTAATTTACCTTATTTGAGTAGCTTTCTATTCTTTGTTCCTTGCACATTTAAACAAATATGGGATCCAATCCTGTATCATATACCCAAGAACAAGAAGTCGAAAGGAAAATATCTATCATATAGATATTTGAAGTAGTAGCAATCATATTTCCCTTCTTCACCTTTTAGGCCTTCCTAATAAGCCTTGCAACTTTGCTTCCAATGACAATCTTATTGCAATGATAGCAAACTGCATCCTTTTGAGACACTTTGGGTTTGACCTCTTCGGCTTTGACAACATTTGTCCTAGGTTTAGCAACTTTTGCTTTACCTTCTTTTCCTTCCTTTATGAACCCTTTTATTGTGTCAACCATTAACACAATTTGCGAATTGCTCCTTCTTTCATCATATGAATTGAGAGCCTTCACCACAACATATATCTTTTGCCTAGTTCGCATTTGGAACATTTCCTTTATGCGGTGTGCTAGAACAAAAGAATAGTTATCATGTGCTCAAGGTTCTTCATAAGAGCCTTTAAACACGGTGGCAAATACAAGGCAAGCAATATTGTCAGAATCATCAATATGTTTCTAATGTTGCTTCCTTATTTGCCCTTTGCAACATTTGCAGTGGATTCAATAGGAACGGATTCGTCAAGAACGTACACATTTACCCAAGAACCATTCTTTAGGCTTCTGATCCAATCAGAATTATATGTATCGTTCCTTTCAAACTTTGTCCTTCATAAGGACAAATCGCAATTATCATTATGTAATGCTACTTCTACAACAAAATATACAAATTATATGAACACATATCAATATCAACACATTTATCATTTAAGAGCAAATAGTGTATTTTACAAATACTCCCATTAAATCATACACCTTCCAATGCAAATAAGCATAATATGCATTTAATGGGCTAAGATCCAACTTTAATTTAATCTCAAGTACGCTATGGCGCACCGCTCAAGATTAAACTAATTAGGTAGAAAAACATCAATCATATCGTATATGACTCTTAGGACTAAGATCCATCTTTAATTTAATCTCAAGTACGCTATGGCGCACCGCTCAAGATTAAACTAATTAGGTAGAAAACATCAATCATATCGTATATGACTCTTAGGATCTTTTATGAGATTTATTTAAGACATCATATGTCTAAGTATATTTTAATCTCATCTTATGCCTTGGGTCCAAAACCATTTTGATAACCCAATTAAGTTCATTCATATTAAACGTATAGGAACCACCATTTCCTCATCTTGCTCGCAAACGGAATAGAATCAAAGTACCTTGCTATGGCAAGCCCACCCAAAACTATCCGAGTGGTCTCAAGTGTTTAATCATGAATTGGCATAAAAGAACTTAAAAGTTAAATGAAGGTTCTTTAAGGTAGATTATAAGCATATCAGCAAAGATAGTCATAATCATGCACCAGGTAAGTTCCCAGGAAGATAGGTGAGCCACAAGGACTACTTAAGTACCAACTCTTCCTTAGACAGAACTCTCCTAGTCATGCACAATTAGAAATCAACTCTGATTTGGCAACATAATCACTACCTTTTATAAACAATTAGTTTCCTTTTAAATTTCGCGTAATCATGACTTGTTTCCATAAACAATCATAAAATCCAAAATTTAAATCTAAGCATATTAGGAAACTATAATGCAATGTTTCAACTAAACATTTTAGGAAATCACAATTCAATGTTTCAACTAAACATCTAATAAAATTCTTAACACTTAAGAACAAATAATTCATGCATCGCAACAATTAATAAAAACACATTTAAATTAATTAAGCATGCATCATAAACAATGAATTAATCTAGCATAGCCCTATAAATTTTATTTCCGTAAATTTATAGCATCCGGATTAAGACATAAAACATCTCGGATTGTAAACACAATCACTGAATAGCGTAAAAATTAAACAAACCGATTACGCCTGATTTGGCTTATTATGTCGCGTGACATAACTAGCCAGGTGGCTAGTTATGTCGCGTGACATAACCGGCCAGATTACCGTATTTTCCTCGTGGCCTACTATGTCGCACGACATAGGTAGCCGTCAGCAGGATTTCCGTATTTCAATCAATTCAGATTACATGCAATTAAATCATATAAAACAACCCTTTTACGTATTTAATTCAACATAATTCAAAACGATTTTCACATTGTTTCACATAAACAATCAAAATTCTATCGCATACAAAAACATGCAACGAACATATAAACAATTTATATAATCATTCTAGCATGTTAATTCAAACTTAACCATACGAACGGGGCTTTGATACCACTGTTGGGTTTTATGGGTCCATGCACAGCGGAATTAAGCATAAAATTAACACAAAACCCAAGCCCTAAGATCCGTTCTATACGATTAAATTGAATTGCTATGAGATAGAATTTACCAACCTTTATTGCTTTTCGGTCTTGAGCTATCGAACGGATAATTATGTGATTCGCAATCACAAACTTTTGATCTTCAAATCTTCGAATCTTCAACTCCTTTGGATCTTCAGATTTGAACTCTAGGTCTTTGATTTGTTTGAACAAATTAAAACCCTCTTTTGGTAATCCACACAAATATGAATGTCGAGAACAATTCTCGGGTTGGGAATTGCTAGATTCCTAAAACTTATGGAAGAATATTGAGAGTATTTTGTTATAATTTTCCCTTGAAAAATTCGGCCAGACCTTAGGGTTGACAGACCTCACATATTTATACTACTTTAGTGTAAATATGTTTCCTAATCGAATTAAGAGAACAGTCATTAAAAACGCGTACGTGGCTAGTTATGTCGCGCGACATAAGTAGCCAGTGGCTAGTTATGTCGCGTGACATAACTAGCCAGTGGCTAGTTATGTCGCGTGACATAAGTTGCCAAATACAGAAACTCTCAATCATTCTTCCCTTGGTTCAACCAACTCATTCTATTTGTGTGTGACCCAATAGGATTGTATTATGTTGGCAATGAGTCCGATCATATCGACCCTCATAAGACATAAGCGGACTCTAGCAAGCCATTATGTCTACCCAAATAACACAACGTAAGAGTTCAAATTTCAAATGGTACACTTCCATTTTTTCCTTTGTCTCACGATGTTATATTGAACACAAGTCATGGTCCACGTCAACTTGTATTTGTTCAATGCTTTCTCGATCTTGAGTATAATGATAGTCCAATCATATTGGGGTGTGGCCACACGCTTTCATCATTATCACTCATCGAGGGGCCCAAGCAAAACATCTCTCTTCCGAGGGACAAATTCCATCTTGACTTATCATCCTTCCCATCATGAATCCGATTATGCCAAAGATAGCCTTTATAGATATCGTGTTAAGATACCGTTTGACTAAAATCAAACATGACTTTCATCATATGTAAGGTTATGATAATCTCAGGTCTAGGGACTAAATGAAGTGACCATATGAGATTTAATTATGACATTTGACCATGACATAAATCTCATACGGTCAAGTCCGGCCACTTATTCTCTAACAAGTACCCATAATTTCAATGTGCATCTATATGCATATAATCATCATATGGTTATCCATTGACAATTATACTAATTATTCTCTTAATAATCAGGGACGGAGATTATTACAATAAATATGCAAACTATATAATAATCAAATAATAAACATAAACGATAAAGATGATACATAACGGTTTTCAGTTAAACATAACTAAAGCCTAGGGCATTACACCAACAAGCAGCTCGTGAACAACCCTTGGTGATAAAGGGCCGAATAGACAATGTTGAATCCGAAAGACTCCTCGTTGACACGGGGGCCTCCCGTGACATCCTATATTATTCATCCTTCCAACAGATGGGCTTGAAAGACATCATGTTGGAACCCTATCATGGAAGGCTAGAAGGATTCACCAATCACAAGGTGGGAGCCAAGGGAACTGTGGAGCTGGAACTTGAAGTCGGTGATCATCCCTTCCTAGCCAAAGCCACAGTCAATTTCGTAGTCATGGATTTGACTAGTGATTACCATGCGATCATAGGCATTCCAGGTCAAGCTAAACTTGGGATGGTGGCCTCACTTCCCCACCAACGAGTTAAATTCCCCACTCGGGCAGGGATTGGATGTGTGAGGGCCACCCCCAAAGACTTCTTGAAACATGTCGTGAAGAGCAGAAAGAAATCCAAGAGTGTGGAGATAGATACCCCCAAAGACTTTTTAGAAAATACTCCCTCCGTCCCAGCCTAAAAGCCACAAATTTCCTTTTTGGGCGTCCCATTTAAAAAGGCACTTTCCCAAAAAGGAAACCTTAAATCACTATTCTCTCCACTCATTCTCTCTCCTACTTTACTTTTACACTCACAACATTCTCTTTCTTACATCACCTCCCACTCATTCTCTCTCCTATTTAATTTTTCATACTCACAACATTTAAACTTTTTCTCTTTCCTACATCACATTTCTTATTTTGCGTGCCCTCTCCATTTTGTGCCTTTTAGGCCGGGACGGAGGGAGTAAGTATAATTTTTCTTAAAAATATTGTATGTAATTTTTTTTTTATAGCAAATTAGTATAATTTTTCTGAAACTTGTAAATAAAAATAATTCAAAAAATAATCTTTTTCTTTTCTAATGTTTTTCTAAATTATACGTATTATATTATTTTTTCAAAATTATTTATATGTTATTATTTAATAGTAATATTTTTTTATGAAAATTATTATTACAACATATTTTCATAAAATTATTAAATTTTAGGGCAAAAAATATAAGTTTATAAAACACTCGTTACACTTTCCATTTATTTTGTTAACCTTTGCAAATGTCATCTATTTTTGCCTTGTATTGCAACAAAGTATGGATATTGTGTACTAAAATGCAAAAAGTGAAACTTTAGGTATTACATTGCAACTTTGTGTGAACTTAGAGGAAGTAAAGTGCTATTTTCCATTCTTTTTTTCAACCCAAATCTCATTTCCCGCTCTTCTTCTCCAGGCTCATTTCAAATTTTCTCACACACACAACACACAAATTTCAAACGCAACTCAAAACAATCTCTCTCTCTCTCTCTCTCCTCTCATGGCTCCGCCCTTCGTTTTCCCCTCAAATTTCCAAGCCCTAGAAGAAGACCACGAAGATGGAACCCTATCAGTTCAAACTCCCATCTCCATCTCCACCCTCCGTCCTTCCGAACTCGAAGAATTCGTCAAAGGAGTATCTTTCGATCTATCTGATAAAGAGCTCTTCTGCATCGAAGAACAGGACTTGTTCGATCGTGTATACTCACTGGTTAAGGGCTTTAATTGCCTTACACCAGCTTGCAAGTTCAATTTGGTCGAATCTCTTCGGTCTAATCTCAGTGTTTTGCTTCCTAATGTCGATTCTCTCTCCCGGGCGAATTCTCAAGCTCAGGATTACGATGATGTCGGTGATTCGATAATTGATCGGATTTCCTCTCATCGAAATGCATTCAAAATTTATACTTTCCTCCTTGTGCATGTTGTCGTTTCACAGGAATCAACCAATGCATCCAGTAACACCACCAAGGTATTTCTCTCTCTCTCTCTCTCTCTCTCACACACACACACACACACTAATTATGTGTCTTATGATGTGGTATTTGCTATTCCTATAGTTCCTAGCATAAATTGAACAATTTAATTGACAGAAAAATATGTTTGTATTAACTGACATTTTGTGAATGTTACTAATTTTTCTTGTGTGAGAATTTGGGGGTTTCTGATTCTAAGTTTGTGGGTATAGACTATTGAGGGTTAAATGCTTCTGGCCTCAGTTATACTCACGCTATGATATTTATTTTGGTGAAGTGGTTCATTATGCATGGCTGAATTGAGCTAGTTCACAGACTTATACCATAACACACATATTTTGTGACAAGTTTTCAAACCTGGGTTCTTTTGTTTCTATTAGTTGTCAAATTTTAGAGATAAGTGACAATGGATTACCGTTTTTGGTGGATAATCTGAATAGTCATGCTTAATACACTCTCTCAGACCCAAGAGGAGTATCACTGTGGGTGAAAATGGTATTTAGACCTTTTCTATTTGAGAATTGATTCTTATTTAAAGGCATAAGAAGTTGCTTACTCTTTCCGTCCCATAACAACGTGCACCTTTTTGGCGCACGGGAATTAAGGAGAGAGATCATATATATTCAAAGGTATTGTGAGTGAGAAAGGGGTTGTTTGTATGATAAGTGGGGTAGGATTTGTTAGTGGGGCCCACAATTTAAGTGTATGAGTATGACAAGTAGGGTATAAGGAGTATAATAATAATAAAAAGTTGTCTTTTTGGGTAAGGGTACTTATCAATGGGATATCGGAAGGGAAATATGTGCACAATGTTATGGGACGGAGGGAGTATATGTTTTTCAGAATCCTGTGTACATTGTATATTTATTCTGGTTGTTGCAGAACTGTAAAGGGTATTAATATGGTGTAGTGGGTTTTGGTATTCCTTTGAAAAATATATTTGCGTTGATTATGTCTTAGTTATTTCTGTTGATAAGCCATGAAGTTTAATGATAATGATTTTTGCTAAGGTGGTGGCAAGTAGCAAGAGGAAACAGCCCATAAATTCCTGGAATTGGGAGAGTCAAAGGGGCCGGATACTTAATTTGGTTGCGAATTCCATGGAGATCAACCTTTCGTTGCTCTTTGGTTCATCTGATCTGGATGAAAATTATTTGTCTTTCATTGTGAAGTAAGTCTACTATAGTTTGTTTTGTGTTGTGTTTCCTTTATTGTTTTCATAACCTTTGATGAAACAAAAGTTTGTAGGCCTTTATGGCTTTATCTATATGCAAGCCTATATTCTCTATTTATCAGGTCTTGATTCATAATATATTGGATTGTAGAAATGCATTTTCTCTCTTCGAAAATCCAACTTTGTTAAAAGATTCAGACACGAAAGATGCTTTATGTCGCATTGTTGGAAGTTGTGCCACCAAATACCACTACACAGCACAATCATGTGCTTCAGTCCTTCACTTACTTCACAAATACGATTTTGTTGTTATCCACTTGGCTGATGCGGTTGCTGGAGCTGAAAAGAAGTATGCTGACGGTAGCCTGTGCACCTCCCTCATTAGAGAGATCGGAAGAACTAACCCAAAAGACTATGTAAAAGACACCGTTGGAGCGGAAAATATAGGACGCTTTCTGGTGGAACTTTCTGATCGCATGCCAAAGGTTGTTTCAACAAATATTGGTTTGTTGGTGCCGCACTTTGGTGGAGAGTCTTATAAGATAAGGAATGCTCTAGTTGGGACGTTAGGAAAGTTGGTTGCGAAAGCCTTTAATGATGTTGAGGGTGAAGTAAGTTCAAAGTCTATTCGTCTTCGAACCAAGCAAGCCATGTTTGAAATCTTGCTAGAGCGCTGTCGGGATGTTTCAGCATATACCAGGAGTCGTGTTCTTCAGGTATGGGCTGAATTGTGTGAGGAGCATTCTGTGTCAATTGGTTTGTGGAATGAAGTCGCTGTCATAGCTGCAGGTAGATTGGAGGATAAGAGTGCAATTGTGAGAAAATCTGCCTTGACTTTACTCATCATGATGTTGCAGCATAATCCCTTTGGTCCACAACTACGAATAGGTTCATTTGAAGCGACATTGGAGCAGTACAAGAAGAAATTAAATGAACTTGAACCAAACACACAATCACAGAGAGTTTTGGATGGCTTACCATCTGACAATGACATTAAAAATGAAGATGGTGATATTGATGATGTTAATGCTGAAGGAGCATCCCAGGAGCAGCTAGATAGTATGAGTGACAGCTGCTTGCCTCAAGTAGACAAGGAAATTGGGCTGAAAGATGCCTCTGTTCCTGATATAGGGAATTTGGAGCAAACCAGGACATTGGTTGCATCACTTGAGGCAGGCTTGACGTTTTCCAAGTGTATAGCTGCCACTATGCCTACGCTTGTTCAATTGATGGCCTCATCTTCTGCCACTGATGTTGAGAACACAATATCCTTGCTAATGAGGTGTAAGCAGTTCCAGATTGATGGATCTGAAGCCTGCCTCCGCAAGATGTTACCATTGGTAATACTTTGTGCTGTTCTCTGATCAATGAAATGTTCCTGATTTGGAGACTGATTATAGTTACTTGTTATTCTGGTCCTCTATCCTAGACTTGGATCATATTGTAGCAATTCATGTGAAAATAACCTGATGTGCTTTATATGTGTAGGTGTTTTCCCAGGACAAATCCATTTATGAAGCAGTGGAGAATGCATTCATCACAATTTATATAAGGAAGAGCCCCATTGAAACAGCCAAAAATCTCGTTAGTCTTGCCACTGATTCAAATATTGGAGATCTTGCAGCTTTGGAGTTCATAATTGGGGCTTTGGTGTCAAAAGGTGACTTATCCACTAGCATGGTACGCTTCTATTCTTGTCCTAGTATTCTCCTCAATCAATAAACCTTGCAATCTAATAACTTAACACGACGGAAGCAGCTGACTCGTCAATTAATTCCCTTCCATAGCAGTACACTTTAGTTCATAGCTATGATATAGTTGCTGAATGCAGACCTACCTTATAACACCAGTATCTACAATAGAAAGTACAGTGTTACTTGAGCATGAAACATGTGACATAGTACGAGTGAATTGATTTTTGGCCAAACTTCATTTTCATCCATTGTGCTTTCGCCCGACTTCCACTTTAACCATTGTACTTATTTATTAACATAAAAACCACTGTATTTTGGAAACCTATCATCCAGATACCAAATGTGTGCCATAATTCATGAGCAATCCGTGTCCTAAGCTGCAAATTTGGGATTGGGATGATAGTTTTTCCAAAATCATAATCATATCAGACAACATGGTGCAAAATAGCTATGATGCTCGGACTCTTTGGTTTAACCCGCCGGACTCATGTCGACACTACTTGAATTTGAGTGTCAGGCATGGGTACGGCGGGGTAAACCAAAGAGTCCGAGCATCACAGTGAAATAGATCTTCCCAGAGTTGTAAACATTAGAATCCATTATCTTTCCCTGGCCAAATGCGTCTTATAATGTGTAGTATGTGGATGAAAGAAGTGGTATGCAAATGAATATTGGATATGGTTATCATCTCACTAGAGAAAGTAAACAAGAAAAGGGAACAAAGCTAAATAAGCAGATATGGAAATCATTCTTCACTTCAATTATGTTTGCACTTTACCTTTTCCATGATTTGGAAAGTCTATTGGGAGTGTAAGAAATTTGCGGTTCAAATGTTCAATATGTGTACAGTAGCACACATTGCTGAAAACTTTTTGTCAGGAGGGATCTGCATCACTTTATATTTATTCTTACTGCACAGGCGTAAGTTTTTGCTGTCAATTCATTTTGATGAAGAAATCAAATCTTCTGATGTACCTGTTGCAGATTTCAGCATTGTGGGATTTCTTTTGCTTCAATGTTAGTGGAACCAGTGCAGAGCAAAGTTGTGGTGCACTCTCAGTCCTGTGCATGGCTGCAAAATCATCATCTGCGGTTCTTAGTTCTCATATACAAGACATTATAGATATTGGTTTTGGTCGGTGGGCAAAAGTAGAGCCTTTGCTTGCTAGGACAGCATGTATTGCTCTGCAGAGGCTGTCAGAAGCAGACCAGAAAAACATGTTAACCAGTCATGGAAACAGGGTGTTTACTACTTTAGAGAGTTTAGTTACAGGGTGTTGGCTTCCAGAGAACATATGGTATGCTGCGGCAGATAAAGCAATTAGCACAATATATAGAATTCATCCTACTCCTGAAACTTTTGCGGCTGACCTATTGAAAAGATATCATAAGTCGGTTTTTGAATATAATGGAAGAAGTGAAATGCAACACAACACTAATGATGGAAGCTCAAATGTCCTTACAACAGTTCAAGTGACAAAACTCAGTAAATTTCTTTTTGTCGCTAGTCATGTTGCCATGAACCAACTATTATATATTGAATCCTGTGTGAAAAAGATCCAGAAGGAGAAAGCTAAGAAAGAGAAGATGGCTGCTGAAGGCCACACTTCGGGTAGTAATGATGGTACGCCTCTTGATGAACCAAAGGTTAGTTGTAACTTTGGAAAGAGCTTTCATCTATTGGATATACTGCTCTTTTTGTTTCTTGATTTATTGTCCTATATATTCCTTCTGTATTTCACATCTTCATTGATGACCTGCAGGAAAATGGAATAAATGCTGAGTTAGGTCTTGCTGCTTCAGAGGATGCAGTTCTTGACATTCATTCTGAGAGAGCAGAAAAGGAAATTATTTCCGGAGGTTCTACTGAGAAGAACTTAATAGGGTTTTGTGCACCATTCCTGTCCAAACTCTGTAGAAACTTCAATTTGATGCAGAAGGTGAAGAGTTATAACTTGTGTCAGTCACTGAGCTTAAAATGCATGTGAAAATGGAATCTTATATACATTGTATGTCTGTGCACACCTATGATTCCATGCAAATTATGAGCTTTGCCCGGCAAAAGTTGCTTTACTTCAAAATGTGCAATTATGTGCATAACCTGGTGACTCTCCTTTTGACCCTCTAGTAGTAGCACCCTCTTGTATTAGGCCACTCCTAAACATAGTGAGTCTCTTTCTGGTCCCACAACAGTAGTACCCTCTTGTATTAGGAAGATGAGTCTCTGTCAGCCGTAGTAGCCTCTTTTATTGTGCTGCTCCTTAACATGGTTCCTTTGGATACAGTTTCAAGTTAACTGTGGGTGTATCATCTGAAGTCAAATTATTTCTCGACAACTATAAACTCTTTCAGTTTATGTACTCCCTCCGTCCTGGAATGATGTTTCCACTTTTTTAATGTCAATTTGAATGAACTTTGAGCAATAATTTTAGGTTAATATAATTCCTAATGAAAATCTGAAAACTGCTATTTATAGTATTTATAGTTGTGTATCAATAGCAAGTTTGAGATTTTCATTAGGATAACTAAATTAACCTAAAATTATTGCTAAAAGTTGATTCAAATTGACAGCTAAAATAGTGGGAACAACATTCCGGGATGGAGGGAGTAGTATCAATATATTTTGATCAAGAAATCTAAATTCTTTCGAACTTTAAACATGTACTCTGTAGTTATTTAAAAAGGCCATGCTTGTTCCTAGCTCCTAAAAAACTAAAATCAACACTCACTTTCAACTGTGGTTTTTATGCATTAAATAGCTGGGCAGTGGTGTTCGGTGATTTTGTTTCTCCCTTTATTGAGCTGACTAACATGATCCTGGTCTGTATTTCAGTATCCTGAATTGCAGGCATCTGGAATGCTTGCATTATGCAGATTTATGATTATTGATGCTGACTTTTGGTTAGACCCTCTTTCTTGCACTCCCTTTCCCTACATTGTGCCCTTCTCCAGCTCCCCTTTTCTTCCTCTCCCTCTCTTTCTGTCTGCAATAAATGTTTACAATAAATGACTTGCCAGTGAAAGAAATCTCCAACTTCTATTTACTGTTGTGGAGAGCGCGCCATCTGAAACTGTTCGTTCCAATTGCACTATTGCTCTTGGAGATCTGGCGGTTCGATTTCCAAACCTTTTAGAACCGTGGACAGAGAATATGTATGCACGCTTACGGGATCCTTCAGTTTCTGTCAGGAAGAATGCTGTATTGGTTCTTTCTCACCTCATTCTCAATGACATGATGAAGGTTTGAGAGGCTGGCTGATTACTCTCCATCTTTTGATTATTAGTGACAATCATTTGTGTCTAAATGTGATCTCGATCTTTGTTAGGTTAAAGGCTATATAAATGAAATGGCTATGCGATTAGAAGATGACAACGAAAGGATCTGTAATCTTGCCAAACTTTTTTTTCATGAGCTGTCTAAGAAAGGTGAACTGAAGAGCTTATTAATACCCTGTAGCATTTGTATTTTCTGCATCTGCGCTCTCATTCATCAAATATAACTAAATTCTTTATTTCCATATACAGGGAGTAATCCTATCTATAATTTGCTGCCTGATATCCTTGGGAAATTATCCCTTCAAAATTTGGAAAGAGAGTCTTTCTACAACATCATGCAATTTTTGATTGGTTCAATCAAGAAGGTAGTGTTAACTTTATTCCTAGTTGTATCTATGTACTGAGTTCAATTATTTACTTAATTCTTATGGCTTCTCTTTTCATATATTCAGGACAAGCAAATGGAAGCTCTTGTGGAAAAGCTATGCAATAGATTTAGTGGTGTCACAGGTATGGCCTCTTGAGATTAGTTTAGAGCCTCATCCTACATTTGCTACCCTAACATTTGGTCTGGTTTGGATTAAGTTTTGAAAATAACTTAATGAGGGCTCAAGCTTTTATGTATTTGCGTGCTTACTTTTGTGGTTTTTTCTTAGGCACTTCAATACTTCCTTCGTAGTAATGCAGAATTTGAGCGTTATCCCCTAAGAGCATTTCATCTTCTCTTCCTTGTGGTGTTTTATATATATACTAGTAAAAGCCCGTGTCCGAGGACACGTGTTTTTTTTTTTAAGGGCAAAATGGGAAAGGGACAACTTAGTAAGGGCAAAATGGGAAATTTGGCAGATGGAACTGTTCATTGTACTGTTCATTCCCCTTTGCCATTTACACTATATATATATATATATATATATATATATATATATATATATATATATATATATATATATATATATATATATATATATATATATATATATATTACAGTACTCTTTCTATAGTGTTTTTAGAGATCCTGTAAAGAAAGAAACACCTTGATCTAAGAATGAGGTTCAAAATCATGATTATTTTGGTCCCCGAATGAATGCTCCACACCACTCAGAAATAGAGCCTGCATTTTCTTGTCTTGTGTTCATAAAAAATCTCAAATTTATACGTTTGTAGTTTGTTATGTTTTCTCCCTAGATATAGATTGTCTTCTACTATACCTGTCATAATTTGCCATATTCCAAAAAGGCTTCTGAAGAAAGAAAATTTTCTTAGGTTATAGCTTGCATCACTTCCACTGACTTGCACATTGATGTAATTAACAGTAGTGATTCTTGTTAAACCTTTACTGATATTTTGATACAGATACCAGGCAATGGGAGTACATATCATATTGCTTGTCTCAGCTATCATTTACTGACAAGGGCATAAAGAAGTTGATGGACTCATTCAAAACATATGAGCATGTCCTCTCAGAGGACTCTGTGATGGACCATTTTAGAAACATAATTACCAAGGTGCTTTCCTTGTTCTTTAGCTTTTGTGACATTCTCATTTTGCATCCTCCTCAGCACCCACCCCTTTTCTGTTTAGCTGCACCATATCTTACAGATTCTTCTATTTTTCATGTTATAGGGAAAAAAGTTTGCCAAGCAAGAACTCAAATCCTGCATAGAGGAGTTTGAGGAGAAACTTAACAAGTTCCACACTGAGAAGAAGGAGCAAGAACTAACTACCCGAAATGCACTAGTCCATCAGCAAAAAATTGATGGTATGGAGAACCTAAATTTGGATAAGAGTGAGGAAGAGAAGGGTGCAGGATCAGAAACTTATGGAGGTTTGAGCCTGTGAACCCTTTGTTTACCTATTTTCTTCATTGTTGCTTCCCGAAATATTTAACTGTAATAATAACTGAATTTTTGATGTTCGTGATCTTTAGAATAAACTTCGAAGCCTTGGAGAACTGAAATAGTTGAAGATCATTAGCTTTTACTTCGATAGCTTGACTTAGGTTCAGTTTCTGACAAATAGACATTCATTTTGGGACAGAGGGAGTAGTTAACATTATTTTCTTTATTAGTCGTTTACCTTGTCCTTGCCGTATCGGTTTAATCTGGTGAATCAACTCATAGTATTATTTTGTCTATTAATTCTTAATCATTCTTCGAGCCGCCTCCTTCGATTAAGAAATAAAGGTCTCATTTAAACTCCACACACAGAGCAACTTTTCGCTCTGTGTTTCTGTTAGAAGTCTAGACCTTAGAACAGAACCATTTTATCAAATTAGAGACTGTGAATTGTGATGCAACATGTTGAAGCTTTGGCTGGTGCGATAGTGAAAGCTTGGTGTATAAACCAATTTTTACTATAAGCGTAACTACTTGTGTGGTAAATTTGTAAACTGGACTTCTTCCAGAGTCCTGGTTTGATTGGGTTAGCATAGGACCTGTCATTGTAGCCATTTTTATAACGGTCAGTTACTTGGTTAATATGCATAAGAGTGACTTTAGCCCATTGTTGTTAGTGGAACTGTATTGTTAAAATATGCTGCGAATTGCAAATGAGACCAATTTGTAGCATACTATGTGGTGCCTGAATGGCTATATATTATTCTCAAACTTAATAAACCCTAGTGTTGCGATTACTTCATGCATACTTCACGACCTTCAATTTCCTTACCGCAGATGGCGAAGTCACTGATTCCTCGGTGAACGAAGAGACCACATGTGACATAATAAAATCAAAACCTATGGACTCAGAAGATAATTCTCAGGCTTCTAGTGAAGTTACAGAGTCAGAACCTGGTGAGAATGAGGTTCAATCAGCCAAATCTTATCCCAAAGGTAATGTAAGGATTTAAGGTCCTTTGTGATAATGCTTTTGTAATTTTGCTTAAGAGATGTTAATAAACTGTTACAGGAGCTTCCAAGAGCAGAGCAAAGAAAAGCAGCGTTAAGGATGGAATGGTTGATTCTTGTGCCTCCAATAGAAGAACTAGAAGGTCCCAAAGAAGGTAATTTTCATGTTGTTTTGAGTTTTCTCATATTTATGTCGTACATGGTCTTTTCCTCCAGTTTTGTAAGTGAAGAAGTTTGGTTTAAGGAATGCCCAGGACTCTTCATCAAAACTATACTCCCTCCACCCCACTTAAACATGTTGGGTTTGACCATACATGCAAATATATAAAGTGGTTGACAATTGAGTAATTTTCTAAATTGGCCTCAAAATATTGAATTCAAAACTGGGGAACATTTTATTCAAACTAAGTGGGGAAGGTTAGTATAGTCAATTGGTTGAAAAGAGTAGGCCCAAATTGGAAAGTTCCTCTTCAAGTGGGACAATCCAAAAATGAACACCCATCTCTTCCGGTGGGATGGAGGTATTATCTGATTATTTATAAGCGGGTTTTATATTTTCCTTGAGTAAATGAAGACGGAGACTTTTGCAAACCATGTAATGAAGTGTTCTGGTCAAGGTTGTCCATGAAGTGATTTTGGAAGTGAGTTATTGTGCAAATCCTGAAGCACGGTCATAGAACTTGCTTCTATGACTCGATCTCTAAGCAATCAGCCATATGAGCGACAGGTACCCTGGATATAGTATATACTACCTTTGTCCCAAAACGAATGACTGAATCTTGATCAAGAGCAAATTTCAAAATTTTCTGGTCATTCATTTTGGGACGGAAGGAGTAACTATTTGTCTGAAGTGCCTATAATCAGCCTCTGCAAGATGCTCTTAAGATCTCTAGCATAGAGATACATAATATTGTTACGATATGTCATTCCAAATCAACAATGAAAGTTTAAATTACTCTGTAAAGGCGAGGCTCTTACGGGATCTTAGCCTCTATGAAAAACATGAATGTAAGACTAACACATACTATGGTATTCCAGGTAGAAGAAATGACTAAATCAGTGTGTACTAGCTGAAGCCTGAAGGAAGTTCTGTAAGGGATGTATTTCTGTATTCGTGTTGTTCATTTTTTTTTTTTTTTTTTTTTTTTTGCTGAGCATCAAATCGACGCTCTCAACAATGGGAACAATTTTAGGAAAGCAGGGAAATTCCATGGTCTGATCCTTATTTTTATTTGAAGTAGTAAGCCTTCTTCCAGTGATAATTGTGCCTTGTTTAAATGGTCTGACTAATGTGTTTGCTGGAGCTGAATGGAGTGCTTAATGAGTTAGATGGTCTTATTTGGTCAGTGGCCTCATATTAAGATTGTGCTTGTTATGCTGGATAAACCCCTGATTGATCTGGATATATTAAGAGTCAATGATCTGAAGGATTAAGATTTACAATTGTGGCTTAGCTAGTTAGGGTCACAATCCTAATGAAATTTGTTGATTTTGGTTGCATTCGATAGCATCAAAGCACTTAATGCTAGATTTGGGGCCGGTGCTGTAGCACCGCATAGCAATCGGGGCGAGGTGTATGGGCGAGATCGTGCGCGAGCTAATTCAACGAGTGAGAAATAACGAGCCGAACAAAATGACTAAAATGCCATTAATGAAAGGTAAAAATAAAAATTGTTAAAATGCAAACCAAGAGTCGAGATTGCGGGTTCGCACAACTTTTTGTGCCTGATTGGACCGCAGCGGCTCCGAATCATTGTTGCTTAAAGCAAGCACAATCCCAAATCCAAGCGTATGCACTATACTATTCCCATATGCATCATGGTTTGTCTATTTTTATTTTTCTGAAGAATGTCTATATATTTTTTTAGGGTAAATAATCCAATTATATCAATTTAATCATTCAACTACTTTCTCAACTACACCCCCCACAATAAGCTAGTTTAGTTTAAAATTCAACTCCTCCCAACTCATCATTCTATACCCCACCACTTTTTATTTTATTTACAATATTTAATTTTATAATTAAAAAAATAATAAAAATAATAATAATTTATTATTAAAAAATAAATTATTAATATTTTTATTTATAAATTCGAGTTTTTTTTTAATTTTTTTTAATTTACACTTAATTAATTTTTTTAACACCTACAAATTATTAATTTATATTGAAAAAATAGTGTTTTTTTTTCTGTGTCCAAATCAAATGAAACAAGACTCTATTTGTAGATAAAAAATTAAGAATTTTGGTATAAATTTTTTTTTTTTTGATATAAGATAATTGCCTTTGAAAAATTCGGAGGATTTAAACCAAATAAAAAATCCAATATCCAATCAGAGCGTGACAAGTGGCGCCCTAGGAAAAAAAGAAAAAAAAAAGCCAAACCTTTCAGCTTAACGCGCCTCTTCCGCGCGTGAGGTACACGCTCCTTCTCCAGCCCAATAGGATCGAGACACGTGGCATAGATGGGCCCCACTTTTTTTTTCTTCAACCCGGTTGGAATTTCTCAACTACACCCCTTCAACTACCCCCATTCAACCCCTTATTGCCCCTTCCCAACTAATTTAATTCCTCTCAACCCCCTCCCTCAACTACCTATTGGACTTGGCCTAAGACCAAGTCCAATAACCCAACCACCAAAAAACATTCAACTAGAGCCGTCAAGTTGGGACTGTCCCGTTGGGACGTCCCGTCCCGACCTATAAATGGGACGGGACGGGACATCATTTTTTCATCCCGTTTGAAAACGGGACTATTCGGGACGTCCCGTTTGGGACGCGGGACAAACGGGATACGGGACGGGACGTCCCGTTCCTCGCTTTCTTTAAAAAAAAAAAAAAAAAAACAAAACAAAAAACAAACGCACACAAAAAAACGACCTAACCCTAAATTAAATACATTCTTTCTGTTCTTTTCTTTTTTCTCTCTCTCTTTCTCTCTTCCGCTTCCTTGCAGAATGTGAAGCCGAGCCGGCGAATCGGCGATCGGCGAGGCGACGAGCACTCACCTCTCCCCGCCGTTCCTTCTTCTCCTCTTCTCTAGAATCTCGATCTCAGTCACCGTGATTCGATGGCGCCGCGACTCAGGTACCCTCTTTCTCTTTTCTCTTAGATCTGATTCATGTGAAGGATTTCGTTTCTGGTTTTGTTTCAATTAAAACCCCAAACTAACGGAAATTATGCTTGGGCCATTGAGCATCAAGATAATTCAACCAAAAAAAGGTAGCTACTGTTTATTCAAGTGTGAAAACTGAAAACGCAACATATATTTCTTAATTTTTCTGGTGTTTAATGCAATTAATTTGTCAAATTATTGTTCTTTTTTTTGTTTCCAACATAATTTTCAAATTATTGAACTGTCAAATTAGTGTGTTGATTTGTTCTTGAACGACCCAGGTATCAAGGTATACTTTTTTCGAAGGAGTTAGGGGTGGAGATGAATGAGTATATGTTGTACAGTGGTTATAAGTGCTAACATAATTATATGAAAATATGTTAACTTTGTTTTTGCTAAAGTTTTGTTTCTTTTGCAGGTTTCCTCCAGATTTGCTTAGGAAGTTGAGTACTGATTGTCTTGTGATGCAAAATCATAAAGTGAGTTTAGGCAGTTTATTGACTTGGTTCCATCACCAGATGCATTTGGTTGTGTGTGTGTTTGTGTGTTCACATGTTTGTTATTGTTTATGTACACAATTTTTTTGTGTGTGGATTAGTTCCTTATTCACCCTTCTAATATGGCTGACTTAGATTTTCGCTCCTCGATTATCTTGGGGGCTTATTTAGTGAGTTCCTTTGTTAGATGTTTCTAGGGATCGAGAGGAATCTCATCACACTTTTTATATGTATTTTTGTGAATAGAAAGAACAACATACATTTGACCACGTTGACCATGCTAATGAATTTAGAGCTCCCTTCCTTGTGTAAGATAGATTGTGTACATCTTTGTCGTAATAATCATGCTTGCATTTCTGAAGAAAAGCAAAGGATTCTTCTATGATCTAATCATGAATTTTCTCTCTGTTACAGTATGGTATATTGCCAGAAACTTTTCAAGGCAATTCAGATCTGTGCAATTTCTTCAAGATTTTGACAAATAGTGCTGACGAAGAAAATAAGGTGCTGCGAGTTACCATGTTGTTGGAGTCTATAAGTTTGTTATTAACTAAGTTGGAACTTGGAACTTGTAATATACTTTGCTGAGTGCTTGATGCTATTACTACTGTGTTGTTTAATTTGTTATTAACTAAGTTTGTATTTTTATGCTATTGCTTTGTTATGTATTTTAATTTATTCCGTCTAGTCAACGTTATTCTTCCTAGTCAACGGGTCCCGAATGGGTCCCGCGGGATCCCGCGTCCCGCAAATGGGACGGGATGGGACGGAGTATTTTAGTCCCGTCCCATTTTAGTCCCGTCCCGTCTTGTCCCGTTTTCGTCGTGGGACAACATAATTTCGTCCCGTCCCGTCCCGTATTCCCGTATTGACGGCTCTACATTCAACTACTCTAATATCACGACATCTCATCTTCTCTCTCCATCCACTTAATCATTTAACTACTTTCTCAACTACACCCCCACAATAAGCTAGTTTAGTTTAAAATTCAACTACTCCCAACTCATCATTCTATACCCCACCACTTTTTATTTTATTTACAATATTTAATTTTATAATTAAAAAAATAATAAAAATAATAATAATTTATTATTAAAAAATAAATTATTAATATTTTTATTTATAAATTTGAGATTTTTTTTTTAATTTTTTTAATTCGAGATTTTATTTAATTTTTTTAATTCGAGATTTTTTTTAAATTTTTTTTAATTCACACTTAATTAAGATGGGTAATTAGGATTTTGTTGAGAGAAAAGAGAGTTTTTTTTTTTTGGTGTACAAAATATATGAAAGTTATGTCATTTTATAGAGAAAAATTTTTCCAGAATTTTGGTAAAAAAAAAAATAAAAATAAAAAATTATCTGTGTCAAATAATTGAGCTCAAAAAACGGGGTAGAAAGATAAAATCAAAAATCTCCAGCAACCAATCACAGCTCGACACTTGACATTATCCAAAAAAAAAAAAGCAAGGACGCACCTTGAAGAGGCGTGAACGCCACGCGCCAAATGCGGTCGTATCAGACGCTGACGCGTGGCCAAGGCGGGACCCTCCTCCTTCTCCTCAACCGGGTTGAACATTTTCATCCCACACCCCTCAACTACCCCCATTCAACTCCCCTATTAAACCATCTCAACTAACTAACTCCCTCTCAACTCCCCTATTGTTCATGGCCTAAGTTTCATGTTTTTTGTAATTATTCTCACATATTATAATCACTACAATTATCCATTTACTATAACTACCCCATTTTCTCTTCCTATCACATTATTCATACTCACAACATCTTAATATTATACTTATACTCCTTAATCTGCATGTAAGACAATTTTTTTTTTAAAAAAATTCAAATAGAGCAGGAGGAGTATATATATATATATATATATATATATATATATATATATATATATATATATATATATATATATATATATATATATATATATATATATATATATATATATATATATATATATATATTTTATTCAAAATAAAAAATGAGAATTGTTATTTGCCCGCAATATTACTAAATACCCCCATAGTTTACCCAAAAAAATTACTACTTTATACTATACTCCCTCCGTCCCACCTCACTTTTACTATACTCCCTCCGTCCCACCTCACTTGACACCCTTGAGGTGGGCACGAGAACTAAGAAAAAAGAATAAAAAAAAATGTGTGGTAGAAAATGAAGAGAGAGAATGAGTGGGGTAAATAGTAGTGTTGGTTGAATAAATTGAGTGGTGAAAAATGAAGAGAGAGAATGAGTGGTGGGGTAGAGTGAATATAAAATTATAAAAAGTAGGCTGTTTTGGGAAGTGTCAAGTGAGCTGGGACGGCCCAAAATGAAAATAAGTGTCAAGTGAGGTGGGACGGAGGGAGTATACACCACCACTATGGTCTCCCATCCCCTCCACTCCACTCCACTCAATTCTCTCTCGGTTCATCCTGTGTCGAAAATCTAACTTTTCCACCTAGGGTTCATGTACAAAATAAGATGGACCCGCCGACAGGACAGGAGATCTCCTCCCCATTCCTCTAACTCAGATCATATCTCGACGGTGTTGTCGTCAATCCGCCATAATTCTCTCTTTCAACTTTCAGTCCGACTAACTCCCTTCAAATCCCCTTTTTTAATTTCTTTTATTTCATCTTCTTTTTTCTTGGAAAAGAGTATTTTCATCAAGAGGAAATTTGGATTTCTAACTCAAAATATGAAGTGGGTTCATTAGAAAATCTGTCAATTTGGATTCTTTGTTTCAAACTGAGGCTCCGTTTGTTTGGGTAAAATATTTTTCGGAAAATGTTATCCCATTTTTCGATGTTCGGTAAACACCGGAATATGAAGTCAACGGAAAATATTTTTCGGGTCAATGGAAAATGAGCTTGATTTCTAAGGAAAATGACTTCCTTACCTCTCTACCTAAGAAAGTTGTTTTTCGAAAAACATTTTCCTCATTTTCCTTTGTTTGTATTGATTTTACCGTTAGAAAGTTATTTTAAGACCATCTCCAACAGTTTGGTGCAGAAATTGCACCAAAACACAAATATGGTGCAATTTCAGCACCAAATATCTTTCACTATCTCTAACAGCTCGCTTCAAATCTTACACCAAATAAAAATAACTCAAAATATTCCTTATTATTCGTTTAATTAAAATGTTTTCTATTAATTATATATTATTATTGATAATATGATATTATATTAAATATTATAATGTAATTTGAATAATATTATCAAATGTTAAATTAAAAAAATACTCCCTCCGTCTCGATTTAAGGTTCCTAATTTCCTTTTTTGGTCCGTCTCAGTTTAAGGTTCCTACTTGCTTTATTCCTAAAATGACAAAGAATCTTTACTATTCTCTCCACTCATTCTCTATCCTACTTACTTTTATACTCACAACACCAATTAACTTACTATTCCTCCCACTCATTCTCTCTCTTATTTAATTTTTCATACTCACGATACTTTCACCACCTACACCTTTTTCTTAATCTCCGCGCAAAGCCTACTAGGAGTGATTAATCGAGACGGAGGGAGTATATACTACAAAAATATATAATTAACAATACAATTAAAAACAAATTGAATATTTTTTCTTAAATAAAAATGAAAATTCATTAATACAAATAACAAATATTAATCTAAAAATATACTACTATAAAATTTATTCAAAATTAATATTTTTAAAAAATAATTATTCATTTTGGAATGGAGGAAATAGTAAATTTCAATTTCATTAAAAAAAAACCGAAAAACTAAAAAAAAAAACGAAAAAGGAGGGATTGCGCAGAAACCTTCATGCGTCAGATTTGGCACATCGCTTTGCTCGCCGCCAAAATAGTGTCGAGTTTGGCGCACTGTTGGAGACAAATTATGCACCAAAACTGGCGATGGCGGGGTGTTTGGCACAACTCTTGGTGATGGCCTAATGAAACTACTAAACATCGAAAAATGTTTTTAGAAAAATGTTTTCTTAAGATTCACCAAACGTCAGAAAATGTTTTCCGTTAAGCATTTTCATTTTTCAAAAAATATTTTTCAAGAAATTATTTTTCGGGGATTATTTTTCGTGAAATAAACGGAGCCCGAATTTGAAGTGAAAAGCTAATATGGTCATTTTATGGTACTAATAATTATCAGGGAAGAGTATTAAGTAATGTTTCGGTGCCCAATAACAAATCTCTGGAAAAAAAAAAAATTCAACCTCCACCCGGCCGACATGGAAATGAAGCATAGGTGGTTTAGACTTTAGAGCACAGTATATACACACTTCTAGCACAAAATTGAAATACACACAAAAAAATTGACCCAGATGATTGATTTGATCTCATCTCATCAAGTCGGAACCCTAAAGGAAAGCTGCTAAAACACTCAATCCAACCCAATTCATGTGAAGGCTCCTAATTCTCTTTGTCGGTGTAAGCAATTCAGCAATGGCAGTTCCATGGACCGTCACACTTTCAGCAGCAAAAATGGTTTGGTTAGCTTTAACTGGTTGGGTTGTTTCTTGCTTGACTATCGCCGATGAAATCGCTTCCGACCTCCGTTCCGGCGAAATTGGCCCTTTCCATGTCGGCTGATTCGTTTATTTCATCATCTTTTTCCCCTGCTAGGTTTGTACTGTTTGCCAATTGGGTTGTTATTGATTGTAATTGTTCGAGTTTGTCTAATTTTTTTTGCCCAATTTATCTACACTAGCAAATTTGTGTTATAGTGAGTTTGGAATTTCCAAACTTTGGATTCGGAAGTGGAAGAACAATATGAATATCAATGTAATTATACTCTTCCAATTTCAGTTCAATGGTATGGAATTGAGTTGCCAAACATACTAACAATTTATAATGACTCACTCCCAAAATGGGTATTCACGGTTATGAACAGAATAAACAATCAGTTGGAACTTGGAAGGGAGATGAACACCGGTATTATATTCATTTTACGAGACTGTAACATAACTAATTAACCACCATGGTTTTGATACTAAAAGAATCAAAGATATTGTAGCTTAATTCTGGAAATAAGATCTTTTGGGGGAAGTGCCGAATTTAGTCGCTTTCTTGGGATTAGGAACTTACGATTCATCTTAGTAGTTTCATATTGCATAATGTCTATGGTTTATTGTTTATGAACTTTTGAATGCAAGTCAAATATGAATATCAGAAATGTACAAGTCGGTGTTAAAAATCAATAGAGGGTTCTTTTTGTGGATGTATGGGTAGTAGAGTTGATGCTAAGTTATAGTACAGGGGAAGGCTCTAGCAAATGGTTCCCTCTCCCTACCCCCGCTTGGCGTACCGGGGTTTGCCCTTTTTTATCTGTACGACTGTCATACTTCCCTTGCTTAATTAGTTCTAGTTCTCAAAATGCATAAATTAGTCTAGTTCTCAAAATGTATAAATTAATCCGTATGACCAAAGGGATATAAGTGGTCTACCCTTCTCCTGTCTACACGGTAAACAATGCCGTAGTTATCTTCCTCCAACCTCTGCAACAAATCCTTGCAAACCCTTTTCCAGGCGATGTAGGCAGTTCTCTCACATGCTGGCAGCGGTTCTATTTGAGCCTCTTATTTGGAGAGCTTATACGGGGATTGCCTAAGTGAACTTCATGCTGCCTCTTTTAAGCCTGAATCTATGTAATGTTTTCATATTTTTGATGTAGTGCAAGATCTAAACCTGACCTTTATGAATGACAAATTTGTGTTATTATACTTGGCCCCCAATCTTGTAGTGTGCATATTCTTGATTTATTTTGGTACCTTCTCATAGAATGCAAACTTCTCTGTAAGGTCTGCACATAGAGACTAGCAATGCTGTTCTTGTGATATTTATCTTAAATTGAACTTTGACTTGTATGTGTTCGAAATGAATATGCACTAGTGTTGGGGATTGAAAAGGGTATTTGCAACAAGAATGTTGAGGAAGAACAAGACCCTTCAGGAGCGCATGGTTTGGCTAGTGAGGCATTTCTCCAGAATGGCTCCTCCACCACCAGCTCGTGCCAAACCAATCATCCGTGTTTCTAACAACATATCCCATTTGGGGCGTCCTAAAGATGGTCCCAAGCCTCGTCAGCTCCTATCCTTACCTCCCTTCCCGCATCATCCTCTTCCTGGAAAGAATTCTGTTTTTCCTGAATCTCCTACCAATGCCACTGCAATAAGCTGGATCAAGTATTATTTTGATGATGTACTTGGCTCGGTAGTTCAGTCTCATTTCAACAAGGGCCTAGTGAGTATACAGCTTACTTCACTTTTCTCCATTTTAAATTCCTTGTGATACCTCTTTTCTCTCCTTTTCTTTTTAATTTGGGATTTTTCGTGTGTCCTGCTTATATTTCTATTTTTTTCTGCAACTTTGACATCTTCACCCAGGTCCAAATGGAGTGCCTTCCAGCAGATGATTCATCATTAGGGGGCCAACAAACAAGACATCTGAAAAAGGTGATTCTTCTTGTATATTGCGGGACTGCCTTTTGGTTATTGTTGTTCTTCCAACTCGATCATCCTTTTGAGTTTACTTCCAGTTAACAATTTTACAATATTATTCAGATAAATCATAATGAGGTCATGAAGGCAGGATCAAGAGTGTATGTACCTGTATCTGTTGCTGAAAGTAGAATTTCCAAGAGATTTGATACCATACCAAGTGGGACTTTGTATCCAAATGCCGATGAAATTCAATACTTGCGAAGGCTTGTCATGTACAAGGCATGTCATTTGCTTAAACACTTTCCCTCTTTTATGTTAATTGTAATTTTATCTCTGAAATGTTCTTTCATGGTAATTTCATTTCATTCGTAGCATTAAGCGATATTGTTGCTTCACTGACACATATAACTAAATGCAGGACTCTGCAGTAATTATTCTTAATAAACCACCAAAATTACCAGTAAAGGTTAGATTCTTGGTGCCTATTTTTATTTTCTTGACTGTTTTGATCCTGTGATTTAATTGTTTATGCTCCTGTTTTAGGGGAACCTGCCTGTTCATAATAGCATGGATGCCTTGGCAGCTGCAGCATTGTCATATGATAACGACGAGGGCCCTAAGTTGGTATGTTTCTTGTGGTGAATCAAGTGCTGCTCTGTGTGTATGCTAATGTAATTAACAACATAGTTTTTTTTTTTTAAATAAAATAAAATAGGAAGTTGGCTCTTTTAGTAATTTTGATAGCTTGTATGTGTAGATGAACTTGAAGTTCAAGCATTGTTAGCGCACACTGGACATACTAGTTTGGGTAAAGGTCAATTAGTGAATTCATGATTTTTTTGGACAAGAAAGATTTAGAAAGAGACACTCATATTGGAATGGAGTGGAGAGAGTATAATCTTTGACTTTGGGTCCAATATCCAATATGGGCGTTATAATGATACCACAGCAGTGTTACGTATCCGAAATGAAAAGAAATACCATTAAAGAAGCTCTTAGTGTACTATCTTTCGGGAATGGACCCCCAATGTAGAGGAGCATTCATGTATTAGTGGTTAATTAATTTCATATATATTGTTGGTTCTCATGTTTTAATTACTGGCCGATCTTGATTTATTTCATGTGCCAAAAAGCTGTCATTTATTTTTGCTTATTTTCGTTTCCACGACGTCTTATGTAGGTTCATCGTCTTGATAGGGAGAGCAGTGGCATTATCATTATGGGTAGAACAAAAGAAAGCATCTCCCATCTTCATTGGCTATTTAAGGATGTAAATAAAGCAAAATCTTCGTCTAAGGTATTGAGGAACTTCTTTTGCTTGTATATGCTTGGGTGTTTGGAAGCCTATTGTCTTAACGTCAGACCTAATTTTGTTTGACTTTTAGGCATGGAATAATGCATGTGAAGCAACTTATCAGAGGTATTGGGCACTGGTTATTGGTTCTCCACAAGAAAAGGAAGGCTTAATTTGTGCCCCTCTCTCAAAGGTTTTCACTTTATTTTATTCGTTCTTCTGTGTGGTGTGAATGTATCAATTTCAGTACTCCCTCCATCCCATAATAGGGGCCACAAAATTGGCCTTGCATGTAAATTAAGTAAAGTGTATAGTGGAGTAAGTGTTGTGAGTATGAGAAGTGAGATAGGAGAGAGAAAGTGGGGTAGGGAATTGTAAGTGGATAGTTATTGTGAGTATGACAAGTGGGTCCCATTAATAAAGAAGTATTAAAAAGTATCCATTCTGGGAGTGTGCCCTTTTAAATGGGACACCCAAAAAGGAAATTTGTGCAACCTTTTATGGGACGGAGGGAGTATTTCATATGGATCTGAAAGATTTGATTGCTGACAATGCCGTTTCTCGTCATTGACGAAAGGTTCTTCTTGATGACGGGAAAACCGAGAGGGTAATTTTGGCTCATGGAACTGGCTTGGAAGCTTCACAAGAGGCTGTAACAGAATATCGCGTGCTTGGTCCCACAATTAATGGATGCTCATGGATTGAGTTGCGGCCTCTTACCAGCTGTAAGCATCAGGTACGAGTTAATGTCCTTCACACAAATATGCCATTCTTCTCAGTGTCAGACATGCTTGTTACCTATTTTGCCATTGTCTATATAGGTTGAACAAATTGCCTCAAATTATAATTATTCATTAACGTTCATATTCTATCACGTTTCAAAGTCTTTTTCGGGAAAAAAAATCTCGAGGAATGAACTTGACATGAGTCAACAAAGGAACAAGACTTAATCTCATGCTCCACTTTTGTGTACCAAAATGTGTATACCAGTAATCCTACGGTTATGCATCATTCATTACATCATCATGATGTCAGCCCTAATAAGTTAAACCATTGGATCACTAGTGTTACACAGTATTGATACACGAGTGTTACAAAAGATTTAATCCTTCAAGAACCAATACTTGTCCTGCCCCGATATTCAGTGCTAAACTTTACTGACTTTAAGCTATGTCTATGTCCTCTCTTTCCAAATTTTTGCTTCCAGATCCGGGTGCATTGTGCTGAAGCTCTTGGCACACCAATTGTGGGGGACTACAAGTATGGTTGGTTTGTACATCGTAGATGGAAGCAAATGCCTAGGGTTGATTTTGAGCCAACAACTGGTGAACCCTACAAAATGAGAAGGCCTGACGGCTTGCATGTTCAAAAAGGAAGTGTTTTATCCAAGGTACCATTACTGCATCTGCATTGCAGAGAACTTGTGCTTCCCAATATCTCCAAGTTCCTTGAGCTTCATAATGTTCATAAAATATCGGATGCCAACAAAATAGATTTAAAGCATAAGGTGAAGCCAGATGTTCTACGGTTTGTGGCGCCAATGCCTTCCCACATGAAAATTAGTTGGAATCTCATGTCTTCATATTTGGTATAGCCAGTTCATCTCGCCTCTACGCAACCCTACAAAATGAGAAGGCCTGAGGGCTTGCATGTTTATGGTCTATCCAGGATGAAGAACCGCTCATGTGGTGCCATTTCTGCTGTGCTGCAGCAATTGTTCTGAATTTGCCACATCATCTTATTTTTGAAATCAACTACTGAGATTACTTTTGCTTTAGTTGGCCCCACATACCAAATCAATCCTGGTCATCCCCACCAACAGGGGCACATTTGATTATGGGCAGTTGGATCCTCCTGCATGAGCTCATGAGCAGTTCCAAGTCCGTCCATCAGCGAAAGATCAGATATCCTGAAGATTATAGAAATCATTTTTCTAATGGAGTGGGGACCCTTCCCCGGACCCTTGTTGAGCGGGATGCTTTGTGCACCGGGCAAGGGTGTCTTTTTTTTTCTTCGGATTGAACAATTCATTTCGGTTTAGGTTGAAAGCTAAACATGTACTGGTATAACTTTCTGGGTTCTGACTTATAAGGAAGTTGTTAATGGGAAGATGTAAAGAGAAATCTTTGTGTTGGTTTTTAGACAAAGGCCTGCATTACCATGGTGCTATGAAACTCGAGTTAGATTTCTTCTCTTCTCTGCCCATGGGGCAGAGAACTATTATTCCTCTGGTAAAACAGATTCGTCGGAACATCAAGTCATGGTATTCACAAATTTTACAACAACTTGCGCAGTCGTAGACACATGTGCCATCTTAGCATCAATTGCAAGAGTAAGAGCCGTGAAATCCGATGACGTACACTCTCAAATTGTTTTGATCCCGATCCAGTCTGCTGACCTAAAGAACACATGTGTGTCCCTTTCAAACAATTATACAAAAGAGCATAACCTGTGCATCGATAAAATTCTATCTTCTGAAAGAGGTATACCAGTTAATAGAATTTCTTTTTCAATATTTCTAACCAATCAAATGTATATAGTTATATTGCTTTCATCATGATGATGGGTGTTTTTATGCTTTTGTAGAGGAGAGGTTCAACTATAGAGCCCTGAAGAAAGCCCTTGGAATATTTTCAAAGTTTGAGAAAGGGGCTAATACAACAATGCTTCAGTCTGGTCTACTTAAGGGCCTAAATCTCGACGACATTAAACGTAGGGGTAAACGTCTTGTTCTAAGTGATGGATGCTCAAATTTTTTTCGAAGTTTCAGCAAGAAAGACAACACAATTGCATGTATACACGTTGTTTCTTCTTGTTGGTCCGAAGATCTTATCAAATCTGCCTTAACATCAGGTACATCTTGATGAACATTAAAATGAAAATGCTTGCCTTATGTTTTACCTTTTTGCTGTCTATCAAATTTATCTCTAGGAAACATGTTATTAACCAGTGAGACAAAGATCCAACGGTCCAAACGGTTTTCCGTGTTAAAAAATTTCTAAATTTCCCTTGATAACAGTTTCCACTCCCATCTATTTCCATTCCCTTGATAATATTTTATTTGCATGATCTGGTCACATGGGATGTGAATGTGTATATACATGCAAATCAGATACTCTATAAAGAAACCGTATCCACCGGAGAAGTCGTAAGAAAGGTGGAGACCCCTTTTGACAAGGCTGTATGTGTTAAGAATATCAGACAGCTGAATGGGAACACGAATGAGAAGATGATTGTCTATGTAGGACACGGTATAAGTGATCTTTTATGTCTGCTTGAGGCAGACATAGGCATTGTGATGGGATCTGACGAAACCCTAAGCAGTGTGGGGATTCATTTCGGAGTTACTTTTATTTCATTATTCGACGCATTGGTACAGAGGCAAAAAGCAATGGTTGAAGGGAGCACCTTCAGCTGGAGAAGACATGGGGTTCTTTACACAGTCTCTACGTGGGCTGAAATTCATCAATTTGTCGTGGGGTCTTAGTACCATATTTCTTTTGCTCTTGTACTCTGTTGTATTACTTGGATCAGGATTAGCATTTTACATATGTAGCAGTAGACGAATGATACAACGCTGGTGGCTGATTTGGCTCTTGGGGTTCCTATAGGCCTTTTCTATACATATATGTAAATGCACCGGCAGGCTGTATAGGATGAAACTGTTAATAAAGCCTGCCGGTGCATTTACACATATGTATAGAAAAGGCCTATAGGAACCCCAAGAGCCAAATCAGCCACCAGCGTTGTATCATTCGTCTACTGCTACATATGTAAAATGCTAATCCTGATCCAAGTAATACAACAGAGTATCAGAGTACAAGAGCAAAAGAAATATGGTACTAAGACCCCACGACAAATTGATGAATTTCAGCCCACGTAGAGACTGTGTAAAGTACCCCGTGTCTTCTCCAGCTGAAGGTGCTCCCTTCAACCATTGCTTTTTGCCTCTGTACCAATGCGTCGAATAATGAAATAAAAGTAACTCCGAAATGAATCCCCACACTGCTTAGGGTTTCGTCAGATCCCATCACAATGCCTATGTCTGCCTCAAGCAGACATAAAAGATCACTTATACCGTGTCCTACATAGACAATCATCTTCTCATTCGTGTTCCCATTCAGCTGTCTGATATTCTTAACACATACAACCTTGTCAAAAGGGGTCTCCACCTTTCTTACGACTTCTCCGGTGAATACGATTTCTTTATAGAGTATCTGATTAACATGTATATACACATTCACATCCCCTGTGACCAGAACATGCAAATAAAATATTATCAAGGGAATGGAAATAGATGGGAGTGGAAACTGTTATCAAGGGAAATTTAGAAATTTTTTAACACGGAAAACCGTTTGGACCGTTGGAACTTTGTCTCACTGGTTAATAACATGTTTCCTAGAGATAAATTTGATAGACAGCAAAAAGGTAAAACATAAGGCAAGCATTTTCATTTTAATGTTCATCAAGATGTACCTGATGTTAAGGCAGATTTGATGAGATCTTCGGACCAACAAGAAGAAACAACGTGTATACATGCAATTGTGTTGTCTTTCTTGCTGAAACTTCGAAAAAAATTTGAGCATCCATCACTTAGAACAAGACGTTTACCCCTACGTTTAATGTCGTCGAGATTTAGGCCCTTAAGTAGACCAGACTGAAGCATTGTTGTATTAGCCCCTTTCTCAAACTTTGAAAATATTCCAAGGGCTTTCTTCAGGGCTCTATAGTTGAACTTCTCCTCTACAAAAGCATAAAAACACCCATCATCATGATGAAAGCAATATAACTATATACATTTGTTTGGTTAGAAATATTGAAAAAGAAATTCTATTAACTGGTATACCTCTTTCAGAAGATAGAATTTTATCGATGCACAGGTTATGCTCTTTTGTATAATTGTTTGAAAGGGACACCCATGTGTACTTTAGGTCAGCAGACTGGATCGGGATCAAAACAATTTGAGAGTGTACGTCATCGGATTTCACGGCTCTTACTCTTGCAATTGATGCTAAGATGGCACATGTGTCTACGACTGCGCAAGTTGTTGTAAAATTTGTGAATACCATGACTTGATGTTCCGACGGAATCTGTTTTACCAGAGGAATAATAGTTCTCTGCCCCATGGGCAGAGAAGAGAAGAAATCTAACTCGAGTTTCATAGCATCATGGTAAAGCTTCTTTATGATAGCTAGTTCTTCCCCAGTAGCAGAACCACACAGTCTATCCATCCAGAACGAGTGAAGTTTAGAGACCTAGATTATAAAAGTAAAATAGTTTAGTTTCACAATACAGAACACCATAGTATTTCAATTTTGGTTTAAAGTTGCGCTAATATGACTGCAAAGTAAATTTGAAATGCACAAGCAGAGAATCAAACCCTTGCGCAGTCACTGTAACAGTAACTCATTCATGTGCTGTATCGATGACGGATTGGCCTAGAATTTAGGAATGTCTGCATCGTTTCTCCTATAAAGGCATACATCTGATGATGCGGCGTCATTGCAGCAATAGTATATGCTGCAACTTTCTGCTTAGTAATATTCTCCTGATCAACTCCTTCTATGCTGCCTGAGGCAGTTGCCATAAGGAATTCGGTGTACTTTTTAGTTGCTGGGTCCTCTGGGTACTCATTCTTCGACACGTACGAATCCTGCATAATGTACATGGCAAGTTGACTAATATAATGTTGAAATACAGTTAAGGGGATCTTTAACTACGCGTATTATACTGCTATTAAGATAACACATCTAGATAAGTCATGTTCATTCCTTAAACAACACAACCACGAACCAAACAAGCTTTTTTTTTACAGAAAATCTTTAACACCCTCATCTAGGGTTGTTCGTTCCTCATAGTTAACACGCTGAAAAGGTTAATCGACAAAAAATACAAACTCTACTAAACAGACTATTCACAAAATCATGAATCATGGATCTTAGGTTACTAGTGAATAATATAACCTAATTAATTATTGTGATCTTCAGACACAAAATCACAATTCGCAAACCAAGGTCAAGTGTATCAGAAATTCATGTTCTTGGGATTTGACATTGGACAACAAAACAACCACATTCTTCATTAGTTATGAGCAATTTATGACATGGCGTGTTTTCTTTTCAATCAGTGTATACATAGGCAAGCATTGCAGCTCCAACTTCAGAATTTCATCAAGAAACTACAAGAAAAGCAGATTCTGATAATATATGTTTGAAACAAATATGTTTTACCTGTAGAAATGAAACGTGGGCAACAGTATCATCAATCAGCATCTTGATTGAGTTTCTGGCGTATCCCTTTCCAGAAATTTCATACCTAACAAGACAAAGAAACTCAAATCCTACCCATGTAAACTAAACCCTAGAGAGATCTTTGCGAGAAATCGAAAAGAATACATACAGATGAAGAGAACACTTGAGAATATAGATTTGCTGTGACACAAAGTAACGGAAGGTGTCCCTTCTGAGATTCCCAGCTGCCAATGCGATTGGAAGCGGTGTGTGGATCACTCTAATAGATTCGTTAGGGGAAATGTCCCACATTCGCTTTGCAAAGCTACTTCCATTTTTTGGTGACGCCATATTGCAGAGAACTGGTTTGTAAAGTGTTTGAAACGGGAAAAGAAGAAGGAGATGTGGAAGATGAAATTGCGCTGTAGGTAGGGAGGGATCTTGATTTCAAATTGGTTATTTATAACTCCGAGAGTAGGTTGATCGGTTTGATCACATTTGAGGTTTAAGAGAATTTATCAATGGTACATGCACAGAGTTGTTATTTGCGCCATTAAAATCTATATGTTTCTGTGATGTGGCAGGAAATTGCTTTGCTGAGCCGTTTACGCCATCCAAATATTGTGCAATATTATGGAGCTGAGACGGAATTGTACCTATTTTGTAAGACTAAGTACTAAGTAGCATACCCTCATTTAACCCCCCCCCCCTCCACCCCTGTTACACACATTCATAGGAAAAAGGAATAAAAGAAGTAAAAAACCTGCATTTTCCTTGGTATTTATATATGTATATGCACTTTGACAGTTTCTGCAATCATTTTGTACATTCTGAATGTATGGCTATTGATCAGGTTGATGACAAACTTTATATTTATTTGGAGTACGTCTCTGGGGTTTCCATAAAATAAGCTTCTTCAGAACTACGGGCAATTTGGTGAATCAGCAATTCGTAGTTATAATAAACAAATCTTGTCGGGACTTGCATTTCTACATGCAAAAAATACTATCCACAGGTGAGTTATATACGTGTTTTGAAGGAAAGTAAAATAGGGGAAGTTTTTACAGTTTTTTAAGCAAAAGAAAAAAAGTAGTGTTGGTAGCTTATGATCTAGATAGTTTAGTATTTTTGTAAAATAAAAACATGGAACAACTATTTGATGTTTATTTTATGTTGCGTGCAGGGGATATTAAAGGGGCAAATATCCTTATGGACCCAAATGGCCGTGTCAAGTTGGCAGATTTTGAAATGGCTAAACATGTGAGTTTATGCATATAGTCCTTATCGGATTAATTTGGAAGAGTAGTTGTGTATCAAACTGATGCGTCATAACTGGATAATAACTTTGTCTTAATAATTATTATGAAAAATCATTGTCTTAACAATTATTATTTTATCTTTATGTATAATTTTTTATAATTTTAACTTTTTTTGAAATAGTTTTTTATTCGTGCGTTTAACGCACGAGAACGCACGGATAAAGCACTAGTTATAATATAATGGCTGAAGTGATTTTAGGACATAAGTTCCCGCCCAGCAATAGAACGTTCTAGAGTTAGCGTTGATTTGGTATAGCTTAAAAGATGCTACAGTCGTTTGATATTCCTTATTTCATCGCCATTGCAACCCCTCCCCAAAACACTCTCTTTCTTCTCTCTCCTCTCCTCTCTCTCTCTCTCTTCTCTCTCTCTCTCACACACACACACAACCCCCTCTCTCTCTCTCTCAGCCCCTCCACCTTTCTTCTAAGTTCTTTCTTTACCGGAGAAGCAGTCACCTCCACCATGACGAAATTCAGGAAGCTCAATCGACCTACGGGTCATCGAATGTCTATGCTCAGGTTCATTCTCTCTCTCTTTTTCTTTTTCTTTTTCTCTTTTTCTCTCTAATTCGGTACATTTCAAAGCCTGTTAGTGTTACCTACCTCGTGCTTTTTATTTGGTCAGAAATTTTAATATGAGTGAATTTGACTAAGTTCTCAGTCAGTAGAATCGGATTTATAAAAGCTTGTTTTCCTTCTTAGAGTTGGGTAAATTGGGCTGTGCTTGCCGAATATTTCCGACATTTGATGTGCCTATGAAGCACTTACAATCAGTAACAACTTTACTGTCTTGAGGAGGGAGTTTGAAGAGTACTGTCTTTGAGGAAATAATTAAGGTAATCTAGACGTAATTAATGTGGATTTGTTTTGAATATAGTGATAAGATTTTAATGAAAAAAGAAATGTAAGCAAATTTACCTTTTAGCATCTGAAGAACTTTCCCTTGGCTTCAAGCAACAAAGTCGCAGACATTAAGTGTCCCTGCGGTCATTTCAGTACAGGCCACGTTAACACAATGTGAACACGCTACTGAATTTGTGGGTTTTTGTTGAGGCTTAGTGGGTAGGTTAAATAGGTCAAGTCGGTTGACACTAGAAAAAATGTGTGGAACGGTTTACTTCTAAGACCTGCTTCAAGCTCTTTTGTTTTTACCTTTCTTTATTTCCTCTGAAGTTCGGATTTTGGTAGTGCTAACCTATTTAAGGTCATTTTGCCGCCTTGATTTCCTATACGACCAAGCTTCGATTATCTTATACGATGGAGCTGAAACAAGTTAATTATAAGACCTTTTATTGTTATGTTTGTAGCAGTAAATGTATACAAAACAGGTCAACAGAATAATACTTCTTGAACTTGCTTAAGATAGATATTAAAGAGTGAATGGGTTGGTCACATGGTCAACCCACCAAGGCGCGAGTACAAGTAGGTGTTAATTGGGCCCTGTGCAATCACGTTTAAACAGGTTGTGTTAAAATCAAAGGTCTTGACACATTTAGCTAAATCGACTATGTTGGTGTCAGACATTTTATTATAGCATTCATGTATCACTTCTAAACACCATAATAATGCAGCCTATCTGACAAAGGGCACACTACATCTGTTTTGGAAAGGAAGTAATACTCCCTCACCTGTCCCAAATTGAATGACCATTTTCAACCCAAAGTGAATGATTTTTAAAACTTTCATAAAATAAAAAAAAAAACGTACTCCCTGGAATTTTTTTTACACAGTTCATTATATTTTTGCAAAACTGAAATTTTGAAAGTGAATAGGAACATGTTTATGATTATTTTTCTATCAGAAATCAACATTTTCAAAATGACTCTTAAATTTATAATATTCTTTAATTTTGGGATGGAGGGAGTAACAAAATTTGGTTCTATGTTTGGGACCATTGCATGAGAAGATATGTGCTGCAGCTGACGAGGAGCAATCAAACTGAAGTTGCTTCTTGGATGCTCGTACGTTCTTTAGGGTCATTACGAGTTTTTGTCTTTCACCTTCAACCTCTGCAAACTGGAGACTTAACTGAGAGTAACGGTCATGCATCTCTTTCAGTTCAGTCTCCACGTTTGTATACTTTCCCTTGTTGAGAATATGGCCCTCCACTAACCAAGCAAACCTACAAGAATAATAATCGCACACAAACCAAGCACAAGAAATCAAAGAAACAGAAAAGAACACAAGAAATTGTTAACCCAGTTCACCAATTTGATTGGCTACGTCTGGGGGCACTACCAAGCCAGGATCTTGCACTATGTATGTAGAATTTTGTGTTACAATGAGTTTTGGGGCGGAACTTTACTTATATATGACATATGGAACAAACCAAACCCTAAACAAACAAGGATTCCGGATCGTCAAATCGGGCCCAGCGCGGCCGCTCGAGCCTGGGCCAAGGTCGCGCTACTATCCAGTAAGTCCAACGCCTTTGACAAAACCTCCAGCGCAGTCGCCCTCCCTTTCAGCGCGGTCGCCCTTGAAGAAATTCCACCGAGCCACATGTTTCTACCCAAGAGCGCGGTCGCGCATATAGCCAGCGCGGCCGCTCTTGACCCCAGAAGCCTCTGACGAAATTCTTCCCCCTTGCTTCGATGTCTAACCCGGTTGGTCCTCTATCCCAACAATCTCCCACCTAGAGATCAACCACACATATAAGCCCCGTATCCGTCTTCAACTCATCCTTGGTGTCCTCCTAGTGCTCACCTCGATCATGGTAGTGCCATCCTCCCCTTCTATTCTCCGAGCCCAATTGAAGCTTTGCACAGCTTCAACTTATCAAGATTCACAACCTTTGTCAACATCTCAGCCGGATTTTCTGATCCCAATATCTTCTCTAGCCCCAAGATCTTCTCCTCCAAGAGATGTCTGATGTAGTGAAACCTCAGTTCAATGTGCTTCGTCCTCGAATGAAACGCCGGATTTCTTGCCAAATGTATTGCGCTCGATCGTCGCTGTAGAGAACGTTACCACTTCGCGTTTTCCCAAGTTCGCCCAAGAAGTTCTGCGGCCATACCATCTCTTTACTCGCCTCTCGTCACGCCACATATTCTCGCTTCGCAGCCGATCGCGCCACGATCTTCGCAATTTAGAAGCCCAGGAGATTGCCGTACCACCCAATGTAAACACATAACCCGTAGTACTCCTCCTCTTATCAAGATCACTTGATGCCAAGTCCGCAACAACATAACCCGCTAACACCACTTCCTTGCTCGAGAAACACAGAGCCTTACCAGCAGCATTCTTCAAATAACGTAGGATCCACTTAACCGCTTCCCGATGTTGCTTTCTGGATTGCCCATAAACCGGCCGACTACTCCCACCGCATGTGCGATGTCCGGCCTTGTACACACCATTGCATACATGAGACTCCCCACCGCTGAAGCATATGGAGTTCTCTCCATCTTGTCACGCTCCTCACTTGCCCCTAGGTGAGTCCTTCTCGGATAGCTTGAAATGCAAACCCAATGGCGTCCTGTTGGCTTCGCCTCTTACATACAAAACCTTGCTAAGACTTTCTCAACGTATTACGCTTGTGAAAGAACCAACTTGCCCGACTCCTATCCCGCCAATCCGCATGCCCAAGATTTTTCTGGCCTCTCCCAAATCCTTCATCTCGAACCGTTCTGACAACTGAGTCTTCAATCTGTTTACCTCTCTACTACTAGAGCCCGCTATTAGCATGTCGTCCACATATAATAACAAGATAATATACCCATTGTCCGTGTTCTTGAAGTAGCAACAATGATCCGCTTCACATCTGATAAAATCAATGTCGTGCATGAACCCATCAAATTTCCTATACCACACTGCCTAGGAGCTTGTTTAAGGCCATACAAGCTCTTAGTCAATCTGCAAACTAGCTCCTCGCTACCCTTAGACAAGTAAGCTGTACCATGTAAATCTCTTCCTCCAAGTCCCCATGAAGGAAGGCTGTCTTCACATCCATCTGTTCAAGCAACAAGTTGTCCGCCACTACTATCCCCAGAACCATTCTGATAGTGGTCATCTTCACAACTGGAGTGAATACTTCGGTGTAGTCAATACCGTACTTTTGCTGAAACCCTTTTACAACCAGTCTTGCCTTGTAACGCTTGCTACCGTCTGCTTCCTCCTTGATCCTGTAAACCCACTTGTTATGCAGTGCCTTCTTCCCCTTAGGTAGTTCAGTCAACTCCCAAGTTTTGTTGGCCTTCAATGAGTCCATCTCATCATCCATCGCAGCTTTCCACTTGTTACAAAGTGCACTACGAACAGCCTCCGCATAACATTCCGGTTCCCCATTATCTGTCAACAACAAATAATAATTGGATGGAGTATACCTGTCAGGCGATCCACACAATCTGCTGGATCTACGCAATGAATATTCGGTTCCGAGTACGTGGTTCATCTTCGGTGACCTCCCGACCGTAGTCGGTCATCATGAACCGTTCTGCTCCCACCCGAGTTAGGAATATCCACTTCTACAATATCCGGTTCCGAACTAGTGTCATCGATGCCCCCTTTCTGTCCTTGTACAGAACACGCTCATTGAATACCACATCTCGACTACGAATAACTCTATGATTTTGGTCATCCCAAAACTTGTACCCGAAGTCATCCCCGCCATACCCAATAAATGTACACTTAACAGATTTAGCATCTAATTTAGTTCTCTCAGCAGAATCAACATGAACATAAGAAACGCAGCCAAATATGCGAAGAAAGGACATTTACCTGCTTGCCACTCCAAGCTTCCTCTCGAATTCCATTCCCAATGGTACCGATGGTCCCCGATTGATCAAGAAAGCTGCCGTGAGCCACACCGCATATGCCCGAACGTCTTCGGAAGTTCACACTTCAATCTCATACTTCTAGCCCGCTCATTCAATGTTCTGTTCATCCTCTCTGCTACCCCGTTGAGTTGTGGTGTCCGCTTTGGAGTCTTCTCCATACGAATGCCATTCGCAGCACAATATTCCCTGAACTCACCAAGCTCATACTTCCCACCATTATCTGATCTCAAGCACTTAAGCTTAAGTCACGTCTGATTCTCCACCAAGGCCCTCCACTTCTTGAACACCTCGAAAGCCTCATCTTTCCCCTTCAAGAAATAGACCCAAACCTTCCTTGTAGAATCATCAATGAAAGTCATGTAATATGACGCACCACCCAGAGACGTAACCGGAGATGGCCCCCACAAGTCCGTGTGAACCAATTCCAACTTTGCTTCCCTCAAACCTCTACCTGTCCTCGAGAAATTATTTTTCCCTTGTTTGCCAAACATACAATCCTCGCAGATCCCCACGTTGACTGTCTTCAAACCCGGTAGTAGTCCCTTTGAACAAAGCACCTTCATCCCCGTCTCACTCATGTGACTCAATCGACAGTGCCACAAATCAGTATCACCCTTGGCTGCCGCCACTGCAATACTATCCTTGGTGTTATTCGCCAAATACAAAGTCCCCTCCTTATTACCCCGAGCGATCTCACAATCCTCCTTGGTAATAACCCAGTTCCTGCAGCCGAAAGTCACCTTGTAACCCTCTTCATCCAACTGCCCAACTGAAAGTAGGTTCTTCTTCAAACCCGGAATGTGCCTGACCCCGTTCAGATGTAAGACCTTCCCGTCCGATGCTCCTATTCTGACATCCCCCTTCCCCTTGATTTCCAAAGGCTCGCCATCCGCCAGATAGACCTTCCCGAAATCACCGGAAGTGTAGTTCTCCATCTCTTCCTTGTGCCCGCAAGAGTGGAATGATGCCCCGAATCCACCCGTGATTCTAGTGCACTACTAACACTCGTAACCGCACATCATCACCTTCGATCGTCGCGTTCACCTGATTGCCCTTACGATTTGGACAATCCCTCTTGAAGCGTCCCAACTCCTTACAATAATAGCACTGAATGCATCCCTTTGCAACCTTAGGTTTGTCTTTGGTCTCCCCTTGCCCATTACCACTCACCACGTTATCCACTAGATTCGGTTCTCCCTTGTTTGCTAGTACCCGCTTCCCTTGCTAGTAGTAGCTAAAGCCGATCCCGAAGCACTCGATGTCCCCAACTTCTTCATGCGATTTTCTTCGCCAAGAGAAAGTCTTTAACATCATCATACTTCAATTTCTTCTTAAAGCGTTGATTGCAGTCACCGTTCCGCTCCAACTTGCCGGTAAAGAAGCTAGCAACAAACACGCATGAACCTCATCATCGAACTTGATCTCCACCGCTGTCAATGAGTCTATAACATCCATAAACTCATCGATGTGCTTAGCCAAGGATCCTCCCTCTTGCATCTTGAGACTACCCATCTTGCGTATCAAATCAACCTTATTTGCAGCAGATGGAGTTTTAAATCTCTCAGTAAGATAATCCAATAGCTCCTTGGTGGTTGTCGCCTTCTTGGTAGTCTTTGCAATCCACTTCGACAAAGTAGATCTGACCACCCCTAGGGCTTTCCGATCCATGATCTTCATCTTCCGGTTTGACACCCTTCAGAGGCTTATAGAGGTCTTTGTTGTACAAAAGATCCTCAATCTGCATCCTCCAATATCCGTAGTCAGACCCATCGAATTTCTCAACCGCCTGTTTGTCCTTGCCCATTCTTGATTGCTTGGAACAACTCCCTTGATCTTGAAACCAAAAAGCTCTGATACCAGTTGTTGAGAATATGGCCCTCCACTAACCAAGCAAACCTACAAGAATAATAATCGCACACAAACCAAGCACAAGAAATCAAAGAAACAGAAAAGAACACAAGAAATTGTTAACCCAGTTCACCAATTTGATTGGCTACGTCTGGGGGCACTACCAAGCCAGGATCTTGCACTATGTATGTAGAATTTTGTGTTACAATGAGTTTTGGGGCGGAACTTTACTTATATATGACATATGGAACAAACCAAACCCTAAACAAACAAGGATTCTGGACTGCTGAAATCGGGCCCAGCGCGGCCGCTCTGGAGCCTAGCGCGGTCGCGCCACTGTCCAGTAAGTCCAACGCCTTTGACAAAACCTCCAGCGCGGTCGCCCTCCCCTTCAGCGCGGTCGCCCTTGAAGAAATTCCATCGAGCCACATGTTTCTGCCCAAGAGCGCGGTCGCGCATATAGCCAACGCGGCCGCTCTTGACCCCAGAAGCCTCTGACGAAATTCTTCCCCCTTGCTTCGATGTCTAACCCAGTTGGTCCTCTATCCCAACATCCCTTGAGTTCCAACATGTCTCTTATCAACTCGTTTATGTCTCTGAAGCTCTTAAAGACTGCTTCCTCGTCACTGTGTTGCTTGAGGAAAGAACTGAACCACAGATTCAACAAAAGCTGTTAACTTTATAGAAGAAAGTCAATACAACATCTATTAAATGAAGCGAAGCGTGCTTGAAGCGAAGCGTGCTTGATAGCGATGCAGTAGCAAACGGTGAAACCATAGTATAGGAGGATGACCTACCTCTTGAATTGAATACTCGATTTCTTCTTTGCTCTCAATGCTTCAGCAAGCTCAATTTCTAACGCAAGCACCCTTTCTAGTGCGTTTCCGGTCCCCGTTAAATCATTAAACAAAGGGTGTTTGCTTGCCAGCTCTTGATTTGCCTTAAAATAGCAAGAACCATGATCAGAGTATCAGCACCAATTGGAAGAACATCGAGATATAGCACTCTTCTTGTGTAGCAAAATAAAGATACAATTACCTTTTGTAACTGCAGCATTTCTTTATGTAAATCTTGAAAAGTAGGGTCAATTTTAGTCAACGAAAGCAGGGAATTTTCATTTTTCATTCTTTCCAACTGCAAGCAATTGAAAAATATATATGTACAAAGTACAGGTGAGAAACAGACATCATGTAACAGAAAGAGACCGACTCCTTAACTCATGCAGCAGGAGGCTCAACATTTGAGATGGAGCTGGATTCTGTGGAGATTGAATTGGATAAAGGTAAACACCACAATCTAAATGTTTCCCCTTTCATATAGATGTTAATACATCAAAGATTTACCAATTTAGCCTTCAATAGCAGCTCTTTCTTTACACGACATTTCTTGGCCCAAGAAACTGCAAATCATTTTTTTTTCTTTTCCCGTGGAGGACATGATATTTTCATTTAGAAGAGTTACCCGGAATAGAGTTAATCTATGTGATAGCAACTACTATAGTCTTGATATTACATCTTGTTATTAGTTGTTTGCTCAAAACTACCTGGAAAAGAGTTTATATATGTGATTGCACATAACTTATACTGGACTTTTTTAGTTCCTCACTTTTAGCTGGGTGACTAAAGAGGAATAAGTGTACTCATAAAAGATTTGAGATCATTGGCTTTATGATGATTTTATCATTAGATTAGCATATGACAAAATGAAAATCTTCTATCTGTGCGAATTTTAAAAGCCTGAATTTTGAGTTTGATTTATGGTAACCAAAAGCTATAGGGTATGATACATTAATGTCTTGCAGCATTGATGCTTTGATTAGGTGTAGCAGTCTCACTTTTGGTCGTTCCTTACAAGAGAGACCCCTTTCGTTTTGGTCATCTCCAGACACTAGAGAAGAAATAAGCAAAAGAACCCTTCTGTAAATTTGTACTTACTACTACCAAACTGATTGTCAATGTCATACCCTAATCATTTAGAACAATCCAAGACATATGACTAAGCTGTAAACTTGGGATATAACATACATCCTTCAGACTGAAGTAACTGTCATCATTAGTATAATAGTATTTATTCAATATCCAATCAGATCCTACATGTCAGAACGTAAGATGCACTCCTCATGCACAAATAAATAAAAATATCAAGTACGAGTGAAATAATGCATTTTTGACATTCAAGAATTGGCTGAAAAGGAGCGGGGATAGTATTTCCCGGCTTTTACCATCTTTAGGGATAGGATCCAGGTTTAAGGCTAGTGACTCAGTTTTTCCCATGGGGAGTGTTCAGTAAGTGAGCAAATTTTTGTCACTGGGAATTTTAGGAAGTCACTCTGTTCAAGTTACTATCAATTCCAACCCATTCTTCAAAAATTGTTCTTATGGTCTTATCTATATTTGCTAAGTTTTATTGGGTAGGTGATGGAGGGCGAGGAGAATATGAAAGGGCTTTAGATTGGAAATACACTATTTTTAAGAGCCGTTATTTTTGAAAGCTAAAGTCGCACCTTGTGTGCCTTTTAAGAGTATAACATGAAATCAGTTTAACCTCCTCAATCGAAAGGCCACGTTCATTTTGCTTTAGCTTTCACTTTTTACAATTGCATAAGAAATCCTTGATTGATTTACATATTGATTGGCAGTTACACTCAATTGCCTAATCATTCCCACAGTTGTAATATTGATTTTTGTTTTGCCAACTGGAAGTAGAAAATAATATACATACCGGTCACCAGAAACCTGTTGTTCAGTCCCCTTCCACAAAATAGCTTCCTTCCGTAACTAGCTTCTGTGCATTTTCTGTTTTCAATGTTATCCATTGATCTTTAATCAATGTATCTCAATGCAGATAACTCCAAATTACCATTACTGGATTATGTGGGAAGTAGAATTTTCATTTCCTCAGACGTGATGAAATCTGATAATTGTTTTTATGGATGCAGGCGACATACATCTTTATCCTGTTCACCGTACAAGAGAATTGTTTTCTCTTTCCCAGTCGCTGTTTAATTTTCAACCATATGAGAGCCATCTGACTTTTTTGATTTTGTTATGATAGATACCGCAAAAGTTTAAGGTTTTAGAGCTAGAGAGTTTAGGTTTCATGGAAAGACCGAGGATGAAACAACAAATGTTGTTTGCAAAGAAAATTTTCAAAATTTGTAGTTGTTATTGTTAATTCGATTATGAATATTTTTAATGATATTTTTAGCAACTTTTTTTATTTAGTTTTCGTTATTTCTCACAGTTTGTTGGTCGTGCGTTTAACGCACGGGTGTTATACTAGTTATTCATAAACCCTAGAATGATGCAGAATATTTATTCTAGGACAATCATGCTTCATGTTATCAAAGATTATGGAACGATAGACAAACCTGAATCCATAGCAATATTTGGAGAATACTTGATGAAGACTTGATGAACGATTATTGTCTTCCAATTGATCCTTAGGGTTCTTAGAATTCAGATGACAATGGGGATCAAGAGAATAAAACCTAGTAGTTCAATTGGGGACCATAACCCTATATTTATATTGACCTAGTATGTTAGCCAGCCCATCATAGATTAACAACTAGGCCCCTTAGGTATCTACACATATTAACTGTAGATCCCATACTTATAAAAGATGACTTGTGCCCCCTTTAACTTTAGCATATCACTTTATTAGGCCTGAATACTTTAATATTTAATATAACATGCAATTACTTATAGTGCACATACGTCTATGTGCCCAAAGACTTTATTTATTATACTAGTATATGTAAAGTCCATAAAATATTCCAACAATCTCCCACTTGGACTTACACATGTACATAGTATAATACCTTAGTTTAATTGCATATCACATTATAAACCTTAACAGCAATGCTTTACCAAATTGTGTCGTCTTAAACCAATCCGGTCCATTAGTCAAATCAACATAAGGATCAAAGAGGTTTTCGTCACTATTAGCGCAACTAGACCCATCAGTGGTCACATATATTAACTCAACTAAATGACATGGATCAAGTATGGATGTGTAGCATGGAATAACATGTAATGTGATCTTCACATGTCTATTCTCAACTGGTCCAACCTTATTTTGAGATCAACCAAATATTCAGAGTGCAAAATAACTTTATTAACCAAAACTGAAAAACCAAATATACTTATAACAATAAATGTAAGAGCAAAATACAAAACTCCCACTCAATCTAAGCATACTCTAGTGATACAACACCCATACAAGCAGTGTGCTCGTGAAAAACCTTCGGTGTTACACCCTTAGTAAGCGGATCCGCGACCATGGAGTTAGTCCCAATATGCTCAATACAAATCTGTCCACTCTGAATCCGTTCCTTAACAGCAAGATACTTAATGTCTATGTGCTTAGACTTAGACGAGCTCTTGTTGTTATTAGAATACATAACTGCCGACTTATTATCACAAAATAACTTTAATGGCCTATCAACGCCACCTAATATGCGCAGCCCAGTGATAAAATTTCGCAACCAAATTGCGTGATTTGATGCCTCATAACACGCCACAAACTCTGCCTCCATCGTAGAAGTAGAAACAAGTGTCTGCGTAATACTCTTCCAAGAAACTGCTCCTCCACAAAGTAGATAAACGTAGCTCGAAGTAGACTTACGACTATCTTGGCATCCAAAGAAAGTCGGAATCCGAATACCCGATGATCTCAAGTCTATCCGACTTTACGTAAGTGAGCATATAATCCTTTGTTCTCTGTAAATAACGCATGACCCTCTTGGCTGCTATCTAATGATCCTTTCCAGGATTGCTAAGGTATCTGCCTAAAACACCAACTATGAATGCTAGGTCTGGGCGAGTGCAAGCCTGAGCATACATCAAGCTCCCTATAGCCGAAACATAAGGGATGCTATTCATTTCCTTAGATTCAATCTCATTCTTGGGGCACTGAGCAAGATTGAATTTGTCACCTTTAGCCACTGGGGTGTCACCCATTTTACAATCCTGCATGCCAAATCTTTTAAGTACCTTATCGATGTAACTCTTTTGTGACAATCCAAGAATACCTCGAGAACGATCTCTGTGTATTTGAATTCCTAATACAAAAGATGCATCTCCCAGATCTTTCATCTCAAATTTCTTTGAGAGAAATCTCTTAGTTTCATGCAGTATGTCCGTATCATTTGTGGCTAGTAGGATGTCATCCACATATAAAACCAGAAAAATATATTTACTCCCACTGAACTTGTGGTAGACACAATCATCAACTGTATTTGTCGTGAAACCAAATGACAATACAACTTGATGAAATTTGTAATACCACTGACGGGATGCTTGTTTGAGTCCATAGATGGATTTCTTGAGTTTGCATACCATATCCTTTGAATATTTTGAAACCAAGGTTTCTGGTTGCACCATATAAATTGTTTCTTCAATGTCTCCATTAAGAAACACGGTCTTAACATCCATCTGATGTAACTCTAGGTCATAATGTGCCACTAATGCCATAATGATTCTAAAAGAGTCTTTCGATGAAACTGGAGAGAAAGTCTCTTTATAATCTATTCCTTCTTTCTGAGTAAATCCCTTAGCGACAAGACGTGCCTTATGTCTTTCCGCATTGCCCTGTGAATCCCTTTTGGTTTTAAATATCCATTTGCAACCAATAGGTTTCACTCCTTCTGGCAATGGGAAAAGATCCCATACATCATTGTCTTTCATTGATTTAATCTCATCATTCATGGCGTCTATCCACTTTTTAGAGTTAGAACTACCAATGGCCTCATGAAAGTTGATTGGATCATCTTCCAATTGACCAATGTCTACCTCTTGTTCATTTAGAAATACCAAGTAATCATCCGAAATGGCACTTCGTCTCTCTCTAGTGGATCTTCTTAAAGGCACTTGTTCTTGAGGTTGTTGAGCTTGTTCCTCATGGACAACTAGAGGGATATTGACAATGTCTTCTTGATCCAAATTTTATTCTTGAACCACATCAGGATTGAGATCCAAATCATGGTCAAGGACAATTGTAGGAAGAGGAATGGTAACTGGAACCTCTTCAAAGACAAAATCATCTCTAACTTGTCCCCCCACAAGCTCAACATCCTCAAAGAATTGAGCATTTCCCGTGTCAAAAAGTTTCGGATTTGGGATCGTAAAACTTAAAGCCCCTTGACCTTTCGGAGTAACCAACAAAGTAACTACTAACGGTCTTTGAGTCCAACTTCTTTTCATTAGGCCTGTAAGGCCTAGCCTCAGCCGGACATCCCCAAATGTGTAAATGCCTTAATACAGGTTTCTTGCCTGTCCATAGTTCATAAGGGGTTTTGTTAGCGGCCTTTGTGGGTACCTGTTAAGGAGATAAGCTGTAGTCTTTAATGCCTCTCCCCAGTGAGTGCGGTAAAGTAGTATGACTAACCATACTTCTCACCATTTCTGTAAAGTTCGATTTCGTCTTTCAACACCATTCATGCTAGGTTTGCCTGGCATGGTGTACCGAGGGACGATACCGCACTCCTCTAGGTATTTAGCAAAAGGCCCAGACGTTGTTCACACGATCCGTCATTTACGCCATAGTATTCACCACCACGGTCGATTTGACTTTCTTTATTGTTTTGCCATGTTGATTTTCAACCTCGGCCTTAAACTTTTTGAACATATCCCAATGCCTGTGATTTTTCATGGATCAAATATATGTAACCATAACGAGAGTAATCGTCTATGAATGTAATGAAATATTCTTGACCATTCCACGAGAGTGTAGGAAATGGTCCACATATATCCGTATGAATTAATTCCAAAATATTCATAGCTCTCTCAGCTTTTAATTTGCTTTTGTCTGTTTGTTTTCCCTTAATACACTCAACACATATTTCATAATCTGATTTGTCAAGTGTTTCAATAATTTCGTCTGACACGAGCCTTTGCATTCTCTGTTTTGATATATGTCCTAATCGCTTGTGCCATAATGACATGGAATTATTGTTAGTAAATTTGCGTTTAGTACCACGTGTTTTCACATGCAGGTTTTCATGATATGAAGCAACAATATCCAACATATAAAGATTATCATAAACCGATAAAGTACTAGATCCAATAAACTTAGAATTGTACGAGAAACGACATTCACCATTTGCAAATGAACAAGTAAATTCTTCTTTGTCCAAAACTGAAATGGAAACCAAATTCCGTCTAAAAGACGGTACCACATGTGTCTCATACAAATCTAAATAAAATCCAGACTTTAATAATAATCTAAAAGTTTCGATTGCTTCAACTTCAATAGAATTTCCGTTCCCCACATAGATGAATCTTTCAGCATCACTTGGCTTTCGGCAGTTCAGGCAACCCTGCATAGACACACTTATGTGAGTAGAAGAACCAGAATCTAACCACCAAGTATGTCTAGGCACTGAAACCAAATTAACCTCAGAACAAACAAAAGCAAGAGATATACCTTTCTTAACACGCCATGCGTGGTATTTAGGGCAATCTCTCTTCATATGATCAATTTCCTTACAAAAAAAGCAACCTGGATCCTTATCTTGTCCCTTGGACGTTGACGTTGCTAAATCCTTAGCTTGTCCCTTTGATACTTTATGTTGCTTTTTCTTTGGCTCATTGACCGCAGTTTCTTTAGCCTTTCTTTTCTTGTTATAGCCCGAAGAGGAAGCCACAAAGTGAGCACTCTTAGTCTTTTCAGACTTTAACCTTGATTCCTCTTGCACACACAATGAAATGAACTCATTAAGAGTCCACTTTTCCTTCTGACAATTGAATGTTACTTCAAATTGCCCAAAGTGTGGTGGAAGAGAGATCATAACCATATGAACAAGCATGTCATCCGACAGCTCGAACTTGAGAGCCTTAAGTTTAGATGCCAAATTGGCCATCTCCATAATGTACTCACGCACGTTCCCTTTACCTTTATACCTCATGGCAACAAGATTACGCAAAAGCGTGCTTGTTTCTGCCCTTTCATTCTTAGCAAAACGCTTTTCAAGCTCTGTAAGGAACGTCAATGCAACTTTCTCATCATCTATATCGCCTCTGAATGATTCTGGGATGCTTTTCTTCATGATCATAAGACACATGCGATTTGAGCGTTCCCACTTTTCCATATCCTTCTTAGCTTGAGATGTACTCGTGCTAGTCAGGTCAGCAGGTTTTGGCTCCCTGAGTGCAAGGTCTAGATCCATAACTCCCAGAACAATCAGCACATTTTCTTTCCAGCTCTTAAAATTCATCCCATTCAGCATGGGAATCGAGTTGATGTTAGCAGATACATTAGAAGCTGATGAATTAACTGAATAGAGAACAAAAATAAAACAAATAAGCTCACATATAACTATAAGCAGATAAATGTTTGAAATTAAAATTATCCCATTACAAGAAAATCGACGCAACATTAATTTTAATCTTTGGATAGAAAATTAACTTGCAAGTGATTTTCTTGATGTAGAAATCAAATATTAACAGTAAAATCCTGTCAAATACCAAGCCTTTCTTTGGACCGACTCAATATTCACATGGACACTTAATAACTGTTACATATTTATCTCCACAAACGAATTTGAATTTCTGCCAAATAATAGCCTTCCTTTGGGCCGACCATTACCCGCATGAAAAACAAACACGCTAATAAAAACTTCAAATAATCATGTATTTTAAATTAAAAAATTTCATAGGAGAGGTTACTTTGGTAACATGCTACGTAAATTTAATAACATAAAATACAAGATGTGTTTGAATAAACGAACCCAAAGTAATTTCAAACATGGACATACCTTAAACATTATTATTGAAACCCTAATCCACACTTAATAATTCAATACGTATAATAGAAAGCATTAGCATATATAACAAGCATATACCAATGCACATACTACTCCGTCCCAATAAAAGCTGCCCATTTTTTGGGCAGCACGCAAATTAAGGAATTGGGGGGAAGTAAAAATGATGTGAGTGTAATTTGAAAATAGGAGAGAGAATGAGTGGAGAGAATAGTAAATTATAATGGTGTTGTGAGTATTAAAATAATGGAGGAGAGAGAATGAGTGGAGGGAATAGTGAAGATTCTTTTGCCAAAAAAGGAAAATGGAAGCTATTAACGGGACACCTAAAATGGCAAAATGGGAAGCTACTATTGGGACGGAGGGAGTATATCTAGAGTGTGTGATAGTGCGTGTGTATAGATTAGAGAGGGGTTTACAGTGTCATCGGATTTCACTTCGATCTCGAAGTTGGTTCCCTTAAGAATCTTAACAAAAACCTTCATCTTCAACTTATAATTTCTCGACAGTTTACTTGCCTGAGACGGCGTCTCCGATCTCCGGCGCGACCGGCTATGTGGAACAGAGGAGGCCGATTCGGGTGAAAGAGGGAGAAAATTAAAGAACAGTTTATATTGGTGCCATTCACAACGCAGCAACAGTGGAAGCTGCCATAATTGTTGCTTCTCTGTCCCCACCCCCACAACACCAAGAAACCTCTTCCCACTCTTTCAAGAAAAGGTCTTCACGCTTCCCCAACGTAGATCGATCTAATTCAATTCCACCGTCTTCATCGACACAATTTTTTTTTTTAATCAATCCCCCGATTCAATCGTCGCACGGAATTGCATATTTGGGGCTAGGGTTTTGTTGAATTAAATCATAAACAGCAAAAACAATTTGATCCAAATAATCCCAACAATAAAGCAAGATTACGGCTCTGATACCACTTGACGGAATTAATTATACATAAATCCTAGAATGATGCGGAATATTTATTCTAGGACAATCATGCTTCATGTTATCAAAGATTATGAAACGATAGATAAACCTGAATCCATAGCAATATTTGGAGAATACTTGATGAACGATTATTGCCTTCCAATTGATCCTTAGGGTTCTTAGAATTCAGATGACAATAGGGATCAAGAGAATAAAACCTAGTAGTTCAATTGGGGACCATAACCCTATATTTATATTGACCTAGTATGTTAGTCAGCCCATCATAGATTAACAACTAGGCCCCTTAGGTATCTACACATATTAACTGTAGATCCCATACTTATAAAAGATGACTTGGCCCCCTTTAACTTTAGCAGATCACTTTATTAGGTCCGAATACTTTAATATTTAATATAACATGCAATTACTTATAGTGCACATACGTTTATGTGCCCAAAGACTTTATTTATTATACTAGTATATGTAAAGTCCATAAAATATTCCAACATTTTTCCCCAAAAGCCAACGGCAATTTAGTAATTTCATAGCGTGGCATAGATGCAGATATTAGACATTTAAATCTACGTGGCGGGCTCTCATTGGAGGGTGAACGGCGCGTGTCATGCACGCACATACAAAGGCGAGTGATGCCTGGTTACCTTTTTTTTTTTTTTTACCTTTTTTTTTATATTGAGACACTTGGCTTCATCTGATTGGATACCTGGATTTCCAATTTTTTTTCCTCCCAAATTCTTTGACCTCAATTTTTTATAATAAATTAATATTTTAAATTTTTTTCTTACACCAAAATTCATAATTTTGTTTTCTCTACAAATAGAGACTTTTTTCATTTAATTCGGACACATGAAAAAAACCCTATTTTTTAAATATAAATTTCATAATTCCCTTTGTAAATTTTTCTTCCTAAATTTTAATATGCTTTAAGATAAAAATAATTAAGTGTGAATTTTATTTTTATTATAAATTATATTGATAGTAATAGTAATAATTATACTAATCATAAAAATAAAGAATATAAAATAAAATATAAGTGATGTGGTCTAGGGTGATTAATATAAAATAAAATTATTCTACTATCCGTCTGAAAAAATTTAGTATTTATAAAGACCAATATTTGGAGAGGTGGGCATCATTTTTAAAATTTTGACTGAAGTGCATGTCAATATTCTAAAAAAAAAAAGATAGTATGAATTGGTATTTCGAAAGAGGGAGAGGAAGAAGTGAGTTGGGAAGATCAAATGCAAATTTTATGGTTAGGAAATTGAAATTCTTACTGCAACAACTCATTTATATATATTTGGATATTTTTCTTTATTTTGAAAAATATATTTGTAGGAGGTTGAGTTATTTGTCTAGGGTTATTTGTGAGAGAAATAGAAATTGTGATTTCGAAGGGGGAGGGGGTAGGGTTAGACTTGAATTTAGCTATGTGAGCCATTATGGGTGTGATTGTAATGGGTATATTTTCAATGGTTGAACGGCTAATATAACAAGGTATTTGAAAATGTATAATGAAAGACTTTTATTTGAGTTATGTATAACTAAATAGTAATGTATTTCAATTTTTTTTTCCTTCCATTTCACATTATCACTAAATGTTACATTCTGATCACTGATGATCTCATACACTAAATGATATTAATAAAAGGCAAGGTCAATCGTTATCTGTTGTCGATCTTATCTTATAGAAATCAGTATTTCGCTATGGCCAATTGTACGTCCCTTTATCTCGCGTCAAAAGTTCAGGTAATCTTAAAACATTAAAATGATGATGTTCCTGGACACTCTGATGTTTGTACTGACAATATAGTTTTCAAGAAAGTTTTCCACGATATATAAAAACATTTTGCTTTTCTGTTTGTATTACTTTAATTTCTGTCTTTTAAGTTTAAGTAATAGACTGTGCATAAATTATACATTTACCTAATGCTTTTGAAGTATAATATATTTATAAAAATATGCTTTAACTCTCACGTGAAAGAAAGAAATAAAAAAAATCAAACGTGGATGTAAAAAAATAACACTCTTTATTGTTTTTCTAAAAAATGAAAATTAAGTATATATTTTGGGATGGGGGAAATAGTACTACTATATTAATCTATATACATAAATTTTAAAATATTATATAACAATAACATTAATGTAATATGTAAAAATCAAACGTGGATGTAGAAGTTGAATACGGCTCAAGAACAAAATCACTTATCAAAAATCGAAATTGATGATACTTGAAATTTTCATGTAATTTGTTTGTTTGGAGAATTACTAGGGTCCAGAGTTCCGAATTGCAGTTGAATAGAAAGATTGGGAGACTTAGAACTAGGATAGATTACGCTTTCCCAATCGTTGGCGAAAATTAAGTGACACTGTGGGCAAATTACTTCCCTTAATCACATGTTTCTTAACTAAAATTACGCACATATCACGTTCAATACACAATAACTATGTTTTACATAAAAAAAAATATGCGTTTAATTCCATAGCATTGAAAACGGACGCCAAACGTGAGTATTATTGAATAGAACGGGAATTTACATATAAAACGCGTTTTATACAAACTAATTATGCCTTAAATATATATTTATTTTAGTGGTCTTCAATCTGATATTTGTACTGATAATATAATTTTCAAATAAGTGTTTTACAATGTATATAAACATCTCCATTTTCTGTTGTATTTGTATGAATTTTTGTCTTTTATGTATTAGTAGCTGTCCGTGCATCGCACGGGAGTAACACTAGTTAGGATTAATGTCAAAGGCTTCTCCTTCCAAATCAATAAAACACAAGAACACATAATAATCCATATTCATATAAAATATTTATTCTAAACAAACCCCTTTCCGTTCTCAGCCATTTCACCCATCCCACTCCCCCTTTTAACACACACACTAACATTTCTCTCTCTATCTCTCGAAATTTCTCCCTAACCCTAATTCTTCCTCCGGTGGCGCCTCCTTGATCCGACCAAGTCATCTTCTCTGGCACCGGAGGTAAATATTAAAAAATAATATTTGAAAAGGCTTTCTCAAAAATAGCAAAATAATAACTATTGATAATAAATGTGGAAATTGAAATAACCGAAAGTCGAGTCTTGTGTTGAACACAATTTCCGCAAGAAGATATTGCCCCGTCCAAGTGCTTGCGGTTGCTAGCAATCTTCTCTTAAAATAAAATGACTTATCGTCTTTTTGATAGAAGCACTTCAAATCAAAAGACTCGGCGAACTTAATCGATGTTTAGAACTTCTGAACTTTGAAGGGAGGAAGAATGCTACAAGATGATATTTAACTGAATATCTAATGTTTTGGATTGAATTGATGAATTTGACAATCAGGGGGGATCTATTTATAGTTAATGAAGAGATGTGGTTCCCATTAGGAATAAACACAATTGGTGCCTATTGAATCTGAGCCATCGGATCTGTTTCGAATGGAGGGTGGAGATCAGCCCGAATATATCATCAATAGACATGGTTGTTACACCAAACCAACATGTCTGGTTGAACAGTCATGGGTCGCCAGCCCAACTGCTGGATTCGCCCAAGTCTGCCTCCAAGCCCACTTGCTTGGCCCAATTCGCTAGCCCACAAAGCAATTGGACCGAACCAACCTAGACTTAGCTGCCAATAGACCGCCATCGATCCTAACTTTATCAAAAGTTTAAGGCTCCACAGCTCCCAGCGACCGATGCGAAGTGAAAAGTGTGCGCCTCAAAGCGCCCATTGCGACCTTCGCGGGCTTCGCGCGCTTCGCGGGTGTGGTCCAAATTGAGCTAGTACAAAATTAACATAATTTGGGCTACTATTTGCATGGTTGGCCCAATGGTCCAACTAGGTTGGTCTAAGGAGGAACATCTTGATGACTCCTCCTTGTTTGCATCCACTTATAAACTAGCATTACTTTACATCTCAAAGCAATCTGGGATAACTCTTTCATATCCCATAAACTCTTCATTTACCCATTTCATTTTGCATACTTTGAGCATTAATTTCTCATTCACCACAAATTGATTTTGAGAAAATAAATATATCAAATTAATCTACTTCAAATGTAGATTATTAATATGCAATCAATTTTCATTTTCCTAATATGAAACCTTATGGAATTCTTGGTCAAAAGTCGGTCAAACCTCATTTTTCCAAAACCAAAATTCCAACAGGCACCACCCTCACCGTCAGACGTCTCTCCATCTCCCTGTTGAAATCAACACCAACTTTCCATTCCGGAATCTTCTGGAGAGCTCTCCATTATTCCAGTCTATGATCTCTATTCTTGAAGGATCCGAAAAATCATATCCTCTATTGAAGGTTCCATGGCCACCACCCTAAAAGAAATATGGAGAAGGTTCATAAGCCACCATCGCTGGAATTCTCTAGATCAATTGGGTGGCTTCCTCCACCGACCTATGTTAGTATATAAGTCAAATTGGATTCCCCAATTTTTGTGTCCAGTCCAGAGTGTTTGAGTGAGTGACCAAGAGAGAAAGAGAGCCGTGAGTTGTGAGGCTTTTCTTTTGTGAGTTAGCTTATTAATGAGTGCAATAAAGAGTTGTACTTTGTCCTTTTTAAGTATTATATAAGTAATAATAATAGTGTATTCTTATTATTACTTGAGTCGTGAGTTGTGAGGCTTTTCTTTTGTGAGTTAGCTTATTAGTGAGTGCAATAAAGAGTTGTACTTTATCCTTTTGTAAGTATTGTATAAGTAATAATAATAGTGTATTCTTATTATTACTTATGGTTCACCAATTCGGGTACAGAAATTCAACAGTTTGGTATCAGAGTGGTACGACACGGGATCGTGGGAACCGTTGTTGAGGCGTTGTTCGGGATCGTTGCAGGTGCACAGTAGGAGACTGTGAAGCTCGTGGTGGTAGACCAGGCTTACTTGGTGACGTGTACGGAGGCAGTACCAAGTCATGATGGTAGATCTGGCAAGGGCATTTGGTGGAGTCAGGAGACTCAACAATGGAAATTATAAATATTGGCATACGTGTATGCAGTCGTACTTACAAGGATAAGAGCTATGGAATGTCGTGGGTGGTAGTGAGACCACGCCATCGGAAAAGGAGGACACTCAAGCATTCCGAAAATGGGGAGCTCAAGCCGGGAAGACTATGTACACGCTAAAGATTAGCGTCGAGGATGAACTTTGGAGCATGTCGAAGATGCACAAACTCCAAAAGAGATATGGGATACATATGCGACGTTATTTTCAAGGACCAATGAGGCTCGTCTCCAGATGCTCGAGAATGAGCTAATATCGATTACGCAGCAAAATCTAACAGTAAGTCAATATTTTCATTAAGTTAAATCCTTGTGCCATGAAATCTCGAAGTTAGATGTGGACTCAAAGATTAATGATCAACGGATGAAAAGAATAATCATCCACGGGTTGAGACCAGAGTTTAAGGGTTTAGTTACTGTGATTCGTGGTTAGGCCACTCAACCTTCTCTATTGTAATTAGAAAGCTTGTTGGCCAGCCAAGAAACTTTGGATAAACATACATCTAAGTCTTCAACGCCAAAATCAACGGAATCAGAGGAAGCATTGTTCAGTAACCGAAGTCGAGGAAGACAAAAAGAACTTGTTGAGGGATGGAAAAAGAAAGAAGAAATTCAAGACGAGCTGGAAGTGTCGAGGAACAAAGGATGCTCCCGTGCAGGGGGAGATAGGACGAGAAATGAAGATAACTATCGACTAGATGACTGGAGACGAAAAAATGAATGTTACAACTGTGGCCACAAGGGGCATTTCCTAAAAGATTGTCCATTCAGTAAGAAGGTTGTCGAAGGAAATGCAGTTACCAATCAAGATCCCTATGATAGTGAAGAAGAATGGGACATGGAAGCTTCCTTTGCAGATGTAAGGCTTCATGAAGATGACCCAGAAGAAGAAGAATGGTTTAAAGATCATGCCTATCCAGTTATCGAGGATAATTGGACTGATGGCGTGGAAAGTGATAACGAATTTGACTTCGATGAAGGTAGATGGTTTGAAGATGTAGCTGCCAAGATCAACGTTGGATGTGAGGATAGTCTAGACGACTATGACACATCTAAAGCGTTAACAAGCTTGATTGAAGTCGAGATCACGGATGCACATTTGGATGCTCCAAAGCTAATGGACAAGGAAAAGACAGAGATTATGGGGGAGAAATATCAAGAAGACTCGACACATGAGCAAGGTATGTGTGCGATACTAAAGCTTTCGCCAAATCTTGATGGGATTAATTTAAGCTCAATTGAACAGCCGCTTGAGGAGGACATTTGGCCAAGACAACTTGATAGCGAGGAAGTCTCTCATTATTTTGAAACTGTCAACGAGTCACATAATGAGTCATACATCAATGGAGTACAACAACTCGAGGTTGAAACACTTAGAAGAAAACAATATGTGAAGTTCAAGAAGAAAGAGTCGGCATTGAGGGGGAGTGTTAAAATCAACACCGACTTGCCATTCTGGAATCTTCCGGAGAGCTCTCCATTATTCCAGTATATGATCTCTATTCTTGAAGGATCCGAAAAATCACATCCTCTATTGAAGGTTCTATGGCCACCGCCCTAAAAGAAATATGGAGAAGGTTCATAAACCACCATCGCTGGAATTCTCTAGATCAATTGGGTGGCTTCCTCCACCTGGTGTTAGTATATAAGTCAAATTGGATTCCCCAATTTTTGTGTCCAGTCCAGAGTGTTTGGGTGAGTGACCAAGAGAGAAAGAGAGTCGTGAGTTGTGAGGCTTTTCTTTTGTGAGTTAGCTTATTAGTGAGTGCAATAAAGAGTTGTACTTTGTCCTTTTGTAAGTATTATATAAGTAATAATAATAGTGTATTCTTATTATTACTTGTGGTTCATCAATTCGGGTACATAAATTCAACACTCCCTTCTCTCTCTCTTCACCGGCAATTTTTGAATGTTCTCCCTCTTCTTCCACCTTCATACTTCAGATCCGTCTTTGTTACTTCAGATCTGGATAAATCTGAGCCATATCTGACTCTCTTCACTCTAGATCTGAAACAGAAGTTGGAAAAATTCAACTTTGTATTTGCATATTTTTTGATGAGAATGCTCCAATACTTTTTGTGCGCATGAACGAGGAGGCAAACAAGTTGGAAATGAACACTGTCAAGTTCCTAAGTCGTTGATCCATTATTTGTGTGATATTGAATTGAAATTAAGTTGGTATTTGCTTTTGTTATTTACTATGGATGAACAATCACATATTTTTTGGACTTTTTCTGATTTTTTTTATTTGTTTGCAGCAAATTGATAATTTGTATGTATTGGTTACATGATATTGTTAATTTTTATGAAAATTATGTTATTTCTTGTTCAAAACTAGGTCTTATATTTTACATATAAGAGTAGTTTTAGTCTTATATTTTATTTATAAGACTAATTTTAGTCTTATAGTTTCAATAATTTTATTTATTCTTATAAAAATAGAATAAAAGGTAAAAAACGACTCTTATACTCTTTGTATAAGATTTTATTTAGTCATATAATTAAAGTATAAGAGTCAATTTAATCAAATATCTGAGTTTTATTTATTTATTTCCTTAAAAATTGAAAAAAAATGAAAAAAATATTCTTATACCTTTGGTATAAGAGACGAACTAGTTTTATACATAAGATATAAGAGGACGGATATTTGATTTGAAATATTGAAAATCTGTTGGTCTTATATGTCTTTATGATTTGGCATGAGGGCCCTATCGTCAGCAGCCCTTAAAATTAAGGAGTACTGGTACTCGTTTTCAAAAATAAAAATAAAAATTAGGACTTCTGACACTAGGGCCTTTCGGCAAAATCAATATTCCAAATAAAACCAGCAGAGATCAAATATTCCAAATAAACCCTTCATCGTCTTATACATTACGTATAAGACTAATTCATCTCTTATTCATAAGGTATAAAAGTCATTTTCTCACTTTTTTCCTCAATTTTTAAGAAAATAAATAAAAAAAAAACTCGAATATTTTATTAAAACTTACTCTTATATATTGAGTATAAGAATAAATAAAATCTTATACAAAAGGTATAAGACTCATTTTGTTACTTTGTTCTCAGTTTTAAGAGAATAAATAAAATTATTTAAACTATAAAACTAAAATTAGTCGTATACATAAAATATAAGACTAAAATTAGTCTTATACATAACATATAAAACCTATTTTTATACCAAAAGATGCATAATTTTTCATCAAAATTACACAATCTGCTGCTACAAAATCCGACATTCATTGCACAAACACAAGACCAAATCTAAGATAAAATACAAAAAAAGCAAAAACAGTGGTACTTGGACAGTAAATTTTAAACAGCTTACAACGCTTAAACTCCATCCTCCCTAGAAAATCAAGTTCATTATCTTTTGGTTTATCTTGCGAATGAAATCCATGTACAACAACCATAAATTATATGTCAAGTTACAATCTGAATCTGTGTTGTAGCCTGAAGACCAGATCTGGACAGATCTGAGCTTCACGCAAATCTGGTAGGAGAGAAAAAAGAGAGAGGGGAGGGAGACTGGATGTTGGTCAGCGGTTAGGAGGAGATGAGGAAGATTAGATCTGGAAAGATTTCTCACGTTTTCTCTGGTTTGATGCGTACCACTACACACTTTATAAAATGGAATTATTTTATTATTTTTATATTAATGGGACCCACATGTTATACTTATAACAAAAATTCAATTATTATCTCTACCCTACATTCTCTTTCGTACCTCACTTTTCATACTCAACAACTTCTTTATTAACACTTTTCATTAATTATTGTGCAAATAGTAAGTGTGTAGTTTGTAGTGGGACAGAAGAAATATTATTTTTCTAGTGTTAAAAACCATATTTTGAAAAATATTTTGTAATTTTCGGGTGTATTATTTGTATTGACTTCATTTTCTTTCTTTGCCCAAATAAATGTTAAAAAATTAACAAAAAAAATCAAAAAATTTAAAAAGAAAATATTCAAGGGTAAATTCCTCTTATGGAGTCTAACTAATACTATTAACCAACAAAACGGGTGGATGATCGAAATATACAACATATTTTCACTTTTTTATAATTAGTGCAATAGACTACAATTTGATATCTTAATTATATGTTCTTTATCAATTAGTGGAGTTCGCCTACAACAATAGTTTCCACGCTAGCATCGGGATGGCGCCGTATGAAGCGTTGTATGGGCGAAAGTGTAGATCACCTGCGTGTTGGGATGAAGTCGGCGAGAGGAAGTTGATTGGACCTGAGATTGTGCAAGTGACGTCGGACAAAGTGCAACAGATTCGTCGATGGTTATTAACGGCTCAGGATAGGCAAAAGTCATATGCGGATCGTTGACGATGAGATTTGGAATTTCAAATAGGATTTCATGTGTTCTTGAGAATATCACCAACGAAGGGTGTTATGAGGTTTGGAATTCATGGGAAGCTTAGCCCGAGGTATGTTGGACCGTTCGAGATCCTAGAACGAATTGGAAAGGTGGCCTATAGGGTGGCATTACCACCTGTACTCACGGGAGTGCATAATGTGTTTCATGTGTCGATGTTGAGGAAGTATGCTCCTGACCCGAGTAACTTCATTGAGTACAAACAGTTACGATTACGAGCAGACTTGAGTTATGATGAGCAACCTGTGAAAATCGTGGATCGGAAAGATCAAATCTTGAGGAAGAGAACAATTCCCTATGTAAAAGTGCAGTGGAGCAACCACACGGAAAGAGAAGCAACGTGGGAGCTCGAGAGCGAGATGCGTGAGTTGTATCTTGCCCTGTTTTCAGATTAAGGTATGTTTAGTTTGGTGGACCAAACTCTTTTAAGGGGGTAAGAATGTAATAACCCGTTCCTTTAGTAATTATTATATTGATTGATTTATTTATTAGTTACTTAGGATAATATTTTAAGAGGATAATAATTGTTTAAGAGGATAATATTTTAAGAGGATAATATTTTTAAGAGGATAATAACTGAGCTTAAATTATTGTTGGGCTAGGACTCTTTGTGGACTTAAAACTCCTTTGGGACTAGGGCTTTGGGAATAAAATATATAAATACTCCTTCCTAACCTAGCACCCTCATTATTTACCTGCCGTGAATTAGAAAAATAGAAGAGGGAGGCGGCAGTTCTCTGTTGAGAGAAATAGAGAGAAACCGTGAGGGAGAAAGAGAAGAAAAGAAAGAGGAAGAGAAGGAGGAGATTCTAAGCAATCAAGGTAATGAATTTCTTCCATGGTTTTGTTTATGTAGAAATTATTATAATGATAATAATCTTAAAAACCCTAGATCAATAAGAGGGATTAGGGTTTAGCCATAATCAAAGTAATTATGATTATTGTTTCAATATCAAGTATTAATCCTAAGTCTAATATGGAGTAACATTGATTGGTCTGGGCATGCGATTGAAATCTGATTGGGAGGTAAGATGTTCATGCTAGAGGATTAAGAGATCAATTTTTGGGTTAACTATGTGTTTAGTATGTGTGTTTTGGGGTGCAGTGTGTGTGCGTGAGTTTCTGTGTGTGTGTGGGTGTCTCTGCGTGTGTCTTTGTGTGTGTACAGTGTGTGATTTGTGGGTTGTGGTGTGTGTGTGCGTGTGTTGTAGTGTGTATATATGGGTGTGCGCGTGTTACTATATGCGTGTGTGAGTGTGTGTTAAGGTGTAGAATGTGTTTGTGTGTGTGTTAAGTGTTGTGAATAGTGCTGGTGTGTGCTGTGAATAGTGCTGGTGTGTGTGCTGTTAATAGTACACTTAGAGGGAGAAAATTTACAAAAAAAAGGAATTGAATAAGGTTGTAAGCTTAGAAACCCTAGGGATATTTTGGGAAATATATAAAAGGGTAAAAGAGTAATCTTTAAAAAGAGTTAAGGAAGAATAACTCGTAGGATAATGTGACTTTAGTTAATAGTTAGGGATTAAGTAAAAGAGCATTACTTGTACCATAAGACCTATGTTTGCATGATTGTAGATTCGTGCTCGAGGAGTTTCGCTTTCGCTAAGCAACGCTAAGGTAAGGGATTACGTTCTTAGTTCTTGGTTTCATTCCTTGTTTAGGAATCCATTATCTGTTTTGTAATGTTATATCTACCTATGTGGCAGTTAGTATTTTAAAAATATATCCGTTCCGTTGTGTTAGCGTTCTTTGGATATCTACCCTTTTGATGTGTTATTGTTCAATTGGGATATCATGAGTATGATTGATATTATCATTGTTGTGTTCTTGATTATATGAGCACATTTGAAAGTTAACAAAGTAAAGTTTTGTGAAAGTAAAAGTTATCCATAATTCTAAAAAGAATATGTGGACCCCAAATGTTATCCATAATTCTGAAAAAGGATATGTGGACCCAAAAGTTATCCATAGTTCTGAAAATGAACATGTGGACCCTTATGGTTATCCCAGTGCCTGAAGAAGGACATATGAGACCCTATTACATTGCTTGATGAAGTGATGTAGGTTATCATGATATACCGGTTATTTGGGTGCGGTCAATGAAAACCTTAGCCCTGGGTACAACTAGTAACTGCTTAGTCCCTAAAGTGTTGTGATTGGATGGAAGTAAAGTAAAGTGTTTTAAGGTGTAATCTTTTGCAAAGTATTTTATGAAATAAAGTGAAGTATTTTGTGGAGTGCCTGAAAGTTATTTGAGTGAAAACTGCTCTTTTGTGAAGCCACATGTTTTCAAACTTATGCAAGTGTTTTCTATACTTAGTAACTGTTTTGGAACTGTATTTTGAATATTCCGTTCTTGAATATTTACCGTTCATTGAAGTATTCATTTAATCTCGTTCTTTCGGTCACCTCTTTCTTAGTAACCGGAGAGGCGCCATATGAACTTGCTGAGCATTGTTCGCTCGTCCCCTTTCCCATTATTTTTCTTTCAGGTAATAAGTGGGAAGTTGGACCGTCGCAAGGATCGTGGCGGGGGTCGTTTAAGTAGTTTCTTTTGTTAAGTAGTTTAGTTGGCGAGCTAGTGAGTTGTACTAGCTGTTGCACTTGTTATCGTTATCCGCATTTAAATTATTTCAAATTGTGGTTAGTATTTGAATTATGATTTTAATAGCCGTTGAAGGTTATTTTATTATCAATTAAAATTAAGTATTATTGTTATTTGTGGAATATTGGGTAGTTACATACCCCCGCCAATTTATTACAAGTTCTAATTTCTAAATAAAACAAAATATCTCCCCACCACTTTTTCGTGTCACCTTTTTGGGGTTTCTACTTCTACAGGGTTTCTTTCCACATTCTTCTCTCACTCACTCCCTCCCTCTTTCAATCCATTTTATCGCCGCGTTTCTGCAATCGATCGGCTATCCCATGGCGATATTCCATCTCCAAATCGGTGATTTCCTTTATTCAGTATTTTATCTCTTTTTCCATCTTTAAATAACTCACATTTGACGAGCTAAACTGTAGTTTTACTTGCTTGCATTTTATAAATTTGCGTCAAATTTATTTGACCTATTTAACCACAAATTTGTGAAATTTAAAATCATGAAAAAGTAGAAAAATGAGTTTTTTTTTTTTGCAACAATGCAGGCAAAATTTCCCGACCATTAGTGATCCTGTGACTCTAGCCGTTGGATACATAAGCTGGTACAGATAATTTGCTCTCTCTATTCAGTACTCCCTCCGCCCGAAAATATAGTCTTATTTCGTCTTTGTTTTTTTCAAGTGATTGAACTTTAACCAAATATTAATGTCAATTTGATTATTTTAATGAAATTGTAAAAATTGTTATTGATAGTATGTTTACTGTTTATTAACAACAATTATTAGAATTTTATTGGGTTGATTATAATGTCGGAGAATTTGGTCAAATTTTAATCAAGTTGATCACCAAAATCAAAATGGGGTCGTCTTTCCGGGATAGAGGGAGTATTTCATAGTTAGTTCCTTGAATGAAGGGACATTAATACTCCTAATTACATACATTTGAATTTTGAAATTTAACACTTATTCAACTTATTGTAAATCCTTGTGGTTATTACACCCCCTCTCCAGATGACCATCTGTTTTGAAAATTGTAAGTAAATTAGATAGTTGCTTTTAAAGCAAATTTAGTAGCATATGCAATATCTGGCCGGGTGATGGGAAGACAATTCACTTTCCAACACGTCGATGATAGCACTCTGGCTCAGTGAATTCCTTGACGCTCAGTTGTAAGTCTTGCATTAGGATCCATAGGAGTCTCACATGATTTTGCACCAAATATTCCTATCTCATTTAGCAAGTCGAACATTCACTTTCCTTGGGAAAAGAAATCATTTAGCCACGAGCAACCTCAATCTCCAAGATGAAGTATGTTGTTGTACAGTGGTCATGGGCTTATGAGTAGTGAAGGGTATGCGGATGTTGATTGGGTAGGTTTTCCTTGTGATAAGAGTTCTACTACAAGATACATATTGTTGAAATAAGCCTTTGTTGAATTTTCGGGAGTAAATAGCACAAACTGATTTCACATCATTCCGAATCACAACCTCAATCGTCAAAAGGAAGCTTATACATAGGCAGCAATTGAACTTTACCTTTGTCTAACTATGTACCATTTTTTTTTCTTAACTATTTTCTCCATAAAGATGACGATGATGTGCATTACTAGAGGTTGTCTTTGCTTTCTTTCCTTTTCGCTATCATATGGTGAGTCACGGGTGTACCTTGATTTACTCATGTTTATTTTGTTCTCTTCTATAAAATCTTATACCGTCAGCAGTTGTTTTCCACTTTTTCATCATATGCACCTCTTATATATAATACTGACCCTGTCCCACGTGAAGAGGCGGGGTTTGGCTTTTCTTGGTCAACTTGATTGTACTTTGACAAATAATTTATGAAGAATTAGTCATCATCATGAAAGTCTAAAACTTGTAATTGATGCACTATTATGAGTACTACCTAATCAAGCCCCAACTCTTCAAGTGGGGTGGAGGAAGTATGTGATTGTAGTTCATGCTCATGCTCACGGTTACGTTTTTTCTTTTATTCCTTTATATGGCCTAAATCAATTATTCGTGGATGTTTTTTCAATCTAAAAGCTTTATAACCTTGATTCATGCTGTCTTAATTATTTGATCATTTCTCATGTTAGTGTAGATGTTTATTTTCTAGTGGTCTAACTGTACTTGGTATTATTTTGTTCATGATTTTTCTTATTTTAATTTAATTTCAGACAAGAATAGCTCAAATTCTATATGAGAGCAGATCTTGATATGATGGCCTGCAAATCTAGGAAGAAGCTGATGAGATCTAAAGATGGTGAAAATTTGCCTGTTTCTCGAAAAATGCAGAAGCGAGAAGCTGTCAGCTCCAACTTTAAGCTCAAGTCAGTTCTCTTGGCTGATAAATCTACTATGGTTGAGGCTAAAGAAATCATAGTTGTGGCGGATGAACTAGAAGCTTTAAATTTGACAACTGGCGAGGATTATCCAAGAGTGAATAGAAGATTGACAGAATTCTGCTTTCATGATATAGATGGAAAGGCACAGCCTGTCGAAATGTTAGAAGTGGATAATATATTTATTTCTGGTCTCATCTTGCCTTTGGAGGAAACTTCTGACATAAATAAAGTGGCAGGGGTTTCATGTGAAGGATTTGGACGTGCTGAATCATGGGCTATATCTGGGTTTGATGATGGTTTACTGGTCATATGGGTCTCCACCAAGATTGCTGACTATCACTGTGTAAAACCTGCGCCTATCTACAAAGACTTGTATGGTCCATTAGTATGCAAGGCTCAGGCATCTATTGAGGTTTATAAAAAGCTTACTGGAGGGAACTCTGACTTGAGCCTTGAAGAGTTGCTTAATGGGATTGTTCCTTTAATGAGCTGTGATGAATCTCCTTCAGGCGTTTCTTCGAGGGAGTTGATAATGTCATGGGGAAGGTTCATTTATGATCAACTCATTGGCTTGGATGAGACATCTTGCAAAGATGATGAGGTACTTGGCGAACTGCCGGTCCTTGTTGCGCTTAGGGATGCGAGTGGGCAAAATGAAAATTGTTTGCACACGAAGAAGTTTTCTTCTGACGAGCTTCAACAAGTGATGTTCGAGTCTAATGAACAAGCAGCAATAAGTTTAACAGCTGGTGGTGAGGATTATCCACGGCCTAATAGAAGATTAACAGACTTCAATTTTCATGACATAGATGGAAAAGCACAGCCTGTGGAAATGCTAGAAGTGGATAATATCTATGTTTCTGGTCTTATCTTGCCTTTGGAGGAAACTACTGATGAGGAAAAGGTAATAGAGGCTCGATGTGAGGAGTTTGGACGTGTTGAATCATGGGCAATATCTGGGTACGAGGATGGGTCACCAGTCATATGGGTCTCTACAAAGATTGCTGATTATAACTGCCTTAAGCCTGCCGATAATTACAAACCAATTTATGACCTTTTGTTGGGCAAGGCTCATGCCTGTCTCGAGATCTACAAAAGACTGTCGAGATCTGCCAGTGGCAACCCTGACTTGAACCTGGATGTGTTACTCAGTGGAGTTGTCAGCTCTGTGGGTGAGGTTATCAGTTTTCCTCCTGGTGTTTCCGTCAGAGACTTGATTATTTCATGGGGAAGGTTCCTGTATAATGAACTCATAGGCTTGGATGCAACATCCAGCAAAGATGATGTGATCTTCGGTGATCTGCCCGTGCTTGCTGCCCTTAAGGATGAGAGCGAAAGAACTGCAAATTGTTTGCCCACAAAGATGTTTTCATTAACAGGGTTACCATCCACAAGTTTGCCAACCCGCAGTGGACAGAAAACAACTCAATCAAGTATATTCAACTTCTTTCCCTGTATTTTATATAAAAAGATGTGTTTATTTTTGAATGGACCTGGAATGGGAGTCCTAAATGTTATTTATCGTTTCTTTGGTCCTTTTCTAAGTTATCAATTGTATCCGAAACATATCGAAGTGCTATTTATCTAAAGTTGTAGGATCTGGAAACTTTTGTCAGGTCCATGTCACTTACTAAACTTTAGAAATAATTTGGTCACATTCTTCACTCCAAAGTCGTACCCTGCTATTGTATCAGTGCTATAGAATACTGAGTCATTCTGGGTTATAAGGCGTTTGGATAGGAAAAAATGATCATTGCATTCAAATATCATACAATTTGTATCAGAGGTGGACCAAGAGAAGAATATACTATATGAAACCAATCTAACTGATAGTCATCATTTGATATTTCTGTGTATGCTATCTCATATTGTTGCATCTTCTTAATTCTTTTGCTTCTATAACTATAATTTTTGTTTTTCAAAAGTCTCTATCTTACTGGTCAAATGAATATATTTGAAGGTTGTATATTAAGAATGTTGCTAACCTATGCACAGAATTGTTCTCGTGTTCGTAGAAAGGAAGGTAGTTCTTTATCAGTAAGTCCATCTGATATTCATTGTTGAAAAGGTTCAATGTGAAATTTATTGGTTGTGGGGGACTATGCACTTTCTTGAGATGCTTAAGTCAAGAGATAAGTTACATTAATCAGTTAGCTGTCTACTTTCTTAACCGGGCTCCCCCTTTTCTCTCTGCATGAAAGTATACCCCATCTTACTCTTGATTGTTTTACTCTTATCCCATTCTAATCAGTTGAATAAGACATATGAAATTTATTTATACTTGGTTCTTATCTTTTAATTTTATTTTATACTTCTTTTTACTTCTTATAGTGCCTCTTATTTGTGGGTTCTTGGTCAGATTTCACTCTACTCTCCTAATAAGAAGTATGTAAGGCAGTTATCAGTGGAATTGTATTGACAACAAAGTTGACTAGATATTCCAACTAAGTTATTAAGTTGGTAGAGACGAAGAGAGGTCTGTATTTGTGAATGAAACCCGTTTTCTACCCTTTTCAAGAAGCCATCATGTACTTGCACCAGGAGAAGAATTATTATTTTATTTGTGATAAGACTTATTATGTACTATATGAATTCTGTAAAGCATATATTTGATCTATCTACATACTGCATTCTTTCTGTTTGTATCCTTTTGCTCTTATATATGTGTGTATATATATATTCACGTTTTCTTATTCTTGTCAGTAATGTAAAGAGCTGTTACTTCTCGTAGTTATCTGGATTTGATTCTTCTGTGAAATTTTGATTCTTTCATTTCTTTATCAGTTGATTCAGAAATAGAAACAAACATTTCCAATGCTAGTGCTGAAGTTGACGCAGCTAGAAGACTTGAAGTTGATTCGGTATGCTTGACAGATAAGGCTGAGATGGCTAACTCTAGAAGACCTCAAGTTGTCGAGGATGAACTGACTGCTATAGGTTTCACTGCTGGTGAGGATTATCAACGACCAAACAGAAGATTAACAGACTTCACCTTTCATGATGCAGATGGAAATCCACAGCCTGTTGAAATGTTAGAGGTCGTCAATATGTATATATCTGGTGTAATCTTGCTCTTAGAGGAAACTTTTGATCAAAAAATGTTGATAGCAGTCCAATGTAAAGAATTCGGACGCATTGAATCCTGGGCCATATCTGGGTACGAGGATGGTTTACTAGTCATATGGGTATCAACGAAATTTGCTGATTATGAGTGCCTTGAGCCTGCCACTAGCTTCCGAGTGATGTATAATATTTTGCTGGGCAAAGCTCATGCATGTCTCAAAATTCACAAGATGCTATCAAAATCTCCTGCAGGCAACCCTGATATGACACTTGATGAATTAGTAGGAGGGGCTGTGTGCTCATTGAGGGGCTTATGGAAATTTCCTCTAGGTTTATCTATCAGAGACTTGATTATATCTTGGGGAAGATTCATCTACAACGAGCTGATTGGCTTGGATGCAACATCTAGTGATGATGATGTTATCTTCAGTGAGTTCCCTGTGCTTGCTTCCCTTAGAGATGAGAGCGATAGAAATGCAGATTGTTTTCCCACGAAGATGATTTCATATTCAGAGTTAGCATCCACCAATTTATGGACTGTCTATGGACAGAAAATAACTCAAGCAAGTACATCTAAATTTCCTCTAGGTAAATTTCTCAGCATTTTAGACAATGTGTTTATCACCCTTGCGTGTTTTATGTATCTACTTTAACTTAGTTATTTGTCAGAATTTGCACTATCCTTTACCTTTATTTAATGTTACATGACTTTTTTTTTTTTTTTAGCTACATAGGATTTTTTGTTAGGCATGTTCCACTTAAAGAGTTATTTTTAATGTTAAGCCAATAAATACTTTTCCAAAATTAACTTTAAGATGTCATAAATAGAAGTGGTAAGCCTATCTTAATCCTCGAAACTAAGGGTATATATGTGACTGTTAAGATGTTTGACTTTCTGACTTGCACTATTTTAGTGAATCGATGTAATTCTTGAAAGACTTTTCTGATCACCCAATCAAGTTTTCATCCCTACTTATGGTTCATCTCTTAACTTAATTCTTTTCTCCCGTTGTTGTCTTCATCTTTACTACTTGATTCAATTGAATTTCTATGTGCTTCCTTACAATTTCCTATTTGTTTTGTTGATAAAGTATTGGAGAAAAGCATACTACAATCAAGTCATATAACACAGTTTATTATGCCAGAGCAGATTTTGATATTAGTATGGCCATCAACTGGAAGCAAAAAAGGAAGAGATCAAAGAGCTCTAAAAATGCTCCCACCGGAGATGATTCTATTACGGTCAACGCTAGAGAAGTTCAAGTTGTTGAGGATGAACCAACAGCTCTAAGTTTGACAGAGGGCGAGGATTATCAACGACCAAATAGACGATTGACAGACTTCATCTTTCACGATGCCAATGGAAAACCACAGCCCATTGAGATGCTTGAAGTAGAGAATTTATATGTATCCGGTCTAATCTTGCCTTTGGAGAGAACTTCTCATGAAGAAAAGGTAAAAGGGGTTCGGTGCAAGGAATTTGGGCGGGTTGAATCATGGGCAATATCTGGGTATGAAGATGGCATACCTATCATATGGATATCAACAAAGGTTGCTGATTATGAATGTGTTAAGCCTGCTGCTAACTACCAAAGTATATATGGTCTTTTTCTGGGCAAGGCTCACGCATGCATTGAAATTTACAAAAGGCTTTCAGGAGGCAACCCTGACATGAGCCTTGATGAGTTAGTTGGAGTGGTTGTTCACTCAATGAAAGGCATTATGAATGGTCCTACGGAATCTATTAGGGACTTGATTATTGCTTGGGGAAGGTTCATTTATGATGAACTGATTGGCTTGGATGGAACATCAAGTGAAGATGGTATGGTCTTTAGTGAATCACCGGTGCTTGCAACGCTTAGGGATGCGAGTGAGGGAATTGTTGATTGTTATGCAGTAAAGACAATGGCTCAATCAAGTATCTCTACTCTTCTGGATGATGAAAGTAAACAGGTGAAACGGAAAATATTGTTAAAGGAAAAGGAGAGCTGGAGATCATTAATACATGCAAAGAGGGGTCTGCCTATTTCTCCGTCTTACAAGATCTACATGAAGATCAATAAAGATGATATTGCGAATGAATACCCAGTTCCTGAGTATCACATAAAGACTTGTCATGAAACAGACGAGCGTACAGTATATATCGGTGCTGAAACACGTGATCCCGGTTTCCTCCCTCGGAGAATGCTTCATAATTGGTCCCTTTATACTTCAGAATTGATATTGATTTCCTTGGAGCTTCTTCCCATGAAAACATACGAGGAGATTAATGTTTTAGCTTATGGATCTGGGTTTGTGATGGCTCCTGATGGAAGCAGATATTGTCTTAATCCTGAGTCTAGTAGTTCTGGGGGTGCACAAAGTTTAGAAGGCGCAACAATATTTTTGGGTGCAATAAAGGAGTGGATAATTGAAGTTGAATCATCAATTTTGTTTATTTCAGTTCGGACAGATATAGCTTGGTGAGTACCAAAATTTGCAGTTCAGTTCTTGTATGCTTGGATTCCTTCAACTTAGAGAATCATTCACTGAAATGAGGATAGCAGTTTTTTTCTCTTAATTGCATACATTTCATCTTGCACAAAGTGATACCTGAAAAATAATACTTTCTCCGTCTTACGTCTCAGAGTAAGTGTCCCATTCCCGAAATGGAAAATATGAATAGTGTTTTGGACAACTTTATCCTTATAATGCTTGTATAATTACAAGAAAACCAACACTTCCTAACCTACTTTTTACTCACTTGCATGATGAATAGTGTTTTGGACAATTATATCCTCAACCCTTTTTACCCATTTTTATTGTTACCTTAGTAAACGTGCAAAGTCAAGGTAGGACTCTTACTCTGGGACGGAGGGAGTAGTATGTTTTAATTTATTGAAATGAGGATGTCTGTTTTTATCTTAATTGCATGCATTTCATCCTGCACGAAGTCTTATGGTTAATATGTTTGGTGCTGACATGTAGTTATTACGCCTTGTTTCTTTTAGGTATAGGCTGGGAGAACCGTCAAAACAGTATGCTCCATGGTACAAACCAGTTCTTAAAACAGCTACGCTTGCTGTAGAGATAATTAAATTGTTGAAGCTGCAGACTCGAGTATCGCGAACATCTTTCCAAGACGTTATCAAGATAATATCAAGAATAAACAAGGACCACCCTGCTTACATCTCCTCTAATCCATTTGTTTTGAGGAGGTACCTGATAGTTCATGGATTGGTTATTTTGCAACACTTGACAGAGTATCCAGATGATAGAATCAAGAAGTGTGCCTTTTTGAGCTGCCTTTGTGATGAAGTAGAGAAAAGATGTCATACCAAGTGGGTAGTTGAAGAAAATATAAACTTGAAAAAGGAAAGAAAGTTTATTCGAAAAGCTGCAAAGACACCTGCAATTTTGAAACGAAAGTTGATGCCAGCTACAATGACAAGATTGATAGACAGAACTTGGGGAGAGTACTACTCAGAGAATGGCCAAGAATGTCTGAAACAAAAAAGACAGAAGGAACATGAAGCGGGAGAAGTAGAGAAAATTCTTTCTTTGAAGGGATGTAGCAAACCTTGTTTAGCATCAGAACGTAGAAAGCGTCTTTCATGTAATACAAGAATAGTATGGCTAGGGGACGTGGTTGGGAAAACATGTGAAGGCGATTCTCTATATAAGCGGGCCATTGTTCGTGGTGATGTGGTTTCTGTAGGAGGTTCAGTACTGGTAGAAGCACATGGTTCAGAGGAGTACCCTCCTATCTGCTTTATAGAATACATGTTTGAAAACTCTGACGCAAGAAAACTAATTCATGGAAGATTGATGCTAAGAGGATGTCAGACTGTTCTTGGAAACACTGCTAATGAGAGGGAGGTATTTCTGACGAATGACTGTGTGGAATTTGAGCTTGGTGATGTTCAACAATCTGTCTTTATTGAGACCAGATGTTTGCCTTGGGGATTTCAACATCGTGATCCTAATGCCAAGCATGCTAAGATTGACAGGCTAAGAGCAGAGAATAGGAGAAAGAAAGGTTTGTCTGTGGAATACTTCTGCAAAAGCTTGTACTGGCCTGACAGAGGTTCTTTCTTTTGTTTGCAAACTGAGCTAATGGGCCTTGGTAGTGGGGTTTGCAGCTCATGTAAAATGGTGGAATCCATGAGCGAGAAGGATGCATTTAAGCTGGATATGTCTATGAAAAGCTTTACATTTCATGGTACTGAATACCAAGTTAATGACTTTATCTATGTGGGTCCTCATCACTTTTTAAATAATAAAATGGACAAGAAAGCAGTTAAGGATGGGGGGAATGTGGGGCTTAAAGCATATGTTGTTTGTCAATTACTGGAGATTAAAGTTCTCCATGCTTCTAAACAAGCTGACCCTGAGTGTGTGAAGGTTAGAGTTAGGAGATTTTTCAGACCTGAGGATATATCAGCAGAAAAAGCGTACAATTCCGACATACGAGAGGTATTTTTTCTTACCATAGTATTAAAAATGCATCCCCCTCATTATATGACAAAGGATATCTTGTAAAATGTCCAGAATTTAGGATAGATCATAAACTATTTCCTATCTGATATATCAAATCATAATTAAGATTTCATGTGTTTCTCTTTTTCCATTTGTAAGATAGTAAAAGTCACCCTAATAGGAGATAAAATGAAAGAAAATCGCTCAAGAGGGTTTCGGTACATACAACATAGACTGCTTAGTGCAACCGTTAGGAAGTGTGAATCAAGGAGCATTAACCAGAACAGGGGTAGGGGAAGACTATAACTAACATCACTTCAGTGATAAAAAAAGATGTGAATTGAATAGTGTTTATTTTTGTTTCCCTTTTCCTATTTCATTAGAATCACTCACCCTGTGAAACAATGCCATGTTTTCTCTGATAGTGCCTTGAAACTGAACAGGTTTATTACAGTAAACTGGAAGCTACATTGCCTATTGTAGCTTTGAGAGGAAAGTGCGAAGTTAGAAGGGAGCAAGATCTGTCATCTTCTGATACTACCTATAACTTTGAGCATATCTTCTTTTGCAAACATATGTATGACCCTAAGAATGGAGCTCTCTGTGAGGTAGCTTCCTTTTCTCTACTTCCAAACTACATCGCCATCAAACAAGTTTCTTCTTCTACTCCATCTTTTTTCCCTTTTCTTTTCTTTCGCTGATCCTTTTCGTCCTGTAATCTTCATGGATATTTTCTTTATTGTACCATTCAAAAGAGTAAATTCAATTCCAATCGCTTTGAGCACTAAGACTAGCATGTTGCAATAATTCCAACTATGTTATTGGCTAATGTCTGAAAACTCTGCATTGTGGACCAGTTGCCGGTTGGCATCAATCTAAGTTACTCAAAAGAACAGACAGTTAAGGATTGTGCAAAGGGAAAAAGGAAATCCATAGAAGGAAAGAATATTATAGCTGCGAAGGGTTGTCTGGCCACTCTCGATATATTTGCTGGTTGTGGCGGCTTATCCGAAGGTTTACAGCAATCAGGTAATAGTTTGATTTCATCCTCTAGTTCTAATTCTTTCATAGAGACCCCTTTGACATTCTTACATATAAAAACTTATAGGAGTATCAAATACCAAGTGGGCAATTGAATATGATGAACCTGCGGCTGAAGCTTTTCAGTTTAATCATTTGGAGGCATTTACATGCATCAATAATTGCAATGTCATATTGAGGTTGTTCCTCATCCCTTTATGAATTTTACGTCGGCAATTCCTTTGGTTTTCTGTAAGGAGATGCTAGCTTCATAAATATTCCTATCAGACCCATTCCATTCTAAGGCTCTGTTTGAATTCGTAGTCCCTTTCTTGGGTTCATGGCTATTTTTCTGGTTTTCACTTTCACTCTCTTTGGTCCCACTGTTTTCTATCTGTGCCTCTCTTAGTTTTTCATACTCCCTCCGTCCCATCCGAAAAGGCACAAATTTTCATTTTGGGTGTCCCATTTAAAAAGGCACACACCCAAAATGGAAACTTTTTAATGCTTCTTTATTCGTGGGACCCACTCACTTGTCATACTCACAATAACCATTCACTAACTATTCCCTACCCCACTTTCTCTCTCCTACATCACTTTCCATACAACATTTACTCCACCATACACTTTCCTTAATTCCCGTGCAAAGCCAACTTTTTGCCTTTTCGAGTGGGACGGAGGGAGTATATCATAACAAAACCACGGAAATGAAAGAATAACCATGAATCCAAACAGGGCCTAACTTGTAAGTTGAAAATGATTGACTGACCATTACAGGTGCTTTTATATTATTTGTGTCTTTTCCCTCCTTTGAGTTATGCCATTTGTCAAAGTATGCATCAATCATGAACCTGATTGAAATGCAGGGCTATCATGACAGCAGGTGGGAATGCAGATGACTGCATTTCAATATCTGAGGATACCAAGTTAGCTGCAAAACTCAGTGAGAATGAACTCAATAAGCTGCCTCAACCTGGACAGGTGGATTTGATCATTGGAGGGCCTCCATGCCAGGCACTATACTACTATATCCACTTTTTTTTTTTTCTTTTCTGAAATCTGATATATAAATGTTATGTTGTTTCAAACCTCAAGTATGTGTTTTTTGTCAGGGTTTTTCTGGTATGAACAGGTACAATCAAAGCAAATGGAGTAAAGTTCAATGTGAAATGATCCCAGCATTTCTGTCTTTTGTTGAGTACTTCCGACCCAAGTTTGTCCTTCTAGAAAACGTAAAGAACTTTGTGTCATTCAACAAAGGACAGGTGTTTTGCTTAACCCTTGCTTCACTCCTTGAGATGGGTTATCAGGTAGATGTCAATATGTGCTGCTTCTCTACTTGCTTGCACCTTCTTGAAATTACACTACTTATCGTGCTTTTTAGAAATAGGACCATAACTTGGGGACAAACCAGAAATGAAAGTAGGAATTTTTTTGGACAGGCCTTCTCAAAAGAGTATCTATATTTTTCAACAGCCAGTAGAATTAGAGACAACTGGAGATTACGCTATCATAAGCTTATATAAAAGATCACAAGGAAAATTTATCCATGGGCAGGTAAGGTTTGGTATACTAGAAGCAGGAGCTTTTGGTGTTTCGCAATCCCGTAAACGAGCATTCATATGGGCAGTCTCTCCATTAGAGGCACTCCCTGAATGGCCTGAGCCAATGTATGTTTTTCCTGGTCCTGCGCTGAAGGTTACATTATGTACAAGAGCTAAATATGCTGCTGCTATAAGTACAGCAAGTGGTGCTCCTTTCCGAGCCATAACTGTTAGAGATGCAATTGGAGATCTTCCAACTGTTGGGAATGGGGCTTCAATAACAGCTATGGAGGTAAAGTCCTCAAAAGGCTTTTTTCTAAGACTTTTTTGTTTTTTTATCTTTGCTTTTGATTTTCCCTTAATTCTGCATTATGAGTTTTTATTTCACAGTACAAAAGTGCACCTGTCTCTTGGTTTCAAAAGAGCATTCGAGGAGATATGCTTTATCTTACTGATCATATATCCAAAGGATTGAATGAGCCAAATTTCATTCGTTGTCAAAGAATCCCCAAACGTCCAGGTGCTGATTGGCGTGACCTTCCAGATGAAAAGGTAATTCCTTTTCATTCAACAGGAATCTAGTTTGTGCTTAATTTGCCTTTGCTGAATGAGTTTCCTATTTTTAAGGAAGTTAATAAAATCATCATTAACATATACTCCCTCCAATCCAAAATATGTACTAGGTTTAACTTGACGCATGGTTTAAGAAAGCCTGTTTTATCCTATTAATATAGAAAACTAGTGTGCTTTGCATGTAGGCCCCTAGGATTTTTTTTAACACATGTGGGTCTATCATTCCAAAAAACGTAAGTGATCACTTATTTTACATCACTCAAAAAGAATATGTAACATTGATACTGGATTGGAGGACCATAAGGTCACGGGTTCGAACCTTGGCGAACAGCCTTTTGGCAATTGTCAGGGGAAGGCTCTAGCAAATGGTTCCCTCTCCCGACCCCCGCTTGGTTCACCGGGGTTTGCCCTTTTATACTGGATTGGAGGAAGTATTGTATTTCAATGTATAAATTCAATACTATTAGGTTTGTTTGGTATGAACGAACTCAGTCTGAATGGAATGGGGATCCATGCTAACCCGTTTAATAAGTGTGTTTGTAATTAAGAATGGCAAGCTCATTCCACCAATTTAAAGAAAAAGCTTGGATGACCATTTACAAATCAGTCTTTCCTTGGTAGCATTGAGTTTCTTTCGAAAAAAGCTAGAATGACCATTCTATCTCCTCTTTGCTCTTATTTTCTTTCTAGTCTTAGATTCATACCAAATATGACAGTAAGGTTGTGTTTAGTAGCATCAAGCACTTAATACTTGTTGCTTAATAGTTTCCTTTTGTGCAATTACTTCAAACTAAGGGGGGGGGGGACCTTTGACTTGAATTGTAACAACCATCTCATATTCCTCTTACCGAACAAGCATATTATTCTCGCTTACCGAGTAAGAGCCATCATTGTAGACATTTAAGTCAAATGTTATTCCTATATTGGGACACAGGTAATACTCATAACTGCTTATCAACTTTTTCAAAATGATTTTCAAAGTAAAAAAAATAAAAATGGCACTTGCTTTGAGATAGAAAGTAGCTTTATTAACATCGCGAATACCATATAAATGGTGTTGCTTTCTGGAGCTTTTCGAGCTTAAAAGTTTCTCATTTTTCTGTGCCTATAAATATTATGTAGGTGTCATAATTTACCTTGGTTTGTGTAGGTACGTTTGTCATGTGGAAAGGAAGTTAAATTAGTACAGGGGTTCTTAGAGAAAACAGCAATGAGGCATAACCAATGGAAGGGCCTCTTCGGAAGGTTAGATTGGGAAGGGAACTTTCCAACCTCAGTTACAGACCCACAACCGATGGGCAAAGTTGGAAGGTGTTTTCATCCCGAACATGATAGGATGCTTTCAGTACGTGAATATGCTCGAGCTCAGGTATGCCTGTTTGTGCCTTGAAATAAAGTTTCATTGGATATATAGAAATTCTTGATAGTGTTGGAAACAAACACTTTTAACCATGAATTCATAAGATGCTAAGATATCAAGAAATATCAGGACGGATGAGAAATCAAAGAAATAAACCACATTAAATTTCCCAAGAAAACAACTAGATTGAGCTTTTGTGATGCTTAAAGAGGAAAAATGAAACCAGAAATATAAACACACAAACAGGAGTAGGTTTTGGGGGAAACAAGTTTCTCCCTAACATTATAAAAAGTCTTGTTTTTAAACAAGACTTTTTATAATGTTAGTAAGAAACTAGTTTCCTCATAACATTGAAAGGACTTTTTATAACATTTGAAAGAAACTAGTTTCCTCATAACATTGAAAGGAGAAATTAGTTTTCCCAAATATAATAAAAAAATTTGCTTAGCATTATGTTATATAATAAATAAAATTAATATTTTTTAAAAATATATTTACAAAACTGTTATATGACTCTTAAAATAGTCAGTTTAGATACTATAATAGCAAGTTTGGACAATAAAATACCAAGTATGAAAATTAAACTATCAAAACTCAAAATAGCAGCGGATCTCTCTCTCTCTCTCTCTCTCTCTCTCTCTCTCTCTCTCTCTCTCTCTCTCTCTCTCTCTCTCTCTCTCTCTCTCTCTCTCTCTCGTCTTCTTCGTCAAGTTATCCAACGCGATTCTCTTTTTTGATGAAAGGATTGCAGAAGGAAGCTTCAAACAATAATTGAAAAGGTTTGAATCTATACAATTTTGATCATCTAATTGAAATTATTCAATTGAAATTGATTTAATTGAATTGTTAAAGTTTCAGCATAACTTGATTAAACACCAGATTGCACTAATAAAACACTAAGTTCATGGAATAAAACATCAAGTCTTACTACTAAATACCAAGTAACTAAACTAAAATACCAGATTGCACTAATAAAACACCAAGTTCGTAGAATAAAACCTCAAGTTTCACTACTAAAACTTCAAGTTTCAGCATAACTTTATTAAACACCAGATTGCACTAATAAAACACCAAGTTTATGGAATAAAACATCAAGTCTTACTACTAAATACCAAGTAACTAAACTAAAATACCAGATTGCACTAATAAAACACCAAGTTCGTAGAATAAAACCTCAAGTTTCACTACTAAAACTTCAAGTTTCAGCATAACTTTATTAAACACCAGATTGCACTAATAAAACACCAAGTTTACGGAATAAAACATCAAGTCTTACTACTAAATACCAAGTAACTAAACTAAAATACCAGATTGCACTAATAAAACACCAAGTTTGTAGAATAAAACCTCAAGTTTCACTATTAAAATACCAAGTCACTAAACTAAAATATTATGTTTCGTAACCCTAGCTTTCATGGCATTTTTATTCGCTGTATGTTTCACTCTCATTTTGCTTAAAATCAAACGATAAATTCAGATAAATTAACGAACACAAAAGAAAAATCAAACAATTTTCCCTTCAATTTTATTATCAATATAACATTAAAAAACACATCAATTGCATGTGTTGAAACAAAGAGACAGGTGACAGGTGTAATCCATTTTTGTTGTCTCTGTACGAAAATTATCGCCACATGGCCATGACCCCACAGTCTAAAATACATTTCACACCGAATACGTGGGAGCTGGAGGTAATATGTACCGATAAAAAACAAGACTTTTTATTTCCCCCAAAATTTTCTGAACAGGAAAATTGATTATGAATCCAAATAGATCCTTGATTGTGACAGTGCATGCTCTGTGTCCCAATCCAATGCATTAGATGCTAGCTTAAGCTTTCAAGAAAAAATCGGATTCAGGTTGGGGAAATGAAAGAAATCCCTTTTTTTCTATAATTATTATTATTGTTTTTGTTCTTGTTCTTTTATATATATATATATATATATATATACTCCCTCCGTCCCGTCCCGTCCGACTTAGGACATTCACTCCCGACAGCGGAGATTAAGGAATACTATTATAATATTAGGAGAGAGAATGAGTGGAGGATGTGTTGTGAGTGTGTGAAAAATTAAATAGGAGAGAGAATGAGTGGGATAAATAGTGATGAGATTATTGTTGTGAGTATGACAAGTGGGTCCCATTTAATATAAAAGTAATATAAACTTTCCATTTTGGGCCGTCCTAAGTTGGGTGGGACGCCCAAAATGGCAAAACGTCCTAAGTCGAACGGGACGGAGGGAGTATATATATATATATTTTTTTTATTTTTTTTTAAAAATAAGGTGGTAATACCAATATAGATTGAATGTTATATGATGGTTTGCTTGCAGGGTTTTCCAGACAGCTACAATTTTGCTGGGAAGATCCAGCATAAGCATAGGCAGATTGGCAATGCTGTACCTCCTCCTTTAGCATTTGCATTGGGTCGGAAACTTAAGGAAGCCCTAGATGAAAAATACTCCATAGAAGTTAAACATTAATATGTAGAAAAGTTTATGACTTGCAAAATCAACTCTCTTAACATGTTGGATTAGTGATTACCTTCTTTCTCTCCCTTTATTTATAACTCGGTATTAGAAAAAAAACCATTTTGCCTAACACTCAAGTATCAGTGTTAGTGTTACAAAGTTAGTGTTACAAAGTGTCAGTTATTCATACAAAGGCTTCATTTGTTTGAGGATAATGTTTTCCCATTTTTCGGTGTTTGGTAAGTACCGAAAAATGGAGAAAGTATTTTTCGAAAAATGTTTCCCCACTTTTCTAAGAAAAATGACTTGCAGATTTCTCCTCCACGTTTCATTTTCCGAAAAATATTAAACACCCTCGATCACACACCCAACTCTTCATATACCCCACGCTACCCACCCCACATCAATCCCCCTCACACACCCTCGTAATTTTTTTACTCATAGTAAAATTATTTTTAACAACTTCCCAACTCTTTCTTGATTTGCGTATTGAAGAAGAAGAAGAAGGGGGCAGTTCGCAGGGCGGATGAAGATGAACTGGCCTCAACTGTTGGCATAGACCTAACTCTTTCTTGATCCGCGTACTGCAGGAGGTAGAGCATAAGGGAAAGCTGCGTCCTGAGACTGTCTCCGATGTCCGGGAAAGTAACAGAGCCTGCGTCTTCTTCGGCGCTCAGTTTGAAAATGGACTTAGGCTCCCTTTATACTCTTTCATCGTTTAATTCCTTGATTTCAACCGATGCCTTCCTATGCATCTTATCCCAACAATGTCCGAGCTTTAATCTCTCTCATTGTGATGTGTAGGATTTTGGGTTTTGAGCCTTCTCTCTTTGGGCTATATGCCTATTACTCCAATCAAATAACCAACGGTAATCTCGGTCTGTAGACCAAACCCAACTTTGCTCGCATTTTTTCTCCCCAAACAACAAATTTGACCCAATGAAACCAAAAGAATATATTTGTAGATCGAGAGTAAGTTTGGTTGGAGCTTTCCCAGCCGGAAGGTGTTGCTCCTATTAGGGTTTCTGCTAGTTCATATCCCAACCCATCAAAATCGGAGAGCCTCCAGGATAGCCATAGCCAAATATTAGCTCACTACGTTACAGAGAGGACCAGCCCAGTTTTTGACGTGAGACGACGAGCGTTTTCACAAAAATTTTATCACAAACAAAAATCGATTGGATGTTGAATTAACGAATAGTGGGGCTTATAAACACAACATCCAATCATATAATTACACTGTTTGTAAGCAAAATTTTGTGAGAATTTTTTTACTTTAGTATTCTCCGTAGTCACCGACGAAAATACTAATAAATGCAAGCACTAGCATAAAAACATTCTCAGTTTCATATATTTGCATTGATTTTTATGTTATTGAAAAAAAAAAAAAGAAGGCGAAAAGATTAGAGAGAAGAATGCACAAATAAGCAGCGAAAAAACATTTCGCACACATCGTTCCTTCTATCATTATGCATCAAAGTAATCCCCTCCACCCTCTTATCAAACCCTAACTTAAGATACACATAAAAGGTAAATTTAGTAACTCCGGGTAAAGTATAAAAATTGCAATGCAATTTTACTGTAGGGTTAGTGCAATTTTATCAATGTACAAACTAGTAAAACACCTTTCTTAAAAAGGTTGACAAGTCATCTGCGATGGGACGGAGGGAGGAACATATATAGACACAATATTTAAGAAAAATTAAATTCATGGCATTCAAACATTTACCTGTAAAACTAATCACAACCTTATTCTTTCTGATCATCAGACCATGCCAAAACTACCCTCAAACTCTATAATTTTACTTCCACTAAACATTCTGTTCACTAGATGATTAAGAGAAGATATCAGAAGTGCTGAAACCTTAACTTCCATTCCCCTCCAACTGGATCATACGATACAAACTCCGCCCCTTGCTCTTCTGCACTTTTCCTTAGCATCTCTCTGTATTTCTCAACTTTTGGTCCACCTACGTACTGTTTTCCACTTTTCTTGTCGAAACATTTTATGTTAAGAAGCGTTACCTCTACTGCTGCTGGTTTATTCAGACCTTCCCCAACTGCAGTTTTTTTGCTCTCGTCCTTGTACACAATCACCTCACGGTGATTGAATACGAACAAGTTTGATTCAAGATCAAGGCTTCTAACATCTATCTCCCCCATGAACTTGATGCTTCCATAGCCATGTCTTCCAACCACAAAGTTGTTCAAGTGGCTGCAGAACCCTGGTTCTGCCCTTTCTTTGGCCGCCAACTCTTCAATTCGAGGTTCTGTATAGTAGTAGCAAGAAAGTTCGGGTTTCTCTGAAAATGAAATGCTGTCAAAAGGATTTACACTTGATAATTGCTGCTGCCCAGCTGCTGTTGTCTTAGATCCAGACCTGGAATATGAAATGCCGTCAAAAGGTACTCAACTCACTAACTACTCCGTCCGTCCCTATATGAATGTCCAAATTCCATTAGGGCAAACTCCTTTTTCATCCATAGTACTTTTTAAAGATGTTTCACTTTTACCATTATACTTTTTTTCTTTCGTAAAAACCATTGTACTTTGGAAAATATACCATTTTAGCCCCAAATCCGTGACTAATCCGTGCCTCAATCCGTAATTTTGGAGTTAAAATGATACATTTTCCAAACTACAGTGATATTTATGAAAGGAAAAATAAAGTATAATGGTATAAGTGAAACACACTTGCAAGTACATTGGATGATAACAAAGTTTGGCTACTTCAAAGGGACACTCTAAAAATGTATGCTTTTTATACATTTTAATGCAAGAATGCATAAATAGTCTTGTTATCCACCTTCTAAATATTTAATAATACGATAATAAAATGTATAGCAAAAAATTTTGGTAAAAAGCGTTTAGGAAAACAGTGTTTTTTTTTGTTGCAAAAAAGACATTTATTTTGGGATAAAAATATCTTGAATTTAGACGTTCATATAGGGATAGAGGGAGTATAATTGATTTCAGAATGTATTTTAAAGTGAAAACTAGACAAATATTTAGAGACGGGAGGGAGTAGTAAACATAAAATTCAAAACAAAAACAGAAACCGAAACAAGAACACCAGAATTGACAACATTTACATGAATACACTGCTTGCGAATATTTAAGAATCAGTTTTTACCGAAGCACCTCTTGTGGGCTTTATGCCAATGGCGCCTTCCGAGGGTTATCGTTAAATGATTTGAAGAGAGATTTGATTGCTGCTTTAGTTTGATGTAGTTTTTTTTTTTTGTTTTTCTTATTGATGGATCCCTTGCCTATCCTTTTGTAAAATCTTATTCTAATACAAGCTTCTTATCTTAAAAAATAGAAAAAGAAAAACAATATGTGATCTTTAGAAACTTTGAAGCATAAAACCTAGGAAGTAGCATCTTCCTGGAGTCATAACAAAAACATCTTTGCGGTATCTTAGCTATGTAACTAAGTGGTACAGTACACTACTAATATCTCCGTCCCAAAATTAATGTCCAAAAGATATTCAAATTTGATAAAATTATATTCAATTTTTTTTTGGATATTCATTTTTGGGACGGAGGGTGTACGTTATATCATATATGAGACGTGCATAAAAACATCATAACTTCCAACGATATTCTTGATTCACAAAAACAAGGACATACCTGTGGGGACTGTAGGATGGAGTAGAAGGGGATGCTGGGCTGCAAGAAAATAATTCAATTTTTTGTTTTAAATATGGCACTGAAGTTAGGCTGCATAATATGAAATCGAATCAAGAAAAACTATAAAAAAATGAAATTTCCTGAGACATCTTCTAAAAGATCATGGAATTATATATCAGACATTGTATAATTTCAAACAGCAGCTGTACCACCTGTTAGTGAGGATGTTGAGCAGTGGGAATATGACTATTTAACTAAAATGCATAAAATTTCGACATGTTTCGGAAAGAAACCTGAATGATATTCAGAATCATATTATCTCCGTCCCGAAATGAATGTTCAAAAGAATTTCAAATTTGTTTGGATATTCGTTTTGAGACGGAGGTAGCAATAAAAGATTTACCTGCTGGGACAGTAGGTTGGACTCAAGGAGAATAAGATGGAGATGTTGGGCTGCAAGTAAACAAGAGGCATAAATATGATTAAATGATATAATGAGTACCTGTGACAACTATACTTAGAAAGCAGGGGCACATAATTCACAAAGTGAGATATGTACCTATAAAAAGAGGAAGTTGGTCTGTATGCATTGGAAGCCGAAAACAGTCTTGGACTGATGTGGGAATACGCGTGCGATTGGCGCCTTGTAGATGTCGCTGGGCTCTGCCTTGAAGTACGACTGTCATCACTGGGAGATGTTGGGCTATCATCGGGAGATGCTGGGCTGTAGTCGAGATATAGGGTGCTGGGGTATAGTTGGGATAGGAGTGCCGGGGTGTAATAGGAGGAGATGTTGGGATTGTAGTACGGAGAGAGCGTGGGGCTATAAACGGGAGTTGCAGGGCTATAAACGGAGATGAAGTGCTATAAACGGGAGATGCGGGGCTATAAATGGGAGACTGGCTATACACGCGAGGGCTACAAACTGGAGATGCGGGGTTATAAATGGGAGGACGAAGGGCTATAAACGGGAGATGCAGGGTTGTAAATAGTGAGACGTCGAAGCAAGAATTGCGAGGGCTATAAACGGGAGAGGACGGGATATAAACGGGAGATGCAGTGGCTATAAACGGGAGATGAAGGGCAATAAACGGGAGACGACGGGCTGTACTTGAACGGGGACGATGGGCTGTAACTCGGGAGACAACGGGCTGTAATCGGGGAATGACAGGCTGTAAACGGGAGACGACGGTGCACATGTAATCGGGAGACAACGGAATCAATCGGGATCGAGACAAACGGGCTGTAGAATCGGGACTCGGGAGACAACGGGCTGTGAACCAGAGGGACCACTGGCAATAACCGGGAGACGGACGGGCAATAACCGGGGGACGACGGGCCATACACCGGGGACGATGGGCAATAATTCGGGAGATAAAATTGGGCAATAACCGGGAGACAACGGGCTGTAATCGGAGACAACGGGCTGTAATCGGGATCAGGAGACGACGGGCTGTAAACGGGGACGACGGCTGCAACCGGGGACCACGGGCAATAACCGGGAGAACCGGATACGACGGGCAATAACCGGGAGATGCCGGGCAATATCCGGGAGAAGACGGGCAATAACCGGGAGGCATGGGAGGGTGCTATAATTGGGAGACGAGGGCTATAAACGGGAGACGAAGGGCTATAAACAACGGGAGAGGACGGGCTATAATCAGGAGATGTAGGGCTATAAAAGGGAGAAGACGGGTTATAAATGGGAGAATTCCGGTCCACGAAGAGAATTTGAACTGCATTCAGAATGTAACTCCTATACCATTGACATAAGGTAAAATTTGTGCATCAGTCATTGGCCCATTTGAACTCAGCAAACAATTAGGTGACCTTCCAGCATCAAGAAAAGGCGAAGCCACTGAGCCAGAATTCACACCTGCCTATCAGAAGTTGATTATCAATGGCGTCACTACTACATTCTCATTCATACGATTAATTTCTTCCGTTACTGCTTTCTTGATGTAAATCATTCATGATCGTTGGATTATTTGTGCTAAATAATTTGCTACTCCCAAAATAAATATCCAATTTTTAAATATCTTTTTGATCAAGGAAAAAAAACTGAAAAAAGTTATCGCGCTTGTGAAGTTGCTCTGCCGCCTGTCGATCGTCGCCACCTTTTGACCGCCTCTTGGAACTGCCGCTCCCTACTGTCTCTACCGGCTCTCCTGCGCCTATCGCTGGATCAAGGACGGAGTATTAAGTTTGGTAGCCCTAGTTTTTTTTTTTATACAATTAATTATACATAAAACAATACATTGGTTTATTTATTAATTACTATTACTATTTTTTAAAAAAGAGGATCAGTAGCCCAAGATTAATTTCTTCCTTAAAAGGGCTGTATTTGTATTGGGCTATGTTAACATTTTAAAGTATTCATTGGTCTCAAATCAAATAAGTGTCTACTTTTTTTTTTTTTTTTTTTTTTTTTTTTTTTTTTTTTTTTTTTTTAGGGCTGACTTTGATACATATACCTACTATATTTTAACTTATATTATACTTCCTCCATCTCACCTCACTTGATATCCTTGAGGTTCAGGCGGCCTTGGAGATACTAAGAAAAGAAAATAAAATAAAAAAAACGCGCGCAGAAAATACGCAACACGCTTCCCTAAATAGCAGCGTCTATTGACAATTGTAGCCCTTGGAAAATGAAGAAAGAGAATGAGTGGTGGGGTAGAGTGAATATAAAATTATAAAAAGTATGCTATTTTGGTGCTGTCAAGCTGGTTCTTATGAACCTAAATCAAAATAAGTGCTCAGTCTGACCTTCTTAGAGGTAATATATCAATCAAGTTTAACTTGACATATAAAACATGAACCATTACTGATCGACAAAGTTGGTATACAAACTTAGTTGCATCCTCTAGGTACTTAACCTGGTACCCTTAATATGAGCGTCTATCAAATATAAAATTAATTGAAAATCATTGACTATATCTTCAAAACAAACCATAACCCATAGACAACTTTGAACCTAATAAAGACATTTTGCATGAATTGGAAGTCAAGCAAAGTTATTACTATCTGATTGACTAACATGGACGCTATTGAATTAAAATTGAGAAAAATAAAGAGCAAAAACATTTAAAATAAATGTGAAGGCAATAAAGAAATCCCAAAACCATAGTTGGAATAAAAAAAGAACAAAAATAAGATTCAATCAAAGACAACTTCGGTTAGTATCATTAAAAAGAGTAATTGAAAGAGAGAAGTGTGTACCTTGTTTTTGGCCAAAATCGAGACTTGGTGGGATGGGAGGCAAATCGTTTGCAGTCAAATTAGGGATAGAAGAAAATTTTATTACATATATATAAATACATATTAATATTTATATGAAAATTAATATTATTAAAGACTATAATTGGTAATTGGTATATTAAGCAATATTAAATCTATATATCGCGTACTCAAACTAACTATACGAGAATTGGTTGGAATTTATTGGAACAATATTTCTGTATATCTAGTTTCATGAATCTATTATAATTGTATACGATTACTACACAACACAAGTTGGTTGGTTTGAATTTAAAATTTTTGTCAATCTACTATTTTTTACTTCCATTTGGTCCAAAACACTTATCTAGTTTTAATTTAATTTTGGTCTAATTTTTATAAAATAAATATTCAAATTATTATTTTCATAAGGTTGATATCATATGGTCCCTGGGCTAAGCATTAAAGTTATAAAACGGCAAGCCATGTAAAAATTTACAGAACCCACGTTTACATATACCCATCCTTGCCGCTCTCATACCTAGGTATAAGAGTAAATTTTTTTTATAATTTTTCACTTTTTTTGAAAATAATAAAAAAATTTATATCCTATTAAGCAATCCGTTTT